>CM038792.1:305345597-305378505 GCA_021764765.1 Vicia sativa | reverse complement strand
GAAGTGCCATGAATGCAAGGATGTTATGGGCGATCAAGGAGGCGTGGGCTGATATGAAAACTGTGGTCAAGTTTTCTAATTGTTATGATGGAGTTAGTGAAAAGAGTTCATTGTAGACGACAAGTGGTTGTCTTGATGGAAGATCGAGGAACTTCAAGGCTGACCATATGTGAGAGGAAGAAAAGTAAAGTTTTTCCCCAGTAATCAACAATTATTTTGGAAGATCGGATGATGCTCAACCTGAGCTTGAAGAAACTGATAATCAAGTGTGCCAAACAATTCTTGCCAAGCAAGTAAAACATTGGCTGTGAAAGGAAAACTTACTTTGCTAGCCAATTAAGTGTCAAATTTGCTAATACGCACAAGAGATAGTGCAGCCAGCTGAGTTCCCACAAATCACAAGTCCACCATCTCCATTGGTGGGCGGATTTATCTATCTTTGTTGGCACTAAAACAAAGTTTGACTATGGCACTTATATCTTGAGCAAACCCTTAAACATCTTTGAGGTTATGCAATTAAGGGACCAATAAATTTCCATCCCTCTTGTGTGGTATTATAACTGATCAATACTGACATTCTTGGTGGCGGAGACTCGGTCAAAGGAGCTCCTGCTCTTGGATTCCACTACAAACTGTTCCAAGGGAAGCATGTCCCGAGACATTGTCATGACATCTCTTCAGACTTAATTTGTCAAAGAAAATTCTGAAGGCAAATGTCATTGTTGTGCTAAGAGCAACTTGCAAGGAGCTTGAGCAAGAAAGCAAAGTCTGGAAGAGCTAATCTCTCAACTAGAGCGGGACACGAGAGGTTGAGGATGAGAGAAAGTAATGATGTTGAAGATGATGATATTGATGCATGGTCTTTGAAGAAGGTTGAAGATGCTTCCTTCCAAGTGCTTCTACGGAGAAAAGCACTTGAGATGTTACTCCTTGCCCCTGTTGCTGTTGTTTTGTCAATTTTCTTGTTATTTGTTTTCTGTTCTATTTTGATTCTATTTTCCCAACTTTGTTTGATTCTTGTTATGTGTTTTCTATTACTGTTTGTACCTCTAAAAACAATCTTTGGTACTTAATTATATCTTGGTATAATTGTTTACGTCTTGTTTGATTAAAAGTTTGAGGAACTTATTGTTTCCTTTGGCCCTTTATGGCTAAAGGGGAAGAACTCTTGTATATGATAGTATGGGACTTAGGACTTTAGGGAAGTTATACTGTTTAAAATTTTGTATATGGAACAATGTAGAATTGTGGGATGTTTGTATGGGTAGAATTTATCTTCTCTAAGTTCTAGTTACTTGAAGCTTAGGAAAGCTTAGGAAAGCTTAGAACTAGTTTATTGTCTTCTGCATAGGTTCTCGATAGGTTAAGTAGTTTTAGCCAAAAATGTGCCAAGGGAGTTTGTTAGTGTTTTTAAGTTGGCATTATGTTTGGTAAAACTGAGCTTTAACAATGTCATGATAGATGTCATGACATTCGATTGAAGATAAATCCTACTTTAAGGATGTTAAAAACAGCTCAGAACTGGAAGCTAAGGCTGTCTTTGGAAATTGAGAAAATAGGCCGATGTCATAGCGGATGTTATGACATTGGGTGTCAAACATTACAATCATTCTGAGATTTTTTTAGGAAGTTTGTTGAGCTACTAAATATTGTTTTTACATTATTAGAAAGCATGCTCACGTGGCTGCTAGGTTAATCTTAATTAAACCTAAATTGGTTGTTGAAAAGACCATGTTTTAGGATTAAATTAAGTGAACCCTAGCTATCTTTATGGAAGCCAAAGCTGATTTCGGAATTGCTTCTATAAAGGAAAAGAACCCTTACAAGCTGTGTTGCGCCCTTGAATATGTATCGAAGAGATAGCGCTTGTGTTTGTGTACTGTTAGGATTTGTAACAATTGGTATTGTGTAATTCTAGTTTCTCTTGTGAGCCAAGCAACTATCAATTGATAAGTGCATTGGACTAGGATTTCTTTGTAAGGGTAGTTTATCACTCAAAGCTTTAAAGCACAGTGTTTGTCTCTTGATTGAAGCTTTGAAGCAAGATCAAGATATTTTATTGAAGTGTGTCTTCACAATTCAATTAGTCAATAGTTGATATCACTCGTGATTGAGGGGAGTAGTGGGTACTCGGATCTAAGTAGGACTTAGGTTGAAGTTGCATTGGGTAGGTTTTAAGTGAAGGATGGCGGTGGTTTATTCACTGATTAATTCTACTAATAGTGAATTTCCTCCGGCTTGGTAGCCCCAGGATGAAGGTTTGTTGAACGAACTGGGTGAACAACTTATTGTGTTATTCTTGCTTTTGTATTTCTTTGTGAATTGTTAACATAGTGTCAAATCTTGTGTCATAACATTCTCTGTGTGACATCAAGTCTGCTCCCGGGGAATTTCAACGTTCCTTTAGAATAGTGTTATCCATACCATTGGTTGGTAGGTAACCTGATTCGTTGGATGTGAGAGGACATTCGAAGGGACATCGGATGGTCATAAAGCAACTTGTAGGAAGTATCCTATAGCATTCGAAGGACTATCATCATTTTCGTGGCGAAATCGAGGGTCAAGATCATGTATTCGGAAGCGACATCGTGGGTCCATGATCTTTGTATCGAAGGGCTATGATGATTTGTTTTGAAAGCAGCGGTGCTAGAATACCTCACGTTCGAGAGACATGACCATTTGAATTAAATAAAGGCAGCGAGAAATTACCTAACGGTGCATGTGTGAAAGAGTGTGTTGATTCGGATGTTTTATCTTGAAATTACAGTGATCTATGTCATACCCAATTTTTGACCTAATATACCACCTTACATTTGCATAATTTCATCACTAACAGTTTAGAATAGAATTAATCGGTGTGGCTTCTCTGAGGTCAAAATTAGGGTTTCATAGATTTTCATCGATTCAAGAGGCAATCAATTAGGGTTTGGGTTTTATTCACTCATTTGATCTATCTTGATCAAATCATCAATCTCGATCTTGAGATATCAAATTTTCCTCATGATATCAAGGATCGACCAATTAGGTTTTCATCGAGGATGAGCAATTACTAATTTTACGATCAATGAATGACTTTTTGGTTGAAGATTGATCTTCATATCTTAAATACAACATCTTGACCTAATTTGGATTCAAAACATCACGAAGTTCACAAAATTCATCGATCAATTTACGGATCATCGATAAATTTCATACCTTTGAAAAGTCAAACTTTGACTTTTGGTCAACTTTTCAAGACAAAACTTTTCCATCATCAAAATACTTCAAATGATCCATCATGATCATAAAAATCAAGAAATTTGGAAAAGTCAACAAAGTCAAAATTTTCAACACGAGAAAATTTTTCAAGTGTTAAAATTTCACACTTTTCAAACTTCATGGCAATTTTCACATAGTTCCATTTGGAATTAGGAAAACTCAAAACATGAAAGTTGCCCTTGAAACAAGATTTCCAAAATTTCCAAGAACTCTCAAATCCATGGAGTCTAGCTATACTTTTAATTTTGAAACATAGAGCTCCAAAATCCTTGATTTTCAAGTACAACTTTCAAGATTATAGGTCATTTTTTGAGTTTCTTCTTCTAGAAGACATGCCACCTTGAAAAGGGAGATAGAGCTGATAAAAAATCAGATGGAGAGTAATTATGATGGGATAAGATCAAGTTGAAAAATTAACCATGGTTAAAAGGAATCTTCCTTTTGCATTTATTATAAAAAATGACTTTCTTGCCCTCTAAGGCAACTTGTAAATACCAAAGCCATTCTCCTTCACTTACCATTCAGAACTTGTGACCTATATATAGAGGTCATATTGGCCATTGAAACTACACCAAAGCTATGCTAAAAACAAGCTTTCTCACTTCTTTCTTAATTTTCAAGTAACATAGTGTATTTTGAGAAAACTTGTATTTTTGAAAACTTGTGAAGAAACATGAGATATTTGGTGTCTAACATGTCATATACATCTAATAGAAATTGTTTGAAACTTAAAATCAATCTAAGAAACACTAAAACTCAAAGTTACATTTCAAAATTTCAAGCTTGCCCAAAACTGCCTTAACTGTCGAATTGGATGTTTGGCTCGAGCAAGTTGTGATTTTTTCACTCAAACATCATCAACATACTCCATATGGATGATCGAGATCATTAACTTCAACTTTGTAATAGCTCTAACATAAAATTCTAGTTTCACTTTGAACCATATGAGGTGGACTTGGTCAGAATAATTCAAGCAATTTCGAGTAGGCAGACCTTCCTCACACAATCCTTGAAGTCCGTTGGTGCTAGAGGAATCATCAAAACACAATTGGAAACGCTCTAATATAGTTTCGATCTCATCTTGAACAGGTAAGAACACGAACTTCAAACTCTATGATTCCTTGCCTCCAGTCAAAAAAGCTCTTGGCCGTTTTGTTTCTGCACTATCATTGATCAATAACCCTCAATCAATTGATCAATTCATTCACCATACACGATTTCAATTAGGATTTTCAGATTTAGGGTTCTTCGTGTTCTTGAAATTCAATCATGTTAAACTGAAAATAAATGAAATTAAATGACATCATCATGTTCATGGGCTTAAAACAATCAAGTTTGATGTTTACATCGAGCAAATTCATGGAGAAATGAAGAATCCATGGCTGATTGAAGATTGGAGGAAGAAGATGAACACTGCGCGCGTTTTTTTTCAAATTTAAAAATCCAGTTTATAATATAATTAGTTGGTTTGATTTCAATACACGGATGTATTGCCGCCCCAGCGGTTTCAGCTCACTCTTAAGTCTTTCATGCCATGCCTTGCAATGGTCCGGATCGAGTAGCCTTGGGACCATTTTTAAACTTTGTAATTATTCTTCATTTTTTCAAACTTTGACTTTTCAAAACCAATCAAAACTCCTCATTTTGAGGTGATTTTTGTACACATCAATTAACATATATATTTTATGATAGTGTCAAAATTTTCAGAAAAACTTTCATCCGATTATATTTTATCGAGCGAAAATGATACATTTGAGTACTTTTAAAGCACTTTCAAAGGCGTTTTCAAACTTCGAAGCCCGATTCTTTTCAAACTTCTTATAGTAAATTTGATCTTTCAAAACAAATTTCAAGATCTTTTTCAAACTTTTCAACAAACTTACACTCTTTTTCCATGATCGATCCGATTTGAAGATAAAACCGAACTCGTTTTTCCTCGAACTAACCAATCATGGGCCTCCCTTACGATTGTAAGTCCCAAAACATTTTATGTACATACATATTTCCTTGTACATATCTAATTCTTTCATGTACATACAATTCTTACTTGTACATAATACAAATACCTTTGTAAATACTCAAGTACAAACAAACTTAATCCGTTTGTTTCGTTTCGTTTGTGTATACTTTGAATACCATTAGTATTAAAAGGAGCATTATTCGGTGAAAGCTTTTTAAACCAATGGGCCACCCTATAGTGTAAGTCCCAACCCTCCTATGTACATCCATCCTCCTGTACATAAATACTCGTTTGTGTACATATTTACTTCCTTGTACATCATTCAAACTTGTAAATAATCAAGTTCGCTCGTTTTAAGCGTTCGTTTCACATACACTTGTTTATATTTCCTTCATAAACTCTTATAAATAAACATCACATGCATCTGTTTATATTTCCTTCATAAACTCCAGTGAATACATATCACACACACACTTGTTTATACAATTGTCTAGTTATAACATAACAACTAGTCTAACCAATGGGTTCCCACAGAGTTAGCCTCCTCTTGGGCTTTGCAGCATAACTCATTTCAACTGAGTTCAGCCTCCTCTTAGGCTTCATAAGAAAACTCATTCACGAGTTTAGCCTCCGCTTAGGCTTCATATAAGACAACTCCCTGTTGAGTCGCCTCTCTTGGAAGCGTTCAAAAGAACTCCTCATTGAGTTTAGCCTTCTCTTGGGCATCATACAATGAAAGAGACCAGGAAATCTCTTAACAACCTCCTATTGGGCTTCCAATACAAAGAATAACCCGCGTTAAGATAGAACCCTGAGAGTATAATTTCCAGGTGAAATTGCTCTTAATCCTAAGCGTATGGTTTCGGTGAAATCCTTTTAAAGCCAAAGCCACCATACCCTATAGCTTCCTCTTGAGCTTCATACAAGGACCCTCGATGACCCTCGATGACCCTCGAATGCCTCCTCTTGGGCTAACAATACAAGGACCCATGGGCTTCTTAAAAGCATCCCTAATCCATCAATTTCTCCTCGAGATTTAGACGTTTATCATCTCTATGGAAGAAATATGTCATCAATCACATACAATCAAAAACTTTTCAAACTCTTTTCAAACAAAAACATCTCTTAATCGTAAGTAGTAGCGCTTGTGCACTCAAGCAAAACACCCAATCTTAAAATTAAAAGAGTCAATCATTTTTTAAACATCTTTCTTAACTCGTAAGTGGTAACGCTTGTACACTCGAGCAAAACACCTATAACTTACGACGAAAGATTCAACCAGTCAAACTTTTCAAAATGTATGTGATGAAATAGATTAGATACATTTTTCATTAAGATGACATTTATGCATCTCTTAGTAACATCCGTTGCTTCCACTAGCATAAGTGGGAACTACGATTGCTCTGACTTTCTCAACATCCTTTTGAGAATACGTAGGCACAAGGTCTCATCCTTGGCGAGCAAATTTCTTTCTTCCTCAGACCAAACAAGCCATAGATCCCTTTAGATCCGAGCTACAAATGCTCTGATTCCCATTAAGGGATATGTATGCAGAAGATCCCAATGATCTTTGCGAGCACAATAATAACAAACACTAGGATCCTACATAATCTATCCTTCTTAAAATCCCAAAGGAGAAACTTTCCCAATCATAGAGATAGCAATTAAAACACACAAACATATCAAACATATTCATATATAAAGCTATGGATAACCATATATATTTAGGGTGCTCCATCTATTCCCTTTATATAACAAACCCCCTTACCCAGAATCTCCCCAATGCGTTACGTCTAGTTTGCGCTAGTCATAATGCATATCATAATCAATTGAGGGTATATGACTTTCCCTTTTCATAATCATGTTTTCTTGTGTTGAAAATAATAAAGCTTGTTGCTCGCGGCATTTTTATAAACAAATCAAAAGAGTAAATTGTTTCGAGCCAGAGGATCCGAATTCATATTCGATTCTCTAGCACGTCACTTTTTAAAGCGAACAGGAAAAATGGCGACTCTGCTGGGGAGTACGCTAAATTTTGATTTTTCAAAAAAAATGTGACTCTGCTCAAGAGCACCGAGCTTTTTTTTTGTTTTCAAAAAGAAAAAAAGGGGTTAAGCTTGCATATGTGCATGTGTTTTTTTTTATTGTGTGTTTTCGCGATTTCATCGATGGAAAGAAATCCTAACGGTTTAAGAAACATTTTAAGATCTAGGTGGGGTATAGTCCTATTAACTTGAAGTCTCGGTACTTACGGAGTTAATTTGAGATCCTTCTCTCGGTGGAGGTTGTCTTGGGAGTATTTGTGTTTAGCAAGTATTTGCGGACATTTTGCTTTCAAGAGAACTAACGAAGCTGGTGGCTAGAACACATAACCCATCACGCCATTTAGGATGTAGTGCGAGAATTATTCGGCGTAAGCCTAGAATAGTTGTCATGCGAGACTACGATCACGAGTTTTCTTGAAAATATTATTGGACTTGGTATTCAACAAATCGATAATATTTCAAAGAAATTGAGCCTGTATTATCGATAGAACCTGTTTCACAGATGAATAAGCCCTTAGAACTTACCCGTTTGATTCTTATCGTTGGCCTCATGCTCGTGACTTGAGCGCTTGACCGTGTGTATAACTACTAACCATGTTTGTAGCATTCATGCATTCATTCAAAACTTCCTTTCTCTTCCATTTCCAAAGAATTTAGAAATTTTCTTTGTAAATATTTTAGGTTAGAGTGATGAATCGAGAGGAAGATTCACCAAGATCGATTTTAGAATTCACGATGTAGGAAAGTTGAAAGTTAGCATCCTTGGTAGAAGATCCCTCGGTTTAGAAAGCTATGGAACTCTTTTAACTATTCTGAACACTAACGTTGATGAAGGACTTCTCAAAACTTTCGTTCAGTTTCACGATCCGATCTATTCTGTTTCAACCACGATTATGATTGATGCCTACTTTGGAAAATGCGCACACATCCTAGGTATCTCGATATTAGATAAAGTGCCTTTCAATGGTTTGGAAGCCATTCCTAAGTCACCGATCATTGCAACAATGACTCACTTAAAAATCGAGATAGACAGAACCTCACTACAAAGGAAAACTCTTAGGACTAACTTCAAAGTTCCTAATGGAGAGGCTCTTAAATTGAAGCCGGTAGTATGGTAGCCTTTGAAGCTCTTTTAGCTTTACTCATCTATGGATTGGTGTTGTTTCCCAACGTCCCAAGTTTCATTGATATCAACGCCATAAGGATCTTTCGATTGGAAATCCGTTCCCACTTTGCTTGGTGACACGTGTTTCTCCATTCATCATAGGAATCGTCAAGGAGATGGAACTATATCGTGTATTGTGCACCTCTGTTTTTCAAATGGATTGTCTCATTTTGCCTAAATCTCCTATCTTCCAGAACAAAGGCGATTGGAATTGGTCTAGAAGACTCATGTCTCTTACAAGCAGCGATATCCATTGGTATACCTTGGCGAACAATGAGATGGAAATCATTGAGAGTTGTGGAGAATTTGCCAGCGTACCTCTCATTGGTACGAAAGGAGGATCAATTACAACCCATTCTTGGTGAGACGTCAACTCGGGTATGCAAACTCTAGTAAACCTCTTGGTTTCGGTGTACTTCTATGAAGGGAGGATTCTCAAGGTTTGAAAGCGAATGATGGAGCTTGGCATCACATCCGAAGGAAAAGGTAAAAACAAGGAATTGTGCCATGGAAATCTACACTTCTTGGGTGAAGAAAAGGCAATTTCGAATGCCTTATGCTTATGAAGAACCCATGTTCTCATGACTTCCAATCAACAATTTTTCGTTCGAGACTATGGGAGAATACCAAGAGCTTTGGCCAAGATGAGGCTTGAGAAGGAAGCTTTGGAAAACAAGTTCCTTAAGGCTGATCTCGAAAATGAGAAGCTTAAGTAGGTCAAAGATCACGAAAAGGCAGCACTTCAGGATGAATGGCTCATGGAGAAAGATGAGAAGATTCGTCGAGAAAAGATGCGATCAAAGATAAATCAAAGAAAGAAAAGAAAGCTTGAGGAAATGACAGTGATCCGCTCGGCGAATGGAAGAAAGTCATCACAATTTGAAAATGAGAAAATGAACTAAAAGCCCACTATGGAAGGAAATCTTGAAGTTGAAGCTACATCAAGCCTTTGGATCTTCATCCAGCGAGGCGATTAATTAGTTTAGATTGTAATTTTTATCATTTATTTTATCATTTGTGTGAGCAATGCTCAAAAACAAAATTGTTGTAATCTTCTTTCAATAATTAATAAAACATGTTTTCCATCCAAATATTTGCGAAATTTCTCTTTTAAATTCATTGGAAATTCTTTTCTTTTGCATTTATAATCATGCATCATACTTTGCATATTGAGTCTATTGTCTAGAGTTTGATCTTTTGGAATTTTCCGAGAAAGGAAAAGATCCTTAGCTGTCGTCTTAGAGTTTCTCGACCACGTCCACTACCTCATTACACATACGTTCAAAAAGAGAAAGTAATGGAAGGATTGAGCAAGAAAATGTTGAGCTTCGTGCGTACAGTGGCGACACTACAAGAAAGTGGAGACTCACTTCTTTAGTCAATTCATTGGCACAAAGTCAAGCAACATTGCAGTCAAAATCAGCGGCGATTTTAGAGTCACTACTACTCAGTTTCAAGTATTGCGGCGATGGTTCACCCTTGATGCTGGAAAGGTTATCCATGGGCATGCCTTTCAATTTCGGCATCGGTTTACGTCAACCGACTTCTCAAGTACAAAACAACCACGCTTGAAGTACCTGCTGCGAACTCCTTACCTCCACAACATGGGTAACACCGCAAGTCACTATGGCGGTTTCTCACCAATCATGACAAACTCAAACCTGTAGTTCACACTCTGTGACGAAGAAGTTCACCATAGTCGGCGCGTCCTCGTGCCAGATGGATAATCTCTAAGACGCTCCTCAAAATGCTTGAGATTAAAATCCGTGGAAAAAGGCTATTTGGGAAGAAGCGCATGATGTGTTCTCGGCGTAAGGATACCGCAAAGTTCAAAGTCACTTTGAAAAGTATAAAGAAATTCACATCACGAGTCATCTTCGATGTATGCCGGAAAATGTCTACTACAACGACAATCACCGATTGTTAATCCTACTTCAAGACAATCTTACCGGTGCCGCTTGAAGTGGTACATGGGGCTGGACAGCGAATATCAAACATTCAATGACTTAGGTGAAGCCTTCGTACAACAATATAAATTCAACTTGGACATGGCTCGGATCGGGATCAACTCCGCTCCATGTCTCAAAAAGAGAGACATTCAAAGAATAAACTTGCGTTGGAAATTGCTTGAAAGTCAACCCGTTAGAGAGAAGAGAGATGACCAAGGTTTTCTTAAACACTCTTGGCCCATTTACTACGAGCGAATGATCTCCAGCGCTCCGGAGATTTCACGAGATGGTAAGCATGAGAATGCGGCTAGAGGAAGGAGTTGAGCAGGGCCTGACCAAAGCCGGATCTTCGGTGGAACTAAGAGGTTGAACGATTTTCCAGAAAAGGAACATGACATAGGAATGGTATCCAGAAACCACGAATGTCGATCCAACAACGACGGTAGCTTCCATAGCACCATTAATACAAGTCCAATCAAATTGCTCCGATTCCAACAAACTCAACGACCTCGTGAGCTCGTGATTCAACAATCGAGAACCGTGCGCCTCGGATTTGAATGGACCCAATTAGATGGCGTACGAACTATATCCTGCATTAATAGAAAGGAATCTTGTCTGAACAATGTCACCACCTCGATTACGGACAAATTGCCATGGTGGTACAAAGCGGACGTATCTTGCCCTTTTCATCAAGGGCACGGGTCATGATCTTGAGCATTGTATAAGCGCTAAAGGTGAAGTACAAAGGTTAGTAAGGTTTAATATTCTTTCCTTCAAGAATACAAATTCAAGTGCAAGCAAATCCACTTCCGATCCGGTGGACATACGGTGAATTTGATACTAAATACGGATCGGTATCTTGTCACGGAGGCGTGAACGATCGAGAGAAACTTAGTACAACTCCATGATACATACGGTACAATGGGCGCTTTCACTAAACACGATTATGCGACTTGCGATACGCTTCAGGATCTTGAGGATGTCCAACCATAAAACGGAGATTACTAGACATCGGTGACATCTGAGATCTGACAGAGATGACTATAGCGTGAATCTGTGGGGCATTTTCCGCATGAGCTTTTAGTCTCAGATATCAACTCGGAAAATCCCAAAGTAAGCGTTATTATCCCTGTTTCAATGTTTAAACATGTGGAGATTGAATATACGGTTCAAGCGTTCGGGGTCTCCTTTGGTGATTTGCCTACCGGTCATTCCATACATTCTAACAAGCAATTCCCTATCAATATAATGCAACTATGATAGAAGATGAAGGGAAACACATGCCAACTCTTTCAACTATGTTAACATAAGCTGAGATCGGACGAGTAACACGAAGTGGATGAGTACATACTCCGTTGCCACCAAAACCCCCTATTGTTCCTGTTATTAGGCAAAATCCAGTAAATGCACCACCTGAGAATCCCATGAGGATTCCTGTTGATAATCCAAACACAAATGTTGATGCATGCGATAGAACCAACGTCAACTCGGTTCGATGAGATTTTTGAAGCTAATCAAAAGCGATGCAGTCGTGAATCGATTAATGCGGACTCCTCAAGATTTCGATACTATCTTTACTTTTGAATTCCGAAGCTCACCGAGAAGCTTTGATGAAGGTGCTAGACCAAGCTTATGTAGATCACGATGTGACTACAGACCAATTTGGAGGAATTGTGGGCAACATAACCGCTTGCAACAATTTAAGCCGGTGATGAAGAACTTCGGAAGAAGGAAGGATCATAATTTGGCTCGCATATCTCAATGATTTGCCAATCGGATTCACATCCAATGTACTTGTGATCTTGGTTCTTCCTTAAGCGTAATGCCAAAAGCGACTCTCGCTCGTTTTACAAAGGAACACCGATGAAGTTCAATGACATAGTGGTAAGAGCCTTTGGCGGGTCAAGGAAGTCGATTATTAGGAAGTCGATCTCCAGATAAAATCGGTCCGCATACTTTCAAATCACCTTCAGGTCATGGATGTGCCGGTACTTACAGTTGTTTGCTAGGAAGACCATGGATCCAGAAGCGGGAGCGGTGACTTCCTCTCATCAAAAATTGAAGTTCGCGATGAATGGGAAGCTCGTAACCATCGCGGTGAACAAGCGTTACTAATAAGCCATTTATCCGCTTTTCTTTCATCACGATAGCGTTGAAGGAACACAGTTCCCAGGACATCCGTTAGAAGATGAATCACAGAAAAGCGGTCATCTATCTCCTACACAAAAGCGGCGCGAATAGTGAAAGATGGTAATGTTGCGGGTTGGGGGCAAGTAATCACAACAACGAGACAAAGGCCGAGCTCGGATTTGCTCCAGTATTTCCTAAAGACAAGAAAAGGGATAAAACACTTCGTCCAATCAAAGAAGTTTTTCACAGTGGGGGTTTCTTAAACCCGATTCTTCAAGTTAACGTTCTTACCAATGAAGGTGATGAGGATGATTTCTGGATACGAAGAATGGAGCACTTATCTAGTCTATGTGTCAGGAAGAATCGTGCAGCACGTTTATCCTCCAGATCAATTCAAAGGCATGTCCCTACAAGCAGAATGAAAATCCATGTCCCTTACGAGTTTGGGATACCTTGGGAGAACCAAGTGGTTTGACTACATGATGAAATACTGCTTTGCACGAGCTCAAAATCAAATTGAAGACATCCGACCCTCTTTGGATGGGGTGATTCTTTGAGTATCCTAGTCAACGGAAGAGGTGTACACATCTTCCCGATCTCATCAACCAATTGAGGTTCGAATAAAGATCTTTGCTTTACTGCGGTTTTGTTAAACGATTTTGACTATCACTACAGCGTAATTCACAAGATCGGGTATTTCGGGATACGAATTGGAAAGTGTCGCGACAATGAGTCTCTTTATTGGAAGATTGGAGGTACATCCCGATTCAATGCAAATGCCAATAGAAAGTACATATCTTTGTATCCCATGCTTCTCGATCATTCACCAAGCGAGGAAGAAGATCGGCTAGCACACAAAAGCGGTCAATCATCCGAGTCTTCAAATCTGCTCGACCAACGACCAAAAGTCTACTCAAGGATTAAGCCAAGTGGAAAATTACAGTACCTCGACTTCCAAGGTTCGCCTCTGGAAACCGTTGAAGTCGGACCAATGTTCATGGTTCTAAGTAGTTTATCTTTGCTTTTGTTTTGAACTCTACTTCGCCTGAAAGAAGAGATGTTTTATAGGGTTTAGCTTTTAAATAATTTCTCTTTGTCTTGCCCAACAAATAAGTTTGTATTTTAGGGCCTGTTTCATATTGTGAATCATAAATAAGCGCGTTGTTTTGATTCCACACTTTGTGTTTTATTTCGTTTTTACCCTTTTGGAAATGATAATCCTAAAAACACAATAAAATCTTCAAAAAAATATAATAATAATAATGCATACACTTTCACATTAACTTTTTCTAAAAATAGCGAAAAGAAGAGTTAATTAATCAAACATAAATCAAATATGCAGATTAACGGATGGACAAATCCATTGACAATAACTCTATGCTCTCTCCCAACTTTGAAATCTAAAGTGATAGGAGAGTTGAAAAAGAGATCCCGGATGAGATTTCTCGATTACTTAAGCGAGGAAAGAATCATTCATTCTCACAAAGAACCTCTGGAAACAATCAACTTAGGTTCGGGAGACAAAAAAAAGTAAATATCAGACTTCACTCGACAACAACGTCAAGGGCAAGATAGATCTTCTCAAAGAATATGTTGATGTGTCGCTTGGTCCTACCGGGATGCATGGGTTTAGATACCGACATTGTGGAGCATCATTTGCCATTAAAAGAATGTCCAGTTAAACAAAGGTGAGAAGAGTTCACCCGAAATGGCCGACAAAATCAAAAAGGAAGTTCAAAAGCAACTCGACCAGGTTTCCTCGTCCTTACGAATATCCTAAATGGCTAGCCAACATAGTGCTGTCTCCAAGAAAGACGGAAAGGTCGGAATGTGTTGACTACAGGGACTTAAACAAAGCAAGTCAAAAGATGATTTCCCTTCACGCATATCGACATGCTAGTGGATATTTGCAAAATTCAATGTCTTTTCCTTCATGGACGGTTTCTCAGCTACAATCGGATCGAGAATGGCTCCAGACATGGAGAAGACATCCTTCATCCGCCATGGGCGTTTTGCTACAAAGTAATGCCGGTTTGGATTAAAGAATGCAGCTTACCAAAGGGCAATGACTACTCTCTTTCACGACATGATGCACAAAGAGATCGAAGTCGTGGATGACATGATAGCAAAGTCGACCTTTGAAGAAGAGCATATGGAATATCTTTTGAAGTTGTTTGACGACTAAGAAAGTTTGTTTCCGTAGATCCTAACAAATGCACCTTTGGGGTAAGATCGGAAAACTCATAGGTTTCATCGTCAGTCAAAGAGGTATTGAAGTTGACCACGACAAAGTCAAGGCTATTCAATAAATGCCTCGCCACATCTGAAAAGCAAGTAAGAGGATTTCTTGGGCGGTTAAATTACATCTCGTTTATCTCTCAAATGACTGCTACTTGTGGGGCGATATTCAAGCTTCTCATAAAAATCAAGAGGTTGTGTGGATGAAGATTGCCAGCGTTGTGATTATCAAGGAATACAGTCAGAACCTCCAATATTGATTCCTCCAGTCGAAGGAAGACCATTAATCATGTACCTTACCGTGCTAGAAAATTCCATGGGCTGCGTGCTTGGACAGCAAGATGAAACCGGTAAGAAGGAGCATGCCATTTATTACCTCAGTAAAAAGTTCACAGACTGTGAAACTCGTTACTCTATGCTCGAGAAAACATGTTGTGCTTTGGTGTGGGCTTCAAAACGTCTCCGCCAACCTGTACATGATCAATCACACGACTTGGTTAATCTCCAAAATGGATCCAATCAAGTACGTATTTGAAAAGCCTGCCTTAACAGGAAGAATTGCTCGATGGAAGATGCTATTATCTAAATATGATATCCAGTGTCGTGCTCAAAAAGCGGTCAAAGGAAGCATTCTCGCCGATCACTTGGTTTATCAACCGATCAACGAATACCAATCTCTCAAGTTCGATTTCCCTGACGAGGATGTTATGTACTTAAAGAGGAAAGATTATGACGAACCACTACCCGAAGAAGGTCTAGATCCAGAATCTAGATGGGGCCTAATCTTTGATGGAGCAGTTAATGTCTTTGGTAATGGAATTGGGGCAGTCATCATCACTCCCGAGGGTTCTCATATCCCTTTTCCGCCAGATTGCTATTTGATTGCACCAACAACATCGCAGAATATGAAGCTTGTATCATGGGTATCGAAGAACCCATCGACTTAAGGATCAAGATCCTTGCATATATGGAGATTCAGCCCTTGTGATCAACCAAATCAAAGACAAGTATGAAACTCATCAACTTGGTTTGATTCCTTACAAAGATTATGCAAGACATTTGTTGACTTTCTTCAACAAAGTAGAATATCATATCCTCTCGAGATGGCAGTTGGCTACTATCTTCCATGTTCAAAGTCAACGATTAGAATGATATGCCTAAGATCCGTATCAGGCCTTGAAAGACCTGCATATGTGTTTGCAAGCAGGCGGTCTTCGATGATAAACCGTGGTTCCACGACATCAAGCGTTTCCTTCAAACTAAGTACCCACGGGACATCGTACAAGGATAGGAAAACTCTATGGAGATTTCTAGAAATTTCTTCTGAATGAAGATGTGCTATACAAAAGAAACTTCGACATGGTCCTGCTCGGATCGTCGACGGACATAGGCGAACTGATCATCCATGAAGTGCGGGAAGGTTCGCTGGAACCCATTCAAATGGGCATGCAATGTCGAGAAAAATCTTGAGGCGGTACTATTGGATAGCGATGGAATCCGATTGCTGTAAACACGTCAAGAGATGTCACAAATGTCAGATCTCGGATAAGATCCATGTGCCACCAACTCTTAACGTTCTCTCCTCTCAGTGGCCTTTCTCCATGTGGGGCATCGACATGATTGGGATAGTCGAACCAAAAGCGTCGGACATCGCTTCATTTAGTGGCTATTGATTACTTCACCAAATGGGTGGCGCATCCTACGCCAGCGTTACAAGACAAGTGGTTGTGAGGTTCATAAAGAACAACCTCATTTGTCGATATGAGTTCAAGTAAGATCATTACGAGACAATGGATCAAACTTGAACAACAAAATGATGAAATAATTGTGTGGGAATTCAAGATTGAGCATCATAACTCATCTCCTTACAAGCCAAAGAAGAGCATTTGAACGCCAACAAGAACAAGAAAATCATCCAGAAGATGGTCGTCACCTACAAACGGCACGAGATGCGCCATTTGCTACTGCGGGTATCGTACTTGATCGCACTTCATGAGGGCAACTCCTTTTTCTCTAGTATACGGCATGGGCAGTGCTCCGTAGAAGTTGGGATTCCGTCAATGAGAGTTCTCATGGAAACTAAGTTATCGAGGCCGAATGGTGTCAAGCGGATCGACCAGTTGAACTTAATCGAAGAAAAGCGCGACCGCTCACGTGTCATGGACAACTATATCAAGAAGAATGAAAGAAAGCTTTCGACAAAAGGTCCGACTCGTGAATTAGAGGCGACCTCGTGCTTAAAAAATTACATCTTTTCAACTGATTCTAAGGGCAAATGGACTCCTAATTACGAAGGCCCATACATCGTCAAAAGAAGCTTTTACGGTGGTGCTATGATTCTCACAACCATGGACGGTGATGAACTCCCGCATCACAGCGAATCTTGATCGGTCAAAAATACTTTGTCTAAAACAAACAAAAGAACAGCTCGCTAAGTTGAAAACCCGAAAAGGGCAGCTTAGGAAAAAATGAGCGTCTCGGTGGACTGAAAACCCGAAAAGGGCGGTCCAGGCAAAAATTAGAGACAATAACGAAATTATCGATAGATTGAAAACACGGGTGATCTATGCAAAAATAAGGATACAAAAATGAATGACAGTAAAGCAGCTGAAGCGTACTTCGTCAATCTGAAGAATTTTCCATCAACGGATCTTCAATCAAATCTTCTGAAGCAACAAGCACAGTTGGAATTCAAAGTTGTTAGGGATAATAGTGGTTATTTGCTTTCAATGTAGCCTTTTACCAAAAAATTATCATTTCTAACTCTTGTAAATAGCTCATGGAATCGTGCCTTTGGCTGATTACCATTCTATCAATAAAATTTGAGCCTTGTGCCCATTCGTTTGCAATTCTTGCTTTATTCTGTTTTGCAAAATAACGCTTTTATTGTGAAAATCACTTTTTGAAACTAAAAAGGTTTTAAATGAATTTTTACTTCAAAATTTTTGAAATAAAAGCAAACTTTCCTTTGAACTATGAACACAAAAGAAACTTCAACAGTTTTCTCCATAAGTGTTTCGATCTCTAAAAAATAGAGCAACTGCTACAGAAGTTCTCTTTTTCCTCAGCAGAGATCTTCAAAGGACGGTATTCTTATCCAAAAAGAATTTCCAACGTAGTTGCCAATGAAATGCCTTTTCAGAAAGTTTAAAGCATGCAACTCAGATTCATCATCAGTGAACGTCTACACCTTGGCTACAGATGTTGCTGAGTATTTGTTCGAACTGAGACGTAGTCCTTTTCCCAAATATCCCTTTTTGTTTGTCTTGTCAAGTGTCGTCAGCATACATACGACATTCATCATTTCATTAATGCATTTACGCATTCCTCAATGTTTGCTTCCATATCATGGTTTAGATTACTCCTGTGGGTATGTCATATCTCGATAGATTATCCCCAAACAGAAATACATTTTTTCTCTCATGTTCCCCGTGATATCATTCCTCATTAGGACAAAGTCTTGATTGACTGTTTCTTTCCAGTTTATTCCTGGATAGAACCCTGTGTGACCAACTCAGGTTTAGATTTCACAGAAAAATCTACCTGCAAACAATAAGCAATAGCCTCATCATTCTGAGCCGCTTACTTCCTTTTCATCTTGAAACTTATAATAAAATGATTGTTCTCTCGAAGTTCAAATCATGAAAGTTTGAGAAATCTCCGCAGTTGTCTTTCTGCCTAAAAGAAAACCTGTGTCGTTCAATCAAAATGTCCGAATCTTCTCAAGAGAGAGATCCCCGGCAAGATTGTAGCTGTGAAAATAGAAACTCATTTGAGATCTGTTTCCACCTTTATGCATTATTCACAAATTTGAATACTCATTAAATTTCTCAAGAATTACCTTGTTATAATTATCACTTGATAATTGGTAATATCTTGAAACACATTACCATAAACTATCACAAAGGTGATAATTGGTAATATCATCTCATTTACCTTAAAAATTGTCACAGGTGACAGAAGGTAATTTCTCGTTTCCCGAGCAAAAGCGATATTCACATACATTGTGAATCTATTTTCTCGTGAAACATATTTCTTGTTTCCCAAAAAGCGAGGATTCTCTCTTCTTAGCAGATCGAGTCATCCTCACAAATTTTCCCCATAATATCAATATTTGATATCTTACAGGTGAATCTTTTGCAATCATTTTACATCATCTCCTTTTTGGTATCTTAGGTCCAAAATTTAGTATTCGATATTTAAGTCTCTTCACACTTCGAGGCGAAGATATTCATCTTCATATCTCGGGGTAAAGAAACTTAAATAGGGGCATCTGTCATACCCCAATTTTTGACCTAATATACCACCTTACATGCATCATTTCATCACTATTGATTGACGAATTAATCGGTGTGGCTTCTCTGAGGTCAAAATTAGGGTTTCATAGATTTTTCATCGATTCAAGAGGAAATCAATTAGGGTTTGGGTTTTATTCACCTCATTTGATCTATCTTGATCAAATCATCAATCTCTGATCTTCGGATATCAAATTTTTCCTCATGATCTATCAAGGATCGACCAATTAGGGTTTTCATCGAGGATGAGCAATTACTGATTTTCTGATCAATGAATGACTTTTTTGGTTGAAGATTGATCTTCATATCTTAAATACAACATCTTGACCTAATTTCTGGATTCAAAACATCACAGAAGTTCACGGAATTCATCAGTCAATTTCTGGATCATCTGATGAAATTTCATCTACACGGAAAAGTCAAACTTTGACTTTTGGTCAACTTTTTCAAGACAAAACTTTTTCCATCATCAAAATACTTCAAATGATCAATCATGATCATAAAAAATCAAGAAATTTGGAAAAGTCAACAAAAAGTCAAAATTTTCAACATAGAAAAATTTTCAAGTGTTAAAATTTCACACTTTCCAAACTTCATGGCAATTTTCACATAGTTCCATTTGGAATTAGGAAAACTCAAAACATGAAAGTTGTAGCCCTTGAAACAAGCTTTCCAAAATGTCCAAGAACTCTCAAATCTATCAGTCTAGCTATACTTTTGATTTTGAAACATAGAGCTCCAAAATCCTTGCTTTTCAAGTACAACTTTCAAGATTATAGGTCATTTTGAGTTTCTTCTTCTAGAAGCCATGCCACCTTGGAAAGGGAGATAGAGCTGATAAAAAATCAGATGGAGAGTAATTATGATGGGATAAGATCAAGTTGAAAAAGTAACCATGGTTAAAAGGAAGCTTCCTTTTGCATTTATTACAAAAACTGACTTTCTTGCCCTCTAAGGCAACTTGTAAATACCAAAGCCATTCTCCTTCACTTACCATTCAGAACTTGTGACCTATAAATAGAGGTCATATTGGCCATTTGAAACTACACCAAAGCTATGCCAAAACAAGCTTTCTCATTTCTTTCTTAATTTTCAAGTAACATAGTGTATTTTGAGAAAACTTGTATTTTTGAAAACTTGTGAAGAAACATGAGATATTTGGTGTCTAACATGTCATAAACATCTAATAGAAATTGTTTGAAACTTAAAATCAATCTAAGAAACACTAAAACTCAAAGTTACATTTCAACATTTCAAGCTTGTCCAAAACTGCCTTAACTGTCGAATTGGATGTTTGGCTCGAGCAAGTTGTGATTTTTTCACTCAAACATCATCAACATACTCCATATGGATGATGCAGATCATTAACTTCAACCTGTAATAGCTCTAACATCAAATTCGAGTTTCACTTTGAACCATATGCAGGTGGACTTGGTCGAATAATTCAAGCAATTTCGGGTGAAGCGGACCTTCCTCCACAATCCTTGAAGTCCGTTGGTGCTAGAGGAATCATCAAAACAATGGAGCGCTCTAATATAGTTTTCGATCGACTTGAACAGGTAAGAACACGAACTTCAAACTCTATGATTCCTTGCCTTCAGTCAAAAAAGCTCTTGGCCGTTTTGTTTCTGCACTATCACTGATCAATAACCCTCAATCAATTGATCAATTCATTCACCATACACGATTTCAATTAGGATTTTCAGATTTAGGGTTCTTCGTGTTCTTGAGAAATTCAATCATGTTAAACTGAAAATAAATGAAATTAAATGACATCATCATGTTCCTGGGCTTAAAACGATCAAGTTTGATGTTTACATCGAGCAAATTCATGGAGAAATGAAGAATCCATGGCTGATTGAAGATTGGAGGAAGAAGATGAACATTTTCAAATTTAAAATTTATGGTTTATAATATATGTTTTTATTTGCTCATGTAAGTCTCTTTCATGCCATGCCTTGCCCAATGGTCCCGGGTTCGAGTATCCTTGGGACCATTTTTTGCCAAACTTTGTAATTATTCTTCATTTTTTTTACAAACTTTGACTTTTTCAAAACCCAATCAAAACTCCTCATTTTGAGGTGATTTTTTGTACACATGTCAATTAACATATATATTTTCTGATAGTGTCAAAAATTTTCAGAAAAAATTTCATCCGATTATATTTTTATCGAGCCGAAAACGATGCATTTGAGTACTTTTTAAAGCACTTTCAAAGGCGTTTTTTTCAAACTTTCGAAGCCCGATTCTTTTCCAAACTTCTTATAAGTAAATTTGATCTTTCAAAACAAATTTCAAGATCTTTTTTCAAAATTTTCAACAAACTTACACTCTTTTTCCATGATCGATCCGATTTGAAGATAAAACCGAACTCGTTTTTTCCTCGAACTTCTTAACCGATCATGGGCCTCCCTTACGGTGTAAGTCCCAAAACATTTTTTATGTACATACATATTTCCTTGTACATATCTAATTCTTTCATGTTACCAATTCTTACTTGTACATCTGGATACCTTTGTAAATACTCAAGTACAAACAAACTTCGTCCGTTTGTTTTCGTTTCGTTGTGTATACTGAATACCATTGGTATTAATTATTCAGTGAAACTTCTTTTTTAAACCAATACTATAGTGTAAGTCCCAACCCTCCTGTACATCCACATCCTCCTGTACATAAATACTCGTTCGTGTATATTTACTTCCTTGTACATCATTCAAACTTGTAAATAATCAAGTTACTTCGTTTTAAGCGTTCGTTTCACATACACTTGTTTATATTTCCTTTATAAACTCTTATAAATAAACATCATGCATCATTTATATTTCCTTCATAAACTCCAGTGAATACATATCACACACACACTTGTTTATACAATTGTCTAGTTATAACATAACAACTAGTCTAACGATGGTTCCCCAGAGTTAGCCTCCTCTTGGGCTTTGTGCAACATAACTCATTTCAAGCAGTTCGGCCTCCTCTTAGGCTTCATATAAAAACTCATTCACCGGTTTATCCTCCGCTTAGGCTTCATATAAGACAGCACTCCCTATTGAGTCGACTCCTCTTGGGCTTCGTTCAAAAGAACTCCTCATTGAGTTTAGCCTTCTCTTGGCATCATACAATGAAAAAGACCGGAAATCTCTTAACACCTCCTATTGGGCTTCCAATACAAATAATAACCAGCGTTAAGATAGAACCACGAGAGTATAATTTCCCGTGAAATTGCTCTTAATCCTAAAAGGATGGTTTCGGTGAAATCCTTTTAAAGCCAAAGCCATATACCCTATAGCTTCCTCTTGAGCTTCATACAAGGACCCTCGATGACCCTCGAATGCCTCCTCTTGGGCTAACAATACAAGGACCCATGGGCTTCTTAAAAGCATCCCTAATCCAATCAATTTCTCTCGAAGATTTAGGCGTTTATCATCTCTATGGAAGAAGTATCTCATCAATCACATCACATGATCAAAACTTTTCAAACTCTTTTCAAACAAAACATCTCTTAATCGTGGTAACAGCTTGTACACTCATGCAAAACACCCATGCTTACAATTAAAAAGTCAATCATTTTTAAACATCTTTCTTAACTCGTAAGTAGTAGCGCTTGTACACTCGAGCAAAACACCTATAACTTCGACGAAAGATTCAACCGATCAAACTTTTCAAAATGTATGTGATGAAATAGATTAAATACATTTTTCATTAAGATGACATTTGTCATCTCTTAATAACATCCGTTGCTTCCACACATATAAGTGGGAACTACGATTGCTCGACTTTCTCAACATCCTTTTGAGAATCGTAGACACAAGGTCTCATCCTTGGCGAGCAAATTTCTTTCTTCCTCAGACCAAAACAAGCCATAGATCCCTTTAGATCCGAGCTACAAATGCTCTAATTCCCATTAAGGGATATGTCTGATCCCAATGATCTTTAAGCACAATAATAACAAACACTAGGATCCTACATAATCTATCCTTCTTAAAATCCCAAGGAGAAACTTTCCAATCATAGAGATAATAATTAAAACACAAACATATTCATATATAAAGCTATGGATAATATATATATTTAGGGTGCTCCATCTATTCCTTTATATAACAAACCCCACCCGGAATCTCCCCAATGCGTTCGTCTAGTTTGCGCTAGTCATAATGCATATCATAATCAATTGAGGGTATTAACAGCTCCCTTTTCATAATCATGTTTTCTTGTGTTGAAAATAATAAAGCTTGATGCTCGCGGCATCTTCATAAACAAATCAAAAGAGTAAATCGTTTCGAGCCAGAGGATCCGAATTCAGATTCGATTCTCTAGCACCTCACTTTTAACGCGAACACTATGTCCAATTTTATCTTGCCATACACTAATTACTAACGATTTATAGGTGAGAAAGTAAATTCGGAAATGTAAAGTGGAAAGATAAAGTCCTCACTATATTACATGGCTTTAGGCGGATACATAATTGAAAGTGTGGAAAATAAAAGTCCTAATTAAACAATTACATCCCATAGGCAATTACATAATTTGAAAAGAAAAGCAATAAAAATTGTCTGAAATGGTATAACCTGTGAACAAATGAAAAATTGAAAAACGGAAGAAAATTGCATAAGAAGAAAATGTTAGTAAAAATAAGCATTTTTTTATTGAGAAAAAGTTTTTGTGTTAATAATGACATTAATATGATAAAATAATTTTTTGGTAATTTTTGGAGTTAATTTGGTAATTTAAAAACAATTAAAAGTCATTTAAATGATTAATTAGCAATTAAATTAAATATGCATTCAAAAATAATAATTTTAATTTTAAAAATTAAATAAACATTTTTCTGATGAGTATGCAAAAAATAAATATTTTTGGGGTTTTTTAAATGCATGATAAAAATTATGAAAGATAAAGTAAATTGAATGAAAATATTAAAGAAAATAAAATAACAAAATATGAAAATAGTTAGTTTTTGCAAAAGGGAAAAAGAATTGGTCTTGCCAGGGATCGAACTGGAGACCTTGAGGAGAATCTTCCACATGCCAACGCCTTAACCACTGGGCCATTGTGTATTTGGTGTTTGAATTTTAAAACCAAATGTTTTTAAATGAATACGTGTCCTGGAATTTGAATCAAACCGAGTCGTACGTGTGGACCCCAGTTGTGAGTGGGCGAATCGAGACGGCTTCATTGTGCCACGCTAACCCTCATTGGGTGTAGTCAACGGCCTTGAGCCCTAGCTCGGTCGTCTTCTCCGATCAACAAAATTGAAACACCAAAATCGTGAAATAAATGGACAAAAGGTACCCTACCCCCCTAAATCGACCCTTCCGAGTCCAATGGTGATGTTAGTTTCGATTGAAAACACCTCTAGCTACCAGTTCGAAGCTCAACAGTTCAAGAACCCTAAACATGGCAAATTGAATTTCTGACGTTCAAGCTATGCAACGATGGCCCAGATCAATCAATCATATAGAGCCTCATGAACACATTAAAACCATTAGAATCGATTAAAACAAGCAGATAATAAAAATGCAATTTCAAGAAAATTTTGAATATGTATGAACATGTATGCATCGATTCAGGCTGTTTCAATCATTGGTAATGATGTGTACTTACTCAAACTTACCCTAGGAATGCAATGAAGTGATAAAGAGAGGCTGAAAGTGGCCAGAAGTTCAAACATGATTTTTGACAATTTGAGAAAAAATATGGCAAAATAAGGGTTGTTGTTGGGGCTAGGGTTTCGTGTCTTGTCTTGTGCAGCTTGCTTGGTATTTATAGAGTGTAATATGAGAGCAAAAAGAAGGAAAAAAGATTGGATATTGAATGTGCAATAAATTCCTTTCAAATAAAATCAAATTTTGGAGAAAATTTGATTTTCTCTTCCATGTGCAAGCAATCACGAATTTGGTATGTTTTGTGGGCTATCTTGGACCTCAAGCTTGATAAAAATCCACTCCTTTTGAAAATATATCTTACTTTCATATTTTATATAATTTAATTTTGAATTAAATGGTTTTAAATTCAAAAATAAATCAATAAAATAGAAAGTTGTCATGGCAAAGCATCAATAGGTCACAAATAATATTATGATCAAGTTTGGATCATAAAATTATAGGCCCATTTGGAAAAAATTGGATTTTGACAAATATCTCCTTTTGTGCAATTGTTCAAAAATGCCCAACTTCTGAATGGTGTATTTTGCTCAATTTTCCATATTTTTGAGTGTTCTTGGACGTTTTAGAAAGCTCTATGTGTCCTCTAACCAACCTCTTTGGTTTCATCTCAATTGGAGTTTCCATGCTCAATAAATCTTCAAAACATAATGTTGACTTTTTGTTGACTTTGAAACGGACCTGTAATGTTTTGATCCATACCTTCCAAATGAAGCATTTTTTGAACATTCTTGTGAGTCATGAAGTTGTAGATAATTAAATTCCCTTCAAAACAAGAGGTGGTGGAAAAATTTATGAGAAAGTATGAAGAAGTTATGCTCAGTCAAAGTTTGGTTGACTTTTCACTGAAAAACCCTAATTTGGAAAGTTTGACTTTTGAGCAAATCTTGAGTTTTCTTGATGAATCATGATCAAACCTTGATCAAATGATGAATGTGACTTCAAAATGAGGACGTTGACCAAAAATCAGGAAGTTTGACTGTATGTTGACCACAGTTGACTTTTGTCCATCTGTTGATTTTCAACCATCTGAGCAATTGTCTGAGGAAACTTGACTTGTAAAGCTTGAAAATTGACATGGAGAATCTTTGAAGCATATGAGGAGGCATGGTGGTCATTGGAGATGTTGGAAGTCCATCGGACACGAGTTGCCAAACCCTAGTTTGGGTTGATTGTCTAGGAGAGGGTTGTCTGATCACCCTTGAGGAATCCTTGAGCATGGATGTATGAAATGTCTTGAGGAATAGGAGGAAAATTTTGGGGTATGACTTCCCGTTCAATCTTCTTGTCTTGGAAGGGTTAGATTGGCATGCTTGCCTTTCGTGACACAGGTGAAGATGATTGAACACTTTCAATACTGAAAATTTGCACTTTCATTGTTGGTGATGATGCGAGAATGGGCTTACAAATGCCATTTGGAGAAGTTGGAACTTATTTGGGGAATGAGTCGTCAGCTAGACTCGAGATTGTTGTTTGAAGAGGAGAGCGCCGGAGATGGGCTTAAGATGCCATCGGAAAGATCGATCTTTGGGAGTGAGTGTGCGCTGGGCTGTAGATGTTTAAGTGAGAGGAGCATGGAGATGGGCTTAAGATGCCATCAGGAGAAGTCGTCGTTAGACTTCATGCTCATCTTTGAGTGAGGTTATTGGTTTGTATTTGTTTTAACCAAATATACGGCATACGAAAAGCGGAGAAATGTTGATAAGTAGTCGGAGATGGGCTTAAGATGCCATCCAAGGCAACGAGTAAATCGCAACTAGACTACTGTAGTTCTTTTGATAATAAGAGAGAGTCAAATATATCTTACGTCTTGATTACTACGAGGATAGTAGTTGGAAGCGTGGACAGCTTCCTGTTGTGCTTTGGAGTGCGATCCAATACTTGTTATCGGAGGATAACTTGATCTTCAGATAGTTTTCCCGTCGGCGGGCATTAATCTTGAATGTTGTCAAAGGACAACGAGGTGATCTTCAGGATAGTTTTCCGTGCGGCTCCGGGCATTAGTCTGACGGTTGTCGGGAGGACAACTAGGGGCGTCTTTGGATAGTTTTCCCGTCGCTTGGGCATTAATCCACGGATCTGTTGTCGGAGGACAACGAGGGTGATCTTCGGATAGTTTTCCCGTCGGCGGGCATTAATCACGGCCCTTTGGCGGAGGATAACTAGGCGATCTTTCAAGCTTTTCCGTCGGCGGGCATTAATCCTGGACCTGTTTGTTTCAGAAGTGATTTTCACCTGTCTTGGAAAAAATAAGAGAAACTTTGATAGAATATTGCTAGTCTTATGCAGATTATGATGCATGACAATGTGTATGAATGGCATATGCATAAATTATGAATTTTTATGAATAATGTATGAATGATAGATGTTGTGGTATTTCAAAACATATCCATCTTGAAGAAGATGTGGACGTTCTGCTTGGAGATTTTTGACTTCTGTTTGGGGATGAAGTGGATGGAAATCCTGAGAAGAAAGATAATTTTGATTCCTCCGATGCACTATCTGACCAAGTCTTGAGCCTAGATATTGTTGAGGATAATAGAGATCGAGAGACGCGCCGCAGAGGATCTTGTGCATAGACCCTGCTGGGGAAAGATTAGGAGGCGCTCTACCAGGGATCTTGTGTGTAGATCTTGCTGGAGAGTATTTGATAGTTGCTGGGAGACCGGGTTAGAAGGATCTGGAGCCCGTCGAAATCTCTGGCTGGGGAATAAAAGATGTAGGTTTTCCTCCGATGCACTATCTGACCAAGTTTCAAGTCAAGTTCTCTTTGTTGTCGGGGACATGATGATTCTTTGAAGGATATTCTGGCAGATGAATACATAGTGATGAATTTTGCTTGGGAACCGGTGTAACATGGTTCAGCTGAGTGGAATCATTTGGGGACTAACATATACTCCATTTGGGAAAGGTTTGTTGACGACACCTCATGATCATGCTACGTGGGGAATTTGATCGTCATCTCAATTCACGGAGCACGTAGTAATTACTTTTGTATGTTAGCTTTCGCATGTTCGCGAATAGATTTTTATTGTCAAGTGCATATAATCATTCAAAGCAAGCGTTGGACTTTATGCAAGCGACAACAACAAAAATTGTAGAGATTGTATTTATTTAAAATGTGGTATGGCCAAGTAGCCATACAAGAAAGGTAAAAGCTATGCGGAAACAATCTCGTTAAGTTCCAACTATGCTAGTACTCATATATTTCAACTATCTCATCTCCTTCTTTGTCGTTAGAAAGTGAGTAGGCGATTATGCATTTGAATCTTGAATCTGATCGTAGTAGTACGGAAGTAGGTGATCACGGGCGAGACATAGTTAAATGCGCTTAAATCTAACTTTTGCCTAGACCGCCCTTTAGGTTTTCAGTCTACCGGGATACCCTTTTTTCCCAAGCCTCCTTTGGTTTCGACTTGCAGTGTACATGCTTTGTATATATCCTTAACTTTTGCCCGAACCTTTTTGGTTCGCGGGATCTGCCTCTTTTGCCTAGGTCAGTCGACCTAGCGGGTCTCATTTATGTGTAGTATTTTTTTGACTATGTATGCGTTCACAGGGTGTGGGAAGTCTTCACCATCCATGGTGCTGAGTATCATAGCTCCACCGGAAAATATTGTCTTGACTACAAACGGTCCCTCATAGGTGGGAGTCCATTTTCCCCTGGGATCACCTTGTGGAAGAATGATGCGCTTGATTACTAGATCACCGACTTGGTAAACTCGATGCTTGACCTTCTTGTTGAATGCTCTGATCATTCACTTTTGATAGATCCGTCCATGGCAGATGGATGCGAGTCGTTTCTCATCAATCAAATTAATGGTCGGTGATGCGGACCCAATCGTCTTCGCCTAACTCTGCGTCCTGGAGGTCTCTGGTTGAGGGTATCTGAACCTCGATGGGTAGGACTGCCTCCATACCATACACAAGAGAGAAGGGAGTTGCCCCTGTTGATGTTCGTATTGTAGTGCGATAACCATGAAGAGCAAATGGTAACATCTCATGCCAATCCTTGTAAGTCACTGCCATCTTCTGTATAATCTTCTTAATGTTCTTGTTGGCGGCTTCCACTGCGTAGCCATTCATCTTAGGCGATATGGAGAAGAGTTGTGATGCTTGATCTTGAACTGCGTAGGAGTTAGGTTGATCATCTTGTTGTTGAGATTAGAGCCATTATCCGTGATAATCCTTTCGGGAGTGCCATACCGACAGATAAGATTATGCTTAATGAAACGAGCCACGACATTCTTGGTAATAGATGCGAATGAGGCTGCTTCTACCCACTTGGTGAAATAGTCAATTGCCACAAGGATGAAACGATGTCCGATTGGGTATGGAGCGATTTCTCAATCATGTCAATGCCCCATTCTTGAAAGGCCAAGGCTGTTAGAATATTCAGAGGTATTGGAGGTATGTGCACTTTGTCTGCATAAATCTGGCACTTGTGACAAGATCGAGCGTAGCGGTGACAATCAGCTTCCATGGTGGACCAATAGTAACCTATCCTCGAAATCTTCTTAGCCATCGTATGTCCACTGGAGTGGGTACCAAATGCACCTTCGTGTAACTCTTCCCTGATACGTTCTGCTTTGTTTTCTGGTTTCCACAGCGGAGTAAGCACAAGTCGTGGTTGCGCTTGTATAAGATGTCGTTGCTGAGGAAGAATTTGGATGCAAATCTTCTCAAGAACTTCTTATCGTTGACAGATGCCCCTGCGGGATATTCCTGAGTCTCAAGATATCTCTTCACGTCGTAGTACCAAGGTTCCTCTTCTGTATCAAGCTCACAACAATATGCTGGTTCTTCAAACTTTTCAATGATGATCTTGGGAGCCTCATTGTCCCACCTAACCTTGAACATAGATGATATAGTAGCCAATGCGTCTGCCAACTGATTCTCTTCTCGTGGAATATGAGCAAAGGTGATCTCTTCGAAGTAGGGGATCAAACTTAGAACATGCTCTCGATACGGGATGAGATTCGGATGCTTCGTATCCCACTCGCCCTTAATCTGACTGATCACCAAAGCTGAGTCTCCGTACACTTGTAAGAATTCGATTCTTAGGTCAATAGCATCTTTAATACCCATGATGCACGCTTCGTATTCGGCCATGTTATTAGTGCAACTGAAACACAATCTGGCGGTGAAAGGGTATATGTCCTTTGTAGGGGATGTAATGATGTAATGCATTTAGAGGCTCCAACAAGACCATGGTCCATCGGGATCCTTGTTCGGTCCTTAGATAAGGCACAGTTCTTCTGTCGATGACTAGTAAAACATCTTCATCTGGAAATTCGAACTGCATAGCCAGTAGTCATCTACGGCTTGATGAGCCAAATGATCGGCTACTACTTCCTTTGATCGCTTTCTGAGAAGTGTCTTGGATGTCGTGTTCGGTCAAGATCATTTGCCATCTTATTCTTCAGAGAGATGGTTTCTCAAACGTATTTTATCGGATCCATCTTGGAGATCAACAAGGTAGTGTGAGTCAACATATCTTTCTTAGTCGTGACAGCCCAGGAAGCCAAAGCTGCAAGTTTTCTCATTGTGAGTATCTTATTTCACGATCGGTAAAATTTTGCTAAGCTAGTATATTGCATACTCTTTTACGACCGGACTCGTCATGTTACCAACACACACCCATTGAGTTCTCTAACATCCTCAAGTACATGATAAGAGGTCTTCCTTGGTAGGCGGCATCGGGATAGGAGGATGCATGAGTACTCCTTGATTTTGTCAAAAGCGATATGGCAATCGTCGTTCCATTCCACCACTTGATCTTTCTTAAGTAACTTGAAGATAGGCTCACAGTAGCGATTAAATGTGCAATGAATCGGCAATGTAATTCAATCGGCCCAAAACCTCCTTCTGGTGGGGGGATGGCATCTCTTGAATAGCTTTAACCTTGGCGGAGTCCTTCAATACCTTTTATACTTTTCCAAAATTTGCCCCACCTCCATGTTGATTTTCATTTGGTCATATCTTGCATCGTTGTTGATCTTGGTCAATACGGACATGTGTTTTATTGCTTTAAGTCAAGATCAAAGTGTGGTTTTGAATGTCAAATTGAAAGTTCCTCAACGTGAAAGTTTAAATACATGGAAGGAGGTTTTGTTTGTGATTAGCTTTGTGTGATTTGGTCCTCAATGTTGGTACTTATTGTTTGTGTTCATTGGACATTTTTTCTTTGCCTGTGGTATAAGTTTTGGATTTTTGACTTTGAATTCGACATTCGATGGTTAGAAGTTGGGTTAATCGAGGTTTAGAATTCGGATAAGAACAAATGATTTATGGAGGAAGGTTCGTTCTTAAGATCAAATTATCATGAAAAAATTCAGGAGTGATGGTTGCATTTGATTCGTGGATTTTGCTTCGAAGATCGAGATATGGAGCATTTAAATTTGAATTGGTTGGCAAAAAAGTTGCAAATTGACCTATTTGGCACTTCATGTTATATCTGGTTTGAAATCACATGTCATAATAGAAGTCTTTTTCCTACTTCCAAATTTAATTTCATGAATATGTGGCCACCTAATATTTGAATTCTAGTTACTTCTTAGTCTACCAAATCAAAGCAAGATGGGAAAGCAATACAGCACGACAGTATATATGAATAACTCTTCCATTTCCATTAAGATTTTGTTACAAAAGGTCTCAAGTTACTATGTTAAAATTTCTTACAAAGAAAGCTCTTAGACTTAAAATCCCATAATTCTCTCAATAAAAGAGTTTTAAATAGTCCTAAGGCCTATCTTAATGCCACTACACAAGCCTCTTCATCACCAATCCTCCGTGCTAGACTCCTTTGTCGCTCCAAGGATGTCTACAATTATCTCTTTTCTTTCTTCATCCGTAAGTTTCCAAACTTTTGTCCTCCACATCGTTCACCTGAAAGCAAGAAAGAACGCGTGATTAATAGTTATACGCTTGAACATAAATGGCAATGTCAAAGAATTTACAAATTCATCATTAGGGTTGAGTTCGAGGAATCAGGTTTATAATCATTCACCAGCCTCATGCAAAATCTAAATTTTGAATCATTGGCCATCACCTCACTTTGCAAATCACAAACGAGCGAGTTTGGTTCACGGAGAGGAAATGAGAACAGCAGGAAGAAACAATATACGGATCAAGTAATCCCAGCAGCAGAGGCAAGACAAAGAGATGGAAATTATGGTTATCAGCAGGAGCAAAACAACATATACAAGCAATACATGGCAGCAGAGATATGGAAGAGGAAAAGGTTGCTTTCAAAGTTTACTTTCACCCAAAAGTGAAAAAGTGAAATAGAAAATAGGCAATCTGATATCAGTTTTGGGGCAGCCACAGAGCCAAGAAAGGAAATACTTGTTCTGATCAATTTCAAAAAAAAACATAGCAAAGGATGCATTTGTTCTACTCCGGTGGGGGCAGGGGACAAACAATCAAAGCGAATATCGTAAAGCTATCGAGGAAAAGACAACCCAAGGGAAAACCTAAAAACAAGTATAATATCTATTCAATATCTATTCTTAAGGGAGGACCAGGATAGAGCATCTTTGAAAAAAAGCAGGTTCAAAGCGATAACCTGTTTTGGAAACCATACACGAGGAAGACCATCTTTGCAAACCAGATCCTCAACTCAAACCCTAACAATACCTAACAATGTATCATCATCTTCCCCAAACCCACAACCCTTGAGAGAAAGAAGAGAGGAAAAGAAGTTTAGAGTCGAGAAAAATATCACGTACAGAGCTCGGAAAGGCGTCTTGGCACTTCATCTCGCCGTCACGAAAGTTGCATCGGAGGTTAGGGGTTTCAGAAATTCCCTTTCAAGATCTAAGCCAAATCGTGGGTTTACGCAAAACCATCACCAATTAGTACTCCAGAAGGACAAGGCGAATCGAGAAAATCAAGAAAAATTAGGATCGGGAGCAAGTCCGCCATGGGCGCCCGCCGCCCGCCGCCCGTGAGGCGTTCGGTGACCTTCGATGAAGCTCTCTGACGGAGAACACAAACAAGAGAGATAAATTATTTTTTGGTTTTTAAAATGATTTATGTTTTACTTATTATTAAGTTATTATTTAAGTTATATTAATAATCGAATGTTTAATCTGGCGGTGACATGTCACCGTCCTCTTAATAATTCATGATTCCCATGCGACTCATCCGTGTGACCAACCGTACCGCATCCTTCGACCATTGGATTTTCATCGGGGCTATTAT
>CM038792.1:305290182-305345497 GCA_021764765.1 Vicia sativa | reverse complement strand
GAAAGTAAATGTCTCTGACTATTACATGGCTTTGGGCAAATACATAATATGAGTCACGGAAAATAAAATCCTAATTAAACTATTACATCCCATTAGGCAATTACATAATTGAAAAGAAAAGCAAGAAGAATTGTCCGAAACGTTACAACCTGTGAACAGATACATAATCGGAAAAACAAGAGAAATTGCATAAGAAGAAAATGTTAGTAAAAAGCATGATTTTTGAATGAGGAAAAAAGGTTTCATGTTAGTAATGACATTAATATGATAAGATAAATTTTGGTAATTTTGGAATTGATCTGATAATTTAAAAACAATTAAAAGTCATTTAAATGATTAATTAGTAATTAAATTAAACATGCATGCAAAAATAATAATTTTTATATTAAAAATTAAATAAACATTTTTCTGATTATTATGCAAAAAATAAATATTTTTGGTGTTTTTTAGATGCATGATAAAAATGTTTGAGAGAAATTAAAATAACATGAAATATTAAGAAAATATAAAAATATGAGTTAGTTTGCAAAAGAGTTAAAATAATATGGTCTTGCCAGGGATCGAACTGGTGACCATTGAGGGAATATCCACATCCACTTGCCTTTACCACTCAGCCAGTGTGCACTTGGTGTCATGGAATTGGCGTGTGAATATAAGTGTACTGCGTGTCACGGATTTTGAATTCAAAGCACAGTCAACCGTGTGGGGCCGGGGTGTAGCGTGAGCCAATCAAAACATGCCATTGTGCCACGCCCGGTAGGACCTTCAACCTTCGGAGTCCAGCAGAGCTAGGGCTCGGTCATCTTCTCGGTGCCCATGACCTAAAACACGCAAACGCATCATTAAAGTGAAACAAAGCCCAGATCCACTAATTCGATCCTTGCAAGCACGATGGTGCTATTCTTTCCACAAACGTCACGGAACTCGTGTTTGACTCATGGCTCTAAAACCCTAGCAATGGCATTGCAGGATTTCTCTGTGGAAACTTACATGTAATGCATCCAATACACTTTAATGCATATCCACGAACTCAAATAAACACATGAAAATATTAGCAATGCATGAAATATAGGAATCAAATTGAGAAAAATTCAAACCGGTGAGAGCTAGATAGCCGGTTCAGGTGGTTTGGCTTCAGTAGGGCAGGATACTTCTTCGGGATATCAAGGAATATGTTGGATGCTCAAAACACCTTGAAACTTGCTTGAAATTGAAATTAATTTCACAACTTTGAACAATTTTTTGAGAAAAATAAGGGTTATTGTAGGGTTAGGGTTTCGTCCTTGGCTTTGTCTGCAATAAAAACAGTATTTATAGAGTGAGGCATGAGCAAAAAGAAGGAAAAAGATCTCCTCTTGAATAATTTTCTTTCAAATAAAATCAAATCTTTGAAAATTTGATTTTCTCTTCCATGTCACAAGCTAGCACAATTTGGCAAGTCTTGTAGGCTATCTTGGACCTCAAGTTTGATAAAAATCCAATCCATTTGAAAATATACCTTGTTTTCTTATTTTATATAATTTAAATTTGAACTAAATCTTTTAAATTCAAAATAAATCAAAAAAATAGAATGTGGTCGTGGAAAGGCATCAATAGGTCACAAATAATATTATGATCAAGTTTAGATCATACAATTATAAACCCATTTGGAAAAAATTGGATTTTGACAAATATCTCTCTTTATGCAATTGTCGAAAATGCTGACTTGTACAAGGTGCATTTTGCTCAATTTTCCACATTTTGAGTGTTCTTGGACTTTTAAAATCTCTAGTTGTCCTCTAAACAACCTCTTTGGTTTCATCTCAATTGGAGTTTCCATCCTCAATAAACTTCAAAACAAAAAGTTGACTTTTTGTTGACTTTGAAAAGGACCTATAATGTTTTGACCCATACCTTCCAAATGAAGCATTTTTGAACATTCTTGTGAGACATGAAGTTTTAGAAATTGGTTTTCCTTCAAAATGAGAGGTGGAAAAATTTCTGAGAAAGTATGAAGAAGTTATGCTCAGTCAAAGTTTAGTTGACTTTTCACTAAAAAACCCTAATTTGGAAAGTTTGACTTTTGTGCAAATCTTGAGTTTTCTTGATGAATCATGATCAACCCTTGATCAAATGATGAATGTAACTTCAAAATGAGGATGTTGACCAAAAATCATGAAGTTTGACTGTATGTTGACCATAGTTGACTTTTTGTCCAATACAATTGATTTTCAACCATCTGAGCAATTGTTTGAGAAAACTTGACTTGTGAGGCTTGAAACTTGATATGGAGATTCTTGGAAGGCATATGAGGAGGCATGATGACCCACTGAGGTGTTGGAAGTCCATCGGATCCGAGAATTGCCAACCCTAGTTTGAGTTGATTGTCTAGGAGAGGTTTGTCGATCCAACCTTGAGGAATCCTGAGTATGGATGTATAAAATGTCTTGAGGAGTAGGAGGAAAATTTTGGGGTATAATGAGGGGTGATTATACAAGGGGAAGGTATTAGCACCCCGCACGCTGTAGTACTCTACGGTATCCACTTTTACTTTCTATCTATTGGGTGTGGGTATCTACCGCTTAATTACTATGTCTATATCTAATGTTATGCTAAAGGAAATGCATGTGAAGAAATAAAATAAACAAACACGGGAAAAGAAGGAAGTATTTACAAATTTTTGCTCGATCGAGCCAGTGACAAGATATCTACGTATTCCTAAATACAATGGGAAAGTTAGGCGTCGTAGTTGAAAGCTCACATATTTTAAGTGGGTTGTAATATTTTTATGGAAGTTCGATTCCGCATCTAACAATTGTAACTCGTGTTTATTGCAACTATAAAGTATTACATTTCGATGCATTTCGCTTGTAATTTACTTGGATTTGAAAAGGAATGTCCTTATTGAAAAGGTTTTCAAGAAAAAAGAAGTCTTGAGACAAAAAGGTTTGAAATGAGGTTGGTTGTTTTACCTTTGCAAAAGGAGTTTGAACCATTATTAAGTGTTTTGATTTTAAAAGAAAGAAAACAAGTTTAGTTTTTATTACATGCAAGGATGCAAAAAGAAGAAGAAAGCATGAAAGGGAAACTAACTAGTTCTACCAATGTTTATCATGCAAAGATGGATCACAGAGGAAACTAACTAGTTCTTTTGATTTTTAAAAGAAAATAAACAATTTTAGTTTTATTGACATCTAAGGATAAGGATCCTAATGTATGAGCTCGAGGCTATCTAGCAAAGCGATCTAAGGAAGTTATCCTAATAGTCGTCTTGGTTGAACAACCACGGGATGCAAGGGAGGAGACAAGCTAGTGCTGGCGAGGAAGCACACAAACAATGCAATTCACGATCAAATGATACACATGCGGGAAGAAGAAAAGAAGTCCCATAGCCTCGGCGGTGGCGTGTCACGAGTCGACAGGAAACTTCTTTGGGAGGAAAACCATAAACACGGATGGAATTACCCAGCAAAACCATAAATTCCTATGGGAGAAAGGTATACAACGATATGAATTACCAAGTATAAGGAGCATATGGTCGGGTGTCAAAGCATGTGAATGTGAACCCCATGACAAAACGTGGAGAGTCGGGAGTAGGAAATCTTTCTACATTTATTATTATTTCGATAAAGGAAGCATCACGATTCGTAGTTGGTGACGGACTAAATATGAGGGTTGGTTTGAACCACTTTCCGGCGTGCATGTCCATCATATATCAATATCATCATTATCATCAGCGGACTTTGCTTGATGGTGCCATATGGTTGTCTAACCACTCATGACCTATGCAACACAAATGTAAACACAATGAAAGTCACCTCCCTTTGCATGGAAGGATTTTAACCAAACCACACATAGTTGCACCTGCAATTGCCTTAAGCGGGTCTTTAAATAAACGGAGGATTCTGAACACGATCCAACTACGGAAACTCCATCATGCATCTCTATTCCTACTTCTCGCCATGAGAAATCAATAAAACCCTATTTCTCATGCTATCTAGAGCGGTAAAGAATCGGTAAAAGGTATAGAAAATACCAAATGGATAACAATCCGCATCGGCAAAAGCAAGCTAAAATACTCCGGAAAACTCCGCGTCTGCGACAAGCAATAAGGAAAACAGTTGCATTTAAGCATTATTGAAATATGCACTGTTACATCACGAGCAAATAAACCTGAAAGTTATGATCAAACAATATAGACAAAGGATGCTATATAATATGCCTGATCAGGAATGTGTGTTTGTACACATCCGAGCTAAACCGATAAACATGTGAAGGTAAAAAACAATACATACAAATGGTGTATATTACTGGTCAATGTGCGTTCACACATTAAACCAATAAATCTACAAGAAGGTGAAAACCAAAAAATGCATACAAAAGGTGTGTTATTATATGCATAGTCGGGATGTGTGTTCGTACACATATGAGACAATCTGATAAACCTGCAAGAGATCCAATCAGACAATGCAGACAAAAGAATGTGTATCATGTACGTGTCCCGGAATGTATCGTGTCCGATATCATAATGTGTAGTACACGTCCGTATCAAGTACACCACCAATTAATCATGCAAAATATGGGTATTAGAATAAAAGATTGTATGTAACGAGCATAAAATTCAGAGCTCAAAGTGACAACGAATGAGTTCCTCGATCACACAATCAGCGTAATTATGTAATGGAAATACCTCAAATTACCTTGCATAATCAATAAACATGTTAAAAATAACAAGGAAAATGTATGTGAGAAAAGGGTAGAAGAAGGCTTGGAGAAATCACATCCGAGCAACAAAACAAAAATATAATTTTTTGGTTCGGTAGAGTAATCGGTTACTCATATAGGTCTAGGTTACTCTGTTCAAAATGAAATTTTGGACAAAAAAATAAGCGTGATAACACATTATACATATAGGATAACTGGTTACTCACTCAATATTGTGATTTGGCCTAAATACACGTGATAACTGGTACTCCATATGGGATAATAAGTTTACTCTGCAAAATTGGGATTTTGGCCTAAAATAAACGTGATAACTTGTTAATCTATATAGCATAATCGGTTACTCTGCTCAAAATTGAGATTTTGGCCTAAAATACATGTGATAACATGTTACTCTATATAGGATAATGATCCTCTTGCTCAAAATTGGGATTTTGGCCTAAAATACACGTGATAACCTGTTACTATATATAGGATAACCATTACTCTGCTCAAAATTGATTTTGGCCTAAATACTGCGTGATAACACTATTTACTTTATATGGGATAACTGGTTTTCTGTGATAGCAACTTTTCTTAGCAATTTTGTGCTTGGGCGTGGTATAAGCATTTGATCAAACACCTAACCTACACCTATTGACATATGGTTTCTACATGATTCAAGTTCAATCCTAAAGCTAACCACAAATACAAGGTTCCATATCAACATCGATACCATCAACAATGAACCTCTTGAATAAGCACTTTTCTCATGAAAATTAATTAATCAATAAGTGCTTATTTCATCAATTCTGATTTCATCATGATGATCACATCAAATCAAAATTTCTCGACCTAATCCATGATATATATTTATTTCCACAATCAAACCTTGATCGATTTTCAATTCTAGAAAAGTGCTTATTTCAAGAATCAATTATGCAAAGTGCTTAAATCAAGTCTTACCGTCGAAAAGGAGAACAAGGAAAGAGATCGTCGATGTCGAATCGTAGATTGGAGGGAGATAATAGAGTGAGAAGGAGGCGTAAGCTTGGGGAATAGAAGAGGAAAACTTCAACTCTTCACTTGACACCTTGAGCAGCTCTTCAATGTTCTTGAGAAAACTTGATGAAAAGCTTGATTTGATTCTTGAGATTGAGAAGAATAGAAGAGTGAGTTTGTGGTGAGGACAAAATGAATCTTTTTATTTGTGTGAGACAAATTTTATTTATAGGTGATAAATTTGGACTTTGGGTGCCTTGGATCCACAATTAGGCCCCAGTCGCGATTATCAAGAGGTAAATTACGACCCCAAAACATTGAGAACCGTGCTAAATTTGAAGTCGGACTCTTCAAAAATGTCCGGAAGAAAAATTTCTCCGTTAGTCAAAATTTCGACTTGATCCGACGAACAATTGAGGAGATATGAATTTTTGAAGTTTGTTACACTTTTGGCGTCGACACATGGAAATTTTATTCGCCACTCGGTGAAGAATTGCTGACGAGGATCTTTTGATCAAAATCCAAACTCGGGATGTGAATAAAGTTGAAGCAAGCGGAATTTATGAACTTTTGACACAATCCCATCGTGTTTCGATGAAAATCGAGCGAGATATGATTTTTGAACATTCTTGGCGTCAAATGAAAATGCTCGGTTCATCTCAAATTCACCTTCAAAGAATAAAATTTTAGTATTGATTGGTAAGGAATTAGCTATCGACTTGTGAATAAAAGTCGTGAGGATTTTGATATGGAATTTTAGACACCGCCCCACTCAGTTTGATATTCGATCGAGTTATGAATTTTTAGTGCACCATGAACACGGTTCAACCATAAAACTTAGTTTATCCACTTGAAAGATCAATTTTTATGGAGACTTTCTTCCCACAATTAGCTTTTGTCGAAAATGAAAGTTGTAGATAATATTGAGAGGGACTTTATATTTGAAAATAGTCCGAAAATATATGAGCTGAGAATTCGCCTTCAGGCAGCGAAATGCAACAAAAACCAAAATTTGCTTTATTAAGAAATGGTATTTGAAGTCCTTTCTTGACAAGATAGCCTCCATCAAACGAGATAACTTGGAGAACATATTGAAGCAGTTCAAATGTCCATGGAACCAACCCGAGAAGACCTTGACGAGAAAATCTTTCCTCAAGCATAAGAACCAAAAATGTCAATTTTGGCAAAATAGTCTAAAATAGCCAAAATGCAGTTTCTTCCACACTTGAGACGTTCATAACTCCATGACCATGAGATTAATGACATACATGTATGTTTATGATAACTAAAATATAAGCGAAATGTTGAAATGAAGGGTAAATTTTAGAATTTGAACCATATCACATACAGACAAATGATGGTCAACTATATTGAACTATGGAGTCATCCAACGAGATAATGTGTCAACTATGTGTGAACCATGTCAAATATCCATGGATGATGGTCAACTATGTATGAACCATGTCGGGGCATCCAGCGAGATAATGGTCAACTATGTGTGAACAATGTCGGACATGCAACAAATGATGATCAACTATGTGAACCACGTTAGCAATCAAACTTTTTATTTTATTTTTAATAAACAGAAAAATGTAATAACACACCATAATAATAATTCATTAACATATATACACACACACACACACACACACATATATATATATATATATATATATATATATATATATATATATATATATATATATATATATATATATATATATATATATATATATATATATATATTTAAAAATAATTATAATTTTTATATTTATTAATTAAACTTATATTAATGGTAATTTTATAATTGTTTGAATAAATTTATTTACTTTTTAAAATATTATATTTTAAATTCTTATTTATGTATTAAAACCAAATTAATTTTTTTATCCATTACAAAATGTCTAGATTCGAAAGTACATTACTTGACTGAAATACATAACTGCATAACATATGATGTATTTACATGAAAAATTCATGTCAAATGCACAATTGATTTTAAATATGAAAAATAAAATATATTATAAAATAATTTATATTAAATCAAATTAGTCATTAACTATTTCACTAAAAAGAATAAAAATTTATTAAAAAGTAAATAAAATATTTAATGGATGTGTTCAAAGTAACCTATCTAGTATCTATTATGCCAAATACATGGAAAACAATTATTGAGAAATCGAGAAAAAACTTATGCTAAAATTAAATTAGACATCAAAATAAATTATGAAAACAATTTATATTAAACCAAATTAGTCACTAATTAATTTACTAAAAAGAAAATAGAATATTTAATGGATATATTCAAAATAACCTATCTAATCTATATTTTGCCAAATACATGAAATAAATTATTGAAATTAATTTTAAAAAATTTATGATATTTGTGTGAAATTCTCTCGCTTCAACAAATTCATCTATTTCTCTTTCATAAACTTCAACATACTCATTTCCCATGAAAACCCTCTCATTCAACCCATTTCACCCACCATTAAAAGCCATCTCCCCAAAATCACAACCACCATCGTTCACTTCCCCAAACACGAACCCGACATATGGATTCGCATACTCAGCATAAATTAATTTATCGGTAGTAGCTTTCCAGTCTTGGTAAAGATTTTGATCGTATGACTCCAGTAGAAGTCTTAAGTTCGAGGAAATGATGAGGTTAGTATTCGTTGGAACAAAGCGAATACCACGATTCGAAATGGGAGAAATGGCTCTTGAATGGGCGTACTAAAACTCGGAGCTTGAATGGCAATTATGATATATGTAAAAGGAGCTTAAGTAGTAACAAGTTGTATCACATGAAGTGAGTTGAAACAAAGTGACACATCATTTGAAATTCAAGCAATGAGATAATTGGAAGTTAAAATATATGCGGCTTTGGAAGCAGTTCGAAGGCAGTGGAAGCTATAGAAGCGTAATACACGTAATTACTGAGCGTGGCAAGATCTTATAAGTCAGACCGTTATGGTTAGAAGTAGTATAAATAAGTCTTAGTGTTAGGATTTAGTGTCATATCTATTGTACAAAATTCGATAAACATTCAAAATACCACATGGCTAGGAAAGCAGATACTCGAACAATGTACGTATATGATTGCACCAAACCTTTATAATTCAGTAAAACATCTTTATCTTTCAGTTTATCCTTTATCTTAGCATCAATGTTTTTAAATACCTTTACTTTCAAAGCCATTTAACTATTTTCTGCATTTAAACGTTTTCTTCTATTTCGAAGTCCTTTACATTTCAGAAACCTTTTACCTTAACGTTTTTACATTCATGTTTTTTACATTTCATGCTTTTATATTCATGCTTTTACATTAAAAGTCTTTTACATTTAAAGTCATTTACGTATTTGCATTTACATTTCTTTGTAAATCGAACCTTTACTCCTTTATTCAAGTCGGTTTATATTTCTTTACTTGATCATGTCGATTAATTTTGACACGCAATGGAATGCGTTGATATATATAAAACACTCGAGAATACAAGTCTTAAACATGAATACTAGTTTAGTTATTAATTTATCCAAGCGACGATACCCGTAGGATCAATCTAATCGATCCGCAAGTTACCGGAGAATTGAATATGATTATAAAGATTATTGATAGTTTGGAGGACTAGCGGTTGTTTTACGAGAAATCCTTGTAAACAAATTGTACGCCCAATGGGACCGTAATTGAGTCGTTACAAAATTAAAATAAATAAGGATTGTTAAGACATAATCATTATAAAGTTTTTAAAGTGTTAAGTGCGTTGTTATATGAACCTTAGTGGTAGAATAATTAATAGCAACCAACCTTACCCGAAAAGCGCGTAATAGGATGTCTAATCCAACAATCAACAAAGAACAAAGCCCCCATGGAACAGGCACTAATGTGTGCCCGGCGAACGTCTGGCGGCGATCCCCGAGCGCCGCGATCGCCTCTTACGCTAGTAATGTGGCCACGAGCGGAACAAGTAGCATGTCAGCGAACAATTCGACCTAAAATCAGGACCAGCGGTTATCTTGGGATCATCCCACTAGTGTTCAACCCATTTCGCTACCCACCACCAGCTAGACCACCCGGTTTAAATGTAATAGACTAGAAATCCCCACTTATGGGATACAATATCTTTTATGGAAGGTTTGGAACTTTGACATGAAGCGTCACCATGTTAGGGTCGCGGATCTGGGCTAATCAATTCATGACAAATAACCAAGGGTCGGTGGGTTATAGTACCACCCCCTATCTTAACCACCAATCGAGATAGCTTTTAGGCGGTTGATGGATGATAGTAACCATAATATGATAAGAGTGTTAGCCTGAAACTATGCAAGAAATCTTTGCCCCAATAGTCCAAAATGTACTGTAACAAGCAGGAAAAATGAGATAACATGAGTAGAATAGCAATTTCTTAGCCCGAGGAAAGGCGTGCGAGAACCGCATTAGTTCGGCGAACATACTATCATAGAACAAGTTGCTGATGACTCACCCTATAGGCGGTCAGAGAGGGATCAACTTGGGACCAAGGGCACAAGGGTAGATGCCCCTAGTGATTCGAGAAAGAACCACAAAGGGATTGATAGAACCATTGGCAAGGTCGAAAGATTAGATGCCCCGGTGATTCGAGAGGAACCCAAGGGAATTATGGAACCAGGGCAAGGTTCGAAAGACTAGAAGTCTCATTCGAGAAGAACAACCTAGAGGAGTTGTCATGGTGGGTGAAACCAAGATCTTGATCACGATCGTCCATAGGTTCGAAGCGACAATATCTTAGCGAAAACAATTTAACCACCATGATAGAGGATTATGACCCAAAGCGGTCTTAATGCGAGGGATTAGAAGGCCAAATTATACCTCTCATAGCAGATTATGTAATGCATCTTGACTTACCAAGGATACAAGATCCCTAAGTTTACAAAGTTTGGAGATACCAATGAATCAACGATCGAACACATAGCAGTGTCGTAGAGCGGAGACATAGCAAATAATGAGAACCTTAGGATTAAATATTTCCCAAGTTCCCTCACTAAAAATGCTTTCACATGGTTTACCACTTTGCCTCCACAGATCCATAGATACCGGACCTCTTGGAGAGATTGTTCCATGAACAATTCTATATGGGACAATCCAAGATAAGTCTAAAGGAACTAGCAAGTGTTAAGAGGAAGTTTCTTGAACCCATGGATGAGTACTTAAATAGGTTCAGACTCTTGAAATCTAGATGTTTCACGTGGTTCACGAACATGAGTTAGTCAAATGGCCTGGTGGCAGAACTATTCTATTCGAAAGAAATTAGACACACAATACTTGAGGGACATGGCTCATTTTAGCAGGATGGGTTGACGAAGTTCGAAAGACTAAAGGTAGAAAGGCGGGGCTTTTAAAGTAATAAAGAGAGAATTTCCCTAAAAGGCGAGGGAAGTTGAGGACTATCCTGAATTCGAAGAGGTGAAATAGATCTCATTGAATTAAAATAGGCTCCACCTTACTCTTATAAACTATTAGTTCCCACAAAGGGAAAGAAATTGTGAAAATGAGAAAAGTGATAAATTCCAAGGAAGGTATACACCTTCGATGTAACAAAGTGTGTGATTTTGATTTGCTTGTCAAAGATGGCCAACTAATTGTGCCATCAAATGTCAAAACCTCCTTTAGATCAAAGAAAGAAAGAGGGGTTCTATAAATATCATAGTTTCCAGGCCACAAACCTCCGGTGTTTTCTTTTCGGGATCGATTCAAAGCATAATTAAGGATGGCGATTGAAATTTCTACGACAAACCAAAAATGAAAGTAGATGAAGACCCTACGGATGTTGCGACACCAACTACTCCGACCTTCATGCATTGGAGAAAATATGGTGGAAGTAGACCCGAGGCCCTCTCATTAGGAGAAGGAAGCCGAGAATGGAAGTGGGTGCTGGTCGAAGTCACCGTAGAAGTCAGGACATCCACAAACAATTAGAGACTTGATCGAAGAAGTGCCGATTCTTGTTTAAAGAGATCCAACTCATGAAGGCCGGAGAAGCAAGAGTTGACCACAGGCTTCTGAGAGGCCTAAGGATGAAATGGAGAAAGTCCAGATCACAAAGAGACCTCCCCTCAAAAAAATGGGACACCTTGGGAGAACTCAGGTGGGAAGTTCGATTATCGGTGAAATATTCTTCTCCGAGAGGTTCGAAAATCCCAATCGAAGGCGTCAAACCTACAGGATGGGGAGATGATGACAAAAAAGGGAAGGATGTAAATGGTAACATCCCTCAGAAGGAAATCTGGGATACTTTAGGGAACCTAGTGGAAAATTTGATTACACAAGATACTCTTCCCGAGAAAGTTCAAGATTCAAATCGAAGATGTCAAGCCATCGGGATGGGGAGATGATGAGAAAAGAGGGGAAGATGTGGATGTCAACATGGTGGATATGGAGAGACCTCGTTCTGAGATGGGAAATGAAAGGTACCTAGAAAAGGAAAATACAAAATGGAGGATGGCTATCTGCAGATACCAACCTCAAAGATTATCTCATCTTTGTGCCACAAGGAAATCTTGAAATGATGCTATGTCCCGATCTACGGCATCGCCAGTGACGATGCGATTCGAGGAAACAGGCTCGAGCTGGAATCAAGCGCAAGACAACCAATTATTCAGATGTTACCTAGAGCGGGAGAGTTTGTTGGGTTCTTAGTTCGCTGTCACAAAGGCGACCAAGTGCTTGATTTGCCCAAGGTGCTCAAGGCATATGACGGAACATGGTTGGAGCGTTAAACTATTCCCTTGGCCCCATCTTTGGAATCACAAGGAGGTTGGTCGGATGAGTCAACACTTCGAGGGTAATCATACTCAGCGAACTGACTGACCCTCATCCTAAGGGTGCTCAGGGTGACGTTCAAAATCCCTATGAAGTACCAACGGACAAATGGTACAAGTCAAAACCAATAAGGGAAAGATAAATGGAGGTAATGAACAGAAATGCCGTCAAGCTATGATATATAGGAGGCAATTCAACACTGCAAAGAGGAAGAATTAAGACTAGAAACTACAAAGGTAAGAATCCTGTCAAGATCCCAATGGCGAAGGCAGCAATAATTCGAAAGGAGCTTTGGCGAGACAAAGAGAAGCTTAGACCAGCAACAAAGAAGTGTCAAGTACCAACAAACCAACAAACAAGCAACACGAAGACAAACCTCCAGTTAGTGGGAGACTTCTCCTACGAAACACAACGGATGAATCGAAGAGTACACTCCAAGTCTAGAAGAAGGCGAGGATATCTTGACGTTAACCCGAATCGAAGAGGAGTCTTCCTCGACAGGTACGTGTGGTATCATATTACCTTCGAGTTCGGACAGGACAAATCGAAGGCATGAGGAAGAGGATACCATAGATTTGATGAAACTGACAGATTTGCTACTATGTAATGGATAGCGGTAGAAGGCGAGCGTTCTTGAACCAGGCGAGCAATGAAGAATCATTTGAAGCCATTGTTCATTCGAGCAAAGGATGGAGCCCATGGCGTGAACAAGGTCTTAGTGGATGGAGGCTGCGTTAATTTAATGCCCGATTCATCGAAAATTAGGAATACAAGAGGTGATGTCAAACCCATAACATGGTCTATCCAATTATGAAGGAAAGTAGGTGAGACGTTGGGGGTAGTTCAAGTGGATCCCAACCGTAGGATCATTGCCCAGGCCCACCATGTTCATGGTGATCGAAGCCAACAACTATAACTTCTTTGGGAAGAGAGTGGATCCATGGCGTGGAGCGGTTCGCCGTCAATGCATCGGAGGTTGGTTCTATGGAGAGAAGATGGTATAGTGGAGAATATCGAAGCGGACGAGTTACTATGACAGCGATCCAATTTAGTCAACAAAAGGAATTATGACAAGTACACAGCAAGAATAGCCCTTTGGTGGCGAAATAGGCAAACAAAGGATGCACTACTATATGACCATCGCCATCATGATGTCTTTGGAATAGGAAGATAATTAAAGGAGAGCGAAGTCGAGGCACCATAGGACGGCCAGCATGGGAGTTAAACAACCTCGCTCATATTTGAGTCCTCCTTCGAGAAGGATTTTAGCCTACTTGGAAGAATGAATGGAAAAGCAGAGGCTGAAATAGATAATATAGTTGAAATGAATGAAATAGATGGAATGGCTCAAAGACTCTATGAAGAACACGAAAATAGATCAAAGCTGATGCCATCTGGCGAGGAACCCTTGGGTTTTGAGAGGATCCTACAAAGCTGGTGCCAAAATGTTGTACGAGGATCCTTTCAAGTAAATTTGAGGGATGACAATACAAAAAGAATAACCTACATAAGCGCAAAACTCAACCCAAGTCTCAAGCAAGAGGTGATCGAAGTCCTCAAGAGAAACAAAGATTGCTTCGCGTGGGATTATGACGAAATGCCTGGTTTAAAGAGAGAGTTAGTGGAGCACAGACTTCCAATTAAGGATGGCAAGAAGCCCATCAAACAAACTCCTAGAAGATTGGCAATGATTCTCACAAAGATCAAAGCTGAGGTCGAAAGGTTGCTGCGTTGCAAATTCATCAGAACCACAAGGTATGTTGAATGGTTAGCAAATATAGTACCTGTCATTAAAAAAAATGGTTCTCTGAGAATATGCATAGACTTTAGGGATTTAAATACTGCGACCTGAGATGAATATTCTATGCTGTGGCGAAATGTTAATAGACTACTGCGGATTTGAATACCTAAGTATGCTAGATGGATATTAGTTATAATCATTTTTTGGAAGAAGATGTTGCCAAGACAAATTTCGTTGCCGGGAGCTTTAGGCACCTATGAATGGGTAGTGATGCCTTTTGGTTTAAAAATCTTTGGGCAACTTACCAAAGAGCAATGAATTCAATCTTCCATGATTTTATTAGAGATATTTATGCGGTGTATATTGATGATATAGTCATCAAATCTATATCTGAAACCCATTGCATCATTTGAGTCAATCATTTGAAAGAATGAGAAACATGGCTTAAAATGAACCCCTTAAATGTACATTTTATGCAGTTGGAGATTTTGGTTTTGTGGTTCATAAAAGGAATGAAATCAACGAGAATAAGACCAAAGCCATCATGGAGACAAAAGCACCTACATCAAAGAAGGAGCTGCAATCTTTGCTAGGGAAGATTAACTTTCTCAGAGGTTCATTTGAATCTAAGTGGAAGAACTCAAGCTTTCTCTCCACTACTTGTTTAAAAGCAAGGCTGAGCAAAAGGTGGAAAAACACGGAGGCCAATGATCAAAAGATATCTCTGACCTCTATCTTATCTCACCTTCATGGGGAAAGCCCATGAAGGCGCCTCTTCTGAATTTACTATAGGTGGTATGTTGCCTGAGAAGATAGTAATGGCATAGAAGAGCCATATATTATTTAAGTAGGGTGTTGAATGATACGGAAACTAGATATAGCAATATAGAAAAGCTATGTCTTTGTTTATACTTTTCTTGTATGAAACTTAAGTATTATATAAAACCTGTTGATGTTATGTTTCATCTCACTGATGTTATCAAACACATGCTTTCAAAACCAATAATGCATAGCAGTTGGTAAATGGGCTTTAGCTTTTAATAGAATATTCTTTGACTTTCATGCCTTTAAGAGCTGTGAAAGGTCAAGTGATTTCGATTTCATTGTGGACCATTCATTGGTCGAAAAGCACATCATGGGTTATGTTGAAATGCAACCTTGAAATTATACTTTGATGGTTCGACCCACAAGGAGGGTAGTGGCGTTGGAGTCCTCATAATTTCTCCTCGAAGAATTCCAACAAAATTCAAGTATAAGTTAGATGGTCCTCGTTGCTCGAACAACTTGAATCTGCGGTGCTTATTGTTGGACTTGAAGCTTTGTTGGAATTGGGGCAACTAGAGTCGAAATTAAAGGTGACTCGAGTTAGTGGTCAAGCGGATAACAAGGAATACAAATGCATAAAAAAAATGATGACATACTTTGTCATAGTTAATAGGCTACTCGAAAATTGAATACATGGATATTCAACATATACCCAAAATATAAAATCAAGAAGCAAATGACTTAGCACAATTGGCTTGGTATAAAGTTTCTGCCAAAACTTTGAGGATTTGGTCGAAATAAGAAGCAGGGTTATGGCTACTAGACTCATACCATCGATTTAGAAAATATTAAATTAGGTTGTGGTGATAAAGATGGATTGAATATGTATAAACACCTTATCGAGATCTGATTGGCGAAGTCCATTAGTGAGTTATTTAGAAAATCCAACATTGAATGTTGAGGAAAAATAAAATATAGAGCATTATCATATGTCCTTATGGAAATGAATTGTTCAAAAGACCCAGAAGGTATTACTCAATGCCTAGGAGAAAGTGAGGCATATTTAGCATTATCGGAGGTCCACAATGGGGCATAAGGGGCATCAGAAGCCATAAAATGAAATGGTTGCTATTTTGATATGGTATGTCTTGCCCAGCATGCTCAAAGATTGTATAGATTTTGCTAAAGGGTGTGAAGAATGCCAGCATGGGGATTCAACATGCTCCATGCATGAGTTGCATTCGATCATTAAACCATGGCCCTTTAGAGGATGGGCATTAGATTTAATAGGAGAAATCAATCGCTTCATCTAAAGGTCGAAATATATCTTGGTAGGAATAGACTATTTTACCAAGTGGATCGAAGCAATACCATTAATAGATGTAGATCGAGGCTAATTGAGTTCATACGAAATAGATTATCTATAGGTTTGGATTGCGGTAACCACGGACCAAGGTTCTGTGTTTTTGGTAGGAAGATGTAAGAATTTTGAGATGGGGTTGATTACTAACATCAACACCATATTATGCTCACAAATGGTCGGTCAAGCAGCCAATAAAGTAATAATAGGTTTGATTAAGAAACATGTTGGTAAAAAGCCAAGGAATTGGCATAAGACTTTAGACCAAATACTATGGGCTGTAGAACATCTCTAAGGAAGCTACTAACACTCGCCTTTTCAACTAACATTTGGTCATGATGCGGTTCTACCTTAGAAATTCATCTACAATCGGTTCAAATTCAAAGACAAAACGAAATCCCATGCATTGTATTAGGAGATGATGATGAGCGAGTTAGTTGAGTTAGGCAGTTAGATTGCATGCATTGGAAATCCTAATGAGGCAAAAGGAAAAGAGTAGTCGGGGCATATAACAAAAGGGTGAAGGGTAAAACATTCAATATTAATAACGTGTGGAAAGTTATATTGCCCGTGGACAAGAAGAATAAAGCATTAGGTAAATGGTCACCTCATTGGGAAGGACCTTTTGAATAGTAAAACATTTTCAAACAATGTATGAAATCAAAGAGTTGGCGGATGATAAACGAATCCTAAAGGTTAATGGGAAATATTTAAAGAAATATAAGCCACGCTGCGGGAGATTCGAATAATAACAACGTAATCGAAACAATATAAAGAAATGCCAAAATGGTGATATAAATTGCCAAAATGGCGTTGTTTAGGTATTCTGAGATAAACATTTTAAATGAAATGCAATATTCATTGAACAAGCAGAATTTAGAAATGGTGTTTTCCTCAATCAGCCGAAAATACTCGAAAGGACTCAAGCCTTTCTTGAGTAAAAGCGCCTCGCTCCTTCTAAGGTGGCAACTTCACCTTTAAGTTGCTCACCGCTTCCATTCTGCAAGTCCTTTATTGAGGAGTTCTTGAATTGTGTGAGCGGTGGGTGTCCTATGCCATTTGTTGTTGTTGGGCCTCCTAATTTTTTGTTGAAGCTCTTGAACTCGCTTCTCCCGAGAAGAATGGATTGAGCTCAAGCTCATAATCATTTTAGCTTGCTTGATATGGCGCTCTTGACCTCTTTAGAAGCTTGAAGCATGCTCATAATGGCGTCCCATTTCTTCTCTTGGACCTTATTGGTAGCAGATTCATCTTGGAGAGACACCGATCCGTTGTCAGAAGATTGAAGTTCGAATAAGATGGTGCTAACTTCCAGAGAACAGGTGGTGAGGTCGACTTGATTAAAGTCCTTCATAATATAGCAGGTTGTACTATCTTTCTTGAGTACCTCGAATAGATCCACATCGAGATTGTCTTCCTAATCTTGTGAAGAAGTAACCCTATCATCGGGAGGGCATTGAATCCATTGAGTCAAGACCGGTACGGTCAGGAAGGGTATCTCTGAGCTAGCTTAGCCTTCATATACCCAATAGGGTCATTTTGTTTTAAGGCTAATTCTCTTGTTGTTTGAGAGGACTCGGGAAGTTCCATACGCAATGGGTAACATCCATCTCGACTTCCATTGGCTCATTAGTAGGGACACCATCACCTTCATTTATTTCTTGTTCATCATCACCATGCCAACAGGTCCACCACTTTGATGTCATTGTCTTCATTCTGTGAGCATCGAGACTCGGTTTCCTTCCGAACCACCTTGAGCCTCTTCTCCTCCTTCTTCCTCGGATCCTTCCTCACTAGAATCTTCGCTCTCTTGAGAAGGGCAAGCCTTTTCCTCTTAACTTGGGTGACTTTTTCACTTTCTTGAGGAATCTCGAGAGGAGATTTTGGATGAGAAGTTTGGAGGCAACTGCTGCATCTCCGGGCGTTGTTTCATTTGTTCCCTTGAGAGGGGAGAAGTGCCTTGATCATCCAGGTGGCGGAAGCCCAATCGGAACCGCCATATTGGAGGATCCTTTGTTGCACAGTTACTCGAATCCCCAGAGGAGAAGAATGGATTGGGCATTTGTTTGGATGGAGGAGTGAAGTGGTAGGGTTGGATTTGAATCATCCTACACAAACAAAGAAGATTAAAAAGCTGGCTAAGGTACGAATAACTATGTTTGTTGAAAATTAATTCAATTTACATGGATTATCCAGAAGAAAGATTTATCATATGTTCCAACATTACGTTGGAGGTCGAAGGTGGATTTTGGATTTTGGTAAGGGAGCAATATCCTAGAATCGAGTCGAGACATTAGTGTCCTTTGAAACATCTTTCTTCCTTCTTCTTGAAGCCATTGGTGAACTTTCCCACTTAGGATTCTTCCAGTAGTACTAGGCTTTAGCTTCTTTGGAGTGGTTGGTGGGGTTTATTAGTACGAAAAGTATAAAACATAGAGTTAAACTTCAATCATAAAGTAGCCCATTCGAAAGCGAGATAAATTGATTACCTTGGGGTTAGCAATTGTTGAAGTTGGAGCAATTGTTGGAGTTGGGCGATGGTTGTTGTTGTTGTTGTTGGGAGTAATTTTGGAATTACTTGGGCACATTGTCATCGGCCGATAGTTTGTTGGGAACTACTTCCTTCCTTGGTCTTGACGCAATAGTCTTTATCCGATGGTGAAAATCGAGACAATTAAGGTAAATGTTAAAATAAAGAAAGTAAATTATTTGGGCCCAGCATTCGCACCGGCCTTCATTGAAACAATCGACATGGCAGAAAGGTCATAGCGAAGATGTCTTGAAATTATGGAGCGGAGCCCATGTCACGAGTCTCATTGTGGCTTTAGTTTCTTTTGAGATTGGTACTTGAACATCTCTTTGCAAGTTAACCACCAAGTATGGGGAAACAAGCGAGCTTTTCGAGGTAGGTAGTTAGGAAACAGGTGGATGCATTTCGAGGTGCCACATATACATCCTCGGTGACAACCCTGAAGGAAGTTTGAACTAGAAATTTTTCTTTAAATTTTTCCTTCAAGGTTTGGGGCCTCGATACAGTGGTCTCAGCGTGTGGATCATAAGTTGTTTCAAGTAATTAAAGCCCTAATCTCTTTGGCATGAGTGAACATACCTTTCTTGAGTGTACCGCACATCGAACGCATAGTTAGTTTCTTTTGGATGGTGAGTATCGAACATATAAGTCCGTAAATTTAGTCCACAGTCGAAAACCCCTGAAAAATAGGTTGGTTCAAAGGAATTAATTGATGAGCAAAATCTTGGTATTGTTCTGTTGCGGCTTAGCCTACGGCCTTGAAGGTTCGACCAAGTGATGGCACTCTGGGTTTGAAAAAGGGTTCGAGGATGGCCGACCATAAACCAAATTATGCGGAGACAAAATTGGGTTGATAGTGAAACGAAATATTTGGTTTTGGACGGAGTGATTCTTGAGAGATTAATCTTGGGAGTAAGAAGGCTTTCCAAATGTCTTGAATCTCTTTGCTTTAGCGACCTACGAAGGGACATAGTGAACCATGATGGTCCATGAGTCCTCGAAGCAAAAGGTGCCATAGTCTCTTCAAATTTATGCCTTTTAGAGAAAATCATGATGTACTAGGAGAAAAGGACTTGGTCGACTTTATCATCATTTGGAGTCAGTCTTCTCAGCCTTGTACCTTCAACAATTCGATCCGCTATTTCGGGATCTTGTTCAATGATGGTGTCAGCAGTGGACAATGAAGATTCGAACATGGCATTAAGCCATAACTGGAGTAACCAGAAGGGGCCAGCTAGCAAGATGTTCTTAGGAGTGTGAGATTTCGGACTGAACGGTGATCTCAAGCTTTGTGAGATCAACAAGTAAGAGCTCACTCAAACAAACTCTCCTATTTTCATGTAGGTCTCAGCTGAGGAATGAACCTCTGGCTACTTAAAGACACTGCTACAAAACCGCGTATCTTGATAACCATAGGGTAAGAAAGGCAATGTGCTCACATCGACACACTATCACCTTCAATTGATAATGACTAATAAACTTTGAGAAGCTGGCCAACTTGACGTGAAGTCAATGATACTTGAGTGTTCTTGAGTCGAGATATAAGTTTCTCCCTCGGTGATAAGCTTGATAGCTTCTATATCGAAGAAGGTGGGTGTGATCATTCCTCAGGAAGGTGAAAAGGTGTTATAAGTACTATCCAAAAATACAAGGATGCAAATAACAAGGAATGGCTATAGGTGAAGCACGGTTTCGATAACTTGATCAAATTATAGATCCCTAGTTCTTCCCGATAAGTTTCTTAGCTTCTACCTTAGTAAGCGGTTACGGTAAGCTATATCGAAATTGAGACAGGATCGAATGGTTTAAAATTGCTTTTAACATAGTCAGACAAAAGGATCTTTTGGGGACATCGAGGAGTTTCTATGGTTTTCGAAGCGGAGGATTCGGTCCTATTCTCGGTTCATAACCTAGGGATTTCCATCTTATTGAACAAAGGCTTAAAGTTATAAAAGCAGGGAAGATTGTTACGGTATCTTTGAGATTTCAAAAAGCGTAAGAGGGCCCATTAGGGCAAACCTCTTTCCAGCGTTAGTTGGGATGAGTACACGAGAAAAGTATAGAAGTTCTTGTTCCTTGGAGATTGCTTGGGGATAAGTACAGATTGACCTTGTGAGGAAGTTGAAGCACTCACCAACTAAGGTTAGGATCGTGTGGATCGTGGGTTGGATGTGGAATGAGGTGGCGTAAAGCTAGCATTGGTAATAAGCGTGATTAATGATAATCATTGTTTTAATGCGCACCATCTTCGTGATGACTTTTGAGGAGTTAAGGGAACCAAGCGTCTTGATTGACATAATTGAAAGTCATACACGGTAGAGTATCATGATTACCAAAAGTCACATCAAAATCTTGTGAATATAGTTTAAAATAAGTATTTCTCGAAGAGGTTCGAAATACATATTTTAAAGGGCATTTGTTAGTGAAGATTTTGATACGTATATTCAAGTAGAGAGTCTTAAGTTCGAAATGAAATGAGGTTAGTGTTCGTTGGAACATAGCAGAATGCCACATTCGGAATGGGAGAAATAGCTCTCAATGGGCGTACTAAAACTCGGAGCTTGAATGGCGATTATGATGATATAAAAGACGAGTAGTAACAAGGTTGTATCGTGAAGTGAGTTTGAAGCAAAGTGACCAACATTTGAAATTCAAGCAGGTGAGATAATTGGAAGTTAAAATATATGCTTTGGAAGCAGGTTCGAAGACGTGGAAGCTATAGAAGCGCAATATGCATGTTCTAAGCGTGGCAAGATCTTATAAGTCAAACCGTTATGGTGGTAGTATAAATAGGAGTCTTAGTGTTAGGATTTCGTGTGTCATATCTATTGTACAAAATTCATGAAACATTCAAAATACCACATGGCTAGGGAAGCGAATGCTCGAACAATATACGTATGATTGCACAAACCTTTATAATTGAGTAAAACATCTTTATCTTTCAGTTTATCCTTTATCTTAGCATCAATGTCTTTTTAAATACCTTTACTTTCAAAGCCATTTAACTATTTTCTGCATTTAAACGTTTTCTTCTATTTCGAAGTCCTTTACATTTCAGAAACCTTTTACCTTAACGTTTTTACATTTATGTTTTTTACATTTCATGCTTTTATATTCATGCTTTTACATTAAAAGTCTTTTACATTTAAAGTCATTTACGTATTTACGCATTTACATTTCTTTTGCAAATCGAACCTTTACTCCTTTACCCATTCAAGTCAGTTTTATATTTCTTTACTTGATCATGTCATTAAGTTATTTGACACTGCAATCGGAATGCGTTGGATATATATAAAACACTCAGAATACAAGTCTTAAACATGAATACTAGTTTAGTTATTAATTTTATCCAACGACCAATACCCAGAGATCAATCTAGTCGATCCCCAAGTTACGGAGGAATTGAATAATGATTATAAAGATTATTCGATAGTTTGGAGGACTAGCGGTTGTTTTACCAGAAATCACTGTAAACAAGTACATAGCTTCAACTTCTAGAGGCGAAAATTGACCAAGTTTCTTCCCTGTTCTGAAGTAACTTTTTCTCAAAAGACATAGCCTTATCTTTGAATTCACAGAATGGGTGGTGGTTACCGCTATGCCAGATTGATCGTCGAACTGGATAAGGTCGTCGTGGACATAATTCGATCTGTTGTTGCGGGTTATAACCGGGGTTGAGAGCGATTGAAGTTAGAAACAACAGTTTTCTTAGGAGAAGGTGAAAGCGGCGGAATGATTTTGCGATTCCGTATTTGGATGCTTATTTTCGATCTTGAAAATATAAGCTATTGGATCTTGAAACTCTCTAGAGTTGGTCGATATATTGAATTAATTCAATAACAATTAACCACATGCATGTTTTATATATTATACCATATACTTTAGTGCGGAATATAATAAATAATTATGAACATGTATATAACTATAGGATCTACGACATGTTAGTATACGAGATATGAGATTTCAGGAATACATGGATCCGTAAGATGAAAAAAAACCTTTGCCAATGATAATTGTAATCCTAAAATGAAAAGTGTAGAGACAAGTGGCGGACATTTGTTGGCTTGTGGATCTTCCTCAACGGTACTCCTAATGCCTTGAACACTCTTCAAATGGGAGAAGAGATTATTTTTCTTGTATACGGTATATTGGGACCATAGCCTATATATAGTGTGATGGCCAATTAGGGTTCCCATTATTCTCAAAAGGCTATCATGACATCCACTCATATTTGAGTCCATATCCAATTATTTAATTAATTAATTAAATAATTCCTAAATAAAATCTAAATAGTCTTTTAACATTATTTTATCACATAATTTTTAAGGCACTTAATTTGATAAAATAGCTAATATAATTAAATAAATATATTTGGCCATATAATTATTGGAATACTAATATAAGACTATATTATTAAAATATTCCAACAATCTCACTTGGCCAATATATTTTAATAATCATATCATAATTCCTTAGGCATGCATCCGAATGCTATTTATCTTTAGATTTCAACTTTACAATCTGGTTCACCTCATACATCAATAATGGAACCATCGCATTTGTCGTCACTAACGATACAATGGCCAAACCCCGACGATCACCACATAAATGTACTTGATGACATAGATCGATATGGATGAGTGAAATGGAAATTTCATGCAATCTGGTCTCTAAATCATGTATATTTCCAATGGTCCAACTAAAGTCTTTATTGAGATCAAACTAAAATTTGCAAATTCAATATTTGCACAAAGCGATCTAAATGTTTATAACAATAATAACCTTATAAACATTATTTCTGCAGATAATCTTAACCCAAAGTATGTATCAATATCAAAATAATATTATTAAACATAAAGAAGAAGTGACTCCCACTAATCTAAGACATCCTTAGTGACAATAATCATATGAAAGTCTTTATATGTCAAGTCTATGATTAGTGAGTCTTTAGCTTAAAATATATGATTGTCTTACAATAGAATATAACTTGAGTGGTCTTATATTGAATTATAACTGAATTCCATAAATACTTACCTTTGTTTATTTTGTATTAAAATGTCTATTTGACATCTAAAATATCAGAGTCAAACATACTAACGATCCCCTCATTGTCAGATCTCCAATTTGTGAGTACAAACTCTTTTGTTCTCTATAATAATCCCCATGGTTGACCTTTTTTTCTCTTTCTTTTCAACAATTCAATTTTGAATTGTTCATGTGTATACTTAATGATTTTATGTACGTCTTTTCATATACATATAAAACCGTATATGAGATTCTCACAACCAAAGTATACAAAAAAACTTAATTTTCTAAACTTCCAGATTCATTTATTTTGGACAATAATTGAGACTTAATAATATCCCTTTATAATTGAGACATACCCTAGTTTATTATCCTTCATGTCAATTTTATTTTCAACTTTATTGATAGATATATAAATCCTTTTGTAATAATTGGATGATACCTTGAGAATAATCTCTAAGTATCTAAATACCTAATACAAAAGAGATGTGCCCAAGATCTTTCATAATTGTTATAGATTTTTTGGTTTCACACAACAATCATACATCATTGTTGACTAAATAAAATTGACATATTAAACTAGGAATGTAAACTTACTTCCACTAAACTTGTAAAATCCAATAATTTTTCATAATAGAAATCTCAAAACCAAATGAGACAATTATCTTATGAAATATTGTGGTATCACTAATGAGACAATTTTATTAACTTATAAATGGATTTTATCTGTTTGGAAGCTATAAACTTTGTATCTATTGATACAAAATTTTCTCTTGTTGCACTATATTGTTTTTCTTAATGTCACCATTAAAACACACTAATTTGATATCCATCTTACGAAGCTCCAAAATTATAACAAATAGCAAGTGTCACAACTATCATAATAGAGTTTTTCAATCATTTTGAATAGAATTTTTCTTTTCACTCAATTCTTTATGACACTTGATGCTCTAGTTCTTGAGAATGTTGAGTTTGATATTCAAGGATTAATTTCTTATTTTAATTGAGAGAAAGAACAATAATATCCACATGAAGGTCCAAATTTGCTATATAAATAGCACCTATATGAATTGAGATAGAACTAATTCTTTCCCACTCAATTTTGTTCTTTGAACATATCTCTCGCCCAAACTCAATATTCTCGAGACACATTATAATATTTGTCTCAAAATATTCCTTAACTTGAGACTAAAGTTTATATTTCTCAAACTTTTCAACAAGTCTAGATTGTCACACGTCATAACTAAATTAACTATAATAATATTTGAATTTAAAAGACAAATTGAATCCATCATTGAAAACAAAAAGTTATAATATTAAAATAAAATTTTATTCATCCACCAAATTGTCTTTTAAATACAAAATTTAAGCTTATAATCAATCTAAAATAGTTAAAAGTAAATAAAAATTATCAATCTTCACCAAATTTGTTTATTTTAAATTGATGTATCTTTCAACACCATTGAACATTTGTAGTTCAGATCATATTTTCTTATTATTCTTTATTTGTCCTTATCCTTTGAGGTATTTACCAAATGGGCAATATTTTATTTTCTCTTGCTTCAATCTTTCTTTTATTGCACACTTTATGAAATTATTTTTTTAAAGAATAATTTCTAACTTTAATAATTATAAGCTTAATTGTGCAAAGAGAATATAATATTTAATTTTCGACAAAGTCACCTAATTGACGAATAGTTTCATAATATGCTTATGATATTTTCTTTGCTTAATAATCTTAATGAAAACTCATCACTCCAATGAGAGTTTGTCTTTTGCTTTATTGCTTTAGAGGCACTAGAATTTAAGCAAAGATAATATGACAAAATTTATGTAATCTTAAATAACACTTCTAATGTCTTTGGATTGCAAAACTTTAAGATTATAGAACTGTGTAATTTGGAGTGTACTCACTTTTAAACTTGAGTCTCACTTTAAATATACTAAATTGTGAGAGAATTTGAGTTTCTCCATCATTATGTAAGGTAAAAAAAACCATAATGTTCATATTTTATTCTTAAAATAAACTATATTAGTTTATAGAGAACAAAAAAAGTACTCAGCCAAAATATCAAGTTCACCATTGATATTAAGCCTTTAGAAAATAAAATCAATTGCTTACTATATTAATTTTCAATGATCAAACATTGATAATTAATATTTATAAACAATAAATTCTTACAATGGTCACATGTTTACCTTATATATGTGAATGTAATCAAATAAACACCTGAAAGATTTACACTCATACAACATCATTACACACCATTAATTCTCAATCTTTGATTGCAAGAATTAACTATAAACGATACTCTCATGCAATGATCAAATATTAATAATAAGTCCGGATCGGATAATGGGCGTCTTTGACATCAATCATTATCCACATGGTTAAAATTAATAACTACTACATCACAAATATGCAATTGTTCGGTCAAACTGTCTTCCTTTTGACTATAACAGATTGCATGAACAATTACACACTACATCTTTTGTAATTATGATTGAATCAAATTTACAACAAGATTACTTTTTGCAACATATTGCTTCAACCAACTCAACCAAAATTACTAGACATTTTAATAAATTCAATGGAAAGAGTTTTAAATTTATAAGGCACTACCCATAAATATGGGTCGTATTCATTTAGAATGTCGTTTGATAATAATAATATTTCTTGAAAGTCCTTAGTGAGTGAAGAAATCCATAATAAAACATAAATTTTATAAATTTATACTAATTTCATGATTAAAAATTATTATATAAAAATAATAACAATAACCTCAAATAACTTAATCTTGTTAAATATATAATTCCAAATCATATAAATATTAAATATTTATATATCTAAACTAAATTTCAAACAAATTCACATATGCAACAAATAATTCTTTAAATAAATTAGTTTAGAATCAACAAAATTCATTCTAAAATCCACAATGTTCAAAATTTAAAGAATCAAATCACCAAAATAAGATTTAAATTCAATATTTATCTTTCCCAAATAATTGACATAGATGTATATTTCTAAATATATTATTTATGACCATAAACAAAGTATTGAGAATCCAAATTCTTTACAAGAAAATAGATTTTAGGATTCTCAATCATCGATCATATTCTCTTCTTCCAAAAATATTCAAATTTTAATTTTCAAACAAATCTTATCACATGGTTTCTATGTCAAATTCAAAACTTTCCATTATCACAAATATAATTCTATGAATTATAACTTAAAAATAGATTTTTACCATAATATCAAAGTTTTTTTTTAAATCACAATTATAATTCCAAATGTGATCACCAAAATAAATTTTATTTAAATATATACGGTAATCAAATTTATTTACAATAGTTCATATAAAAGATATGGAAGATGCTAATTCCATATAAATATTTAGAAAATAAATACAACACACAAAATATAACTCTATTGTAAGTGTAACAAAAAATAATAAAAATAATCATTAAAATTTCATGCCTCATAAAACATATATATCAATATTAAAAAATAATGAATTTAAAATATATGTTTTCATGATAAAAAATAAAATAAAATAAACATTAGTGTTTATAGAACAAATCTCAATAAACCAAACATGAAGACCTCTCGATACCACTTGAATTAATTCAATAACAATTAATCACATATACATGTTCTATATATTATACCATATACTTTAGTGAAATATAATAAATAATTATGAACATGGATATAACTATAGGATCTACGACATGTTAGTATACGAGATATGAGATTTTAGGAATATCAGATCCGTAAGATGGGAAAAAATCTTTGACAATGATAATTGTAATATTCCTGAAATGAAAAGTGTAGAGACAAGTGATTAACACTTGTTGGCTTGTGGATTTTCTTCAACCTGTACTCCTAATGCCTTGAACACTCTTCAGGTGGAGAGAAGAGATTATTTTACTTATGTACGGTATATTGGGGGACCATAAACCATAACCTATATATAGTGTGATGGTCAATTAGGGTTTCCATTATTCCCGAATAGGTCATCGTAACATCTACTCATATTTGAATCCATGTCCAATTAATTAATTAATTAAATAATTCTAAATAAAATCTAAATAGTCTTTTGATATTATTTGATCACATAATTATTTAAGGCACTTCATTTGATAAAATAGCTAATATAATTAAATAAATATATTTGGCTATATAATTATTTAAATACTAATATAAAATTATATTATTAAAATATTCCAACTCGATATTCGTGGAAGCGATTTTAGCCATCGGAAAACATCTTCAGAATTCACCATTGTAGTGATTTTGAAGTTGCTAAAATGAATTATTGAAGTTGCTCTAAAGATACTATGGCCATAATTTTTTTAAGTCATTTATAATCTTATTTTCAAAGAAGCATGTATCTTTCTACTTCATAAAAAGTCGATAAAAAAATTAGCTTGACTCAATTCAAGTTCTGTTTGCAGTGAGATCAAAAAGTCTATGTTCTTGTTGCGTTTTTTCGTTCATGTTTTATTTGGCATGAACTTACTAGTGGTAACAAAATGGTGATATTTTATTTTCTCTGGACTAGTTTTTGTCAAAAGCGACATCGCTCTCTAACATGAGCAGTTGTGTGAAGCCACTGGTGCAGATCAAAGAACTGACGGTCGTTCTTATACACAGTTTTGATATGTGCTTAAATTTTGCAAGAGAAAAAATTTGTTTAAAACACTTTGTGAACTAGTTGATCCTGAATTTTCATGTCGTCTTATTATTCAGTTCGTGTTTAGAATGGAGATATGGATATTCATTGCTTGAAGAACCTGCTTGAAGAATCGAGATATGATTCTAGAAAATTTGAATTGCCTTGGATGGTTATGGAATTGAAGACAGTATACCATATTGAAAGGAGCAAATATCATTTATTAAATTAGTGTGAAATTTTTTAAATCTAAATATTATTTATCTTTTAAATTAATAAAGAAGTCGAGTTTTTAAATGAAAAACATTATTAATTTAATTTCAATACAAATTATAGTTATCAAGTTATGTCTAATTAATTTTAATCTTAATTAAATTTACTCTTTAATTAACGATATTTATTGTGTGCAATTTGTTAATATTAATGCTGCACCTAGACATGATTAATATGTAACAATATTGAAGAACGATCAATTATAATAATAGTCAATTAAAAAAAGTAGACTATAGGGGTTGTTACTTAATTTGATAATAGAGATTCAATATAATAATAATTTATTAATTAATATAATATATATATAATAATCGGGAGTATTATATTGTGTGTGATAGTGCACCATTAAATGTTATTTTTGTTGGAAATCCACCAAATATATATAATGAATTTCTACCAATTTTGATGAACAAGATTGATATCACCACACAATGATAATGAACAATTAAAGAAAAGAAGAAGAAGAAAGAATTATTTTCTGGAGAGTAACTCTCTGCCCATAAACTATGGAAAACTTCTTATTCACTTTGCAACTGCAAAATTCTATGAATACAACTTGATTACAAAATAGGTTACTCCTCTATTTATAGATTTAAGTAGGCTTGCTCTAAGCTAAATCAAATATATTCTATCTTAGATTTAAATCAAATATATCTAAATCTAAAATCAAATTTATGTGTAACAAACTATTTCCACACTCTAAATTAAATCAAATCAAATATTTTCGACACAAGGGTACTTTCCAACACACCACCTAATTCATTGTGTCTAAGCTATCTACATTCATCATATATTCGTAGTCTTTGAAATACTTCGACTTGCACACTCTTTGTCATGATATCGCAATTTGATTCTTAGTTATGGGTGTTCTAAGTTCATCTTCCCGCAGCCTACCTGCTCGAGATAAGTGAACCTCATTTCGATGTCTTGTTTACCGGTGCTATCGGGTTTTTTGCCAGTTAATAAATGACATGTCGATCTTTATGGTAATTGCTTCATGATCTTTATGTAATCTCTTCGACCAAGTTCACCATTCAAACAACAAGCACTGAAAACACTATGTATTCTTGCTAGCATGATGATAATACCCGGCTCCTTTCTCGAACTCCAAGCAACTGATGCACCACCTAACATAAACACATATCCTGTTGTGGATTTTCGATCCTCAACATCACTAGATCATCTCGAATCTGTGTACCCCACTAACTTACATTATTTTCCTTTATCAATTGTTGGAAATAAACGGTCATAGTCAAGAGTACCTTTCAAATACCTCAATATCCACTTTGTCGCTGCTAGGTGTGATACCTTTGGCTTCTGCATGAATCTACTTAACATACCCACATTATATGCTAAATCAGGCCTCGTGAGACAAAGGTATCTTAAGGTCCCAATAAGTCTTCTATATTGGGTTGGGTCGACATCATCTTCCTCTAAGTCTTTCGAAAGTTGCAGTCTTGGTTTTGCAGGTGTCGAAGTCGGATTACATTCTTTCATCTCAAATCTCTTGAGTTCCTGCGATATCTTCTTTGATGCTCATCAAACTCTACTAGTCTTAGGAATCTGATGCCAAAGAAATATGAAATATCACCTAACCCCAACCAACTTCCCCAAAACTTGTTAGGTAAATTCTTGCTTTCAAGATACTTCAACCATATTCATGATGGTTCGATTCTTTCTTCTAGAGTCTCATTCTGTGGAGTGTAGGGTGGCACCACCATGCACAATCCCTTATTTTCACATAACTGTCAAAGTCTTCAACACATACTCTTCACCACCATCGCTCAAAACTTTGAGCTTCGACCATTTTGTCTTTCGACCATGACTTAAACTTGACAAATACCCGATCACTTCACTTTCTTCTTGATCGTAAGTCCACGCTGATTGAAATCATCTATGAATATGACAAAGTATTTATTTCCTCCGATCGAATCCACCGGATTGATCCACCTACATCATAGTATATGACCGAGAACGGCCTTCGACTTGTTCCAAAGATCCTTCGGTTGGTTATTTTGTGTTTACCGACAACATTCTTCACACTTTGTTTGAATGTCAATTTCGGCAATCCTAAAATTATATTCTTCTTTAAATCTCTCGATGTCTCGAAGTTGAGATAGTCTAGTCGATAGTGACATATCCATTCGTCTCTGCTAGTTGCAGTGGAAAGGCACTTTGTGCTCTATCACATTAAGTTCGATCTTGAAGGTTATATTCTGGGACATAGGGGCCTTCAAGATTAATCTTCCATTCGCGTCGACGACTCTTATCATCTTGTCTTCAACAGTCACTTTGTAATTCTTTTCGACCAACTTCCCTATGCTAAGCAAGTTGCTCTTCATGCCTGGAATGTATAACATATTTGAAATTACTGACCTTTTGCCATCTTTCCTCATGATCATAACATCTCCAATACCTTCAGCTGCTAGAGTATTATCATTTAAAAATTTCACCATGTCCTTCATTAGTGGATTTAGATTGACAAACCAATCTTTCCTTCCACACATATGCGATGAGCATCCTGAATCAAAGTACCATTGATCCTTGAATTCTTCTTCATCTTTTGTTGTGACCATCAACGACATCTCTTCTTCTTCATACTTAACGATCTTTGCATCACTTTCTTGATTCTTTCGCTTCTCTGGACAATCACTAAAATCATGACCATATTCATGAAAATTGTAACATTGAATATGACTCTTGTCAGGCTTTCAACCACCACCTCTTCCTCTATTTGAAACACCACCTCTTTGGTTGCCTTGGTATGGTCTTCTCTGATTTGACATGTTTCCTTTGTTCTGGTTTCCTCTACCATTCGAATTATTGTAGCCACCTCTACCTCTTTCTAACCATTTTCCTTTGCCTTTCTTGTCTTTTCTTTACGATTGGGCGGCAGAGCCACGTCACTCTTCAATTTGCCCGCAACTCTTTCATTCATCATTGGTTCATGAGATTCAAGCGTTCCTTGAAGCAATTCACTGTCTTCCATTTGAAGCAATTCATATGTTCTCTTGTGATATTGTAACCTCACCTCTTTCACCTTTTCAGCGCCTCCAAAAGATTTCTCAAGGATCTCCTAAGCTTCTTTTGCAGATTCTGAATCACTAACCTTTTCGAAGTTGTCTGGACTCAGACATTGATGAACTATAAAGAGAGCTTTATAACTCTTCTTCTATGATTCTATGTGTTCTTTCTTTTTTTTCTTCTGAAGCGTCTTCTTCAAGCTCTTCTACTCCATCCTTTATAAGATCCCAAAGACCTTGACAACAAAATAAAACCTTATCTGCTTGCACCAATTCTCATAGTTATCTACTTTAAGAATTGGTAGACTTTCTGGATAATTCACATTCCCATAACTAACTGCCATCGTGAATTCTTCTACTTTAATCGTTCTTGATCTCTTCTTCCCTTGAATCGATTAACCGGAGCTCTTGATGCCAGATGTTGGAAATCCACCAAATATTTATGATGAATTTATACCAATCTTGATGGACAAGATTAATATCACCACACAATGACAATGAACAATTAAAGAGAAGAAGAAGAAGAAGAAGAAATAATTATTTTCTGCAGAGTAACTCTCTGCGCACAAACTGTGGGAAACTTCTTATTCACTTTGCAACTGCAAAATTCTGTGAATACAACTTGATTACAAAAAATAGAGGTTACTCCCTCTATTTATAGATTTAGATAGGCTTGCTCCCTAATCTAAATCAAATATATCTATCTTTGATTTAAATCAAATCAATATAATTCTAAAATCAAATATGTGTGTAACAAACTGTTTCCACACTCCAAAATCAAATCAAATCAAATATTTTCTGACACAAGGAATTACTTTCAACAATTTTGTTATATAATAAGGGATAGTAGTAACATGATGTGTGATAATTCATTGGATGATAAGTTAGACATCCAATCCAAAAGCTTATATTCATTAAAAAAAGGCCTCTCACGTGAGAGACCTGGAGACGGCGCCTCCACTTATACTAGTATTTATAAAGACTTCAACAAAGACTAGTAACCTTTTCTCTAACTCTTTGTATATAGAACTGGTGATTTTTTTAACTATTGAGATTGTGCACGACAAAGAATGATTTAAGTCATTTCACGAGAACACCATGCTATCAAAGTCCATTTCTTCTTCTTTTCTTGTCTTAATTCCAAATAAGGAGAATTTGATTGGGTTGAACGAGTACAGAATGATCTGCTTGGTTGGAAGCTTATACAAAGAAATTTCAAAGTTGCTAGCTTCGAGAATCAAAATTGTTCTGGAATCTTTGATTGACAAAACTCGAGCGCTTCCGAGGAGACCTCCTAGATGGTGTCTTAGTTGCAAACAGGTGGTAAACTTCACGAGCAAGTCTAAGGTGAGGTGCTTTTTTCAAAGTGGACTTTAAAAGCCCCACGGCAAGGTGATTAGGAGTTCTTGAGGTATATGTTGAGGTGTATGGGTTTGAAGATCGTTGGCTAAAGTGGATGGAGTGACGGTTTTCAACATTTGGATGTTGGTGGTAGTGAACGGAGTACAACAAAAGAATTCAAAGTAACACGAGGTCCGAGACAAAGCGATCCTTTATCTCCATTTGCTTGTTATTGAAGCGGAAGGTTTGGTGTTTAACTAGGAGGCAATTGATACCGGATTTATTATAGTTTTATAATGGAAGATAGATGCAAAGTGGAGCTTCTACATTCGCAAACGATGCCACATTAATAGGAAGGAGATTGAAGAATATTTTGGCGCTAAAAGCGATTTTGAAGCTGAGTTAGTGTTGGTCTAGGAGTCAATTTTCACAAAAGCAGATTGGTGGGTATAAACATAGGGGTTAGTCCGAGAAGACTGGCGTGGTGGAAACCCATGGCCATGAATATTCTCATGAATTAGAAGAGTAGACATCTCAGTCTGGGTGGTAGGATAACCCTAATCAAATCAGTTCTTTTTATCCTGGCCATTTTAAATTATCTTTCTTTAAGGCACCAGTTCGGGTTATCAAACAAATTGAACAAATTCAAAATAACTTTCTATGGGGAGGAATTTCGGAGAAAAGGAAAATTAATTGGATCAGGTGAGATCTTTTATGTTTACTGAAGGAGAAAGAGGGATTAGGATTCAAAAGCTTTAGAGAATTCAACGCGGCCCTACTTTTTAAGTGGAGCTGGAAAATTCTGCATGGACATTGATCTCAATGGACAGAAGTGCTCGCAGCTAGGTATAGGAATATTAAACATCATATTTTGTTCAGCCACTGTAGATCCGATAGGAAGACCAGGTCGAAGTGGTGGAGCAATATTATCAGGTTGGAATTCAAACTTGAATCGAATCTGTTATCTCAAAACTATATTTTCAGGTTGGGTTCTGGGGAAGGAATTCCTTTCAGGAGCGCGAAGTGGCTAGGGGAAAACAACCTCTTGAGTGATTTCCCTTCTCTTTTTCGTTGCCGTTGAAAGAGGCTTTAGTCGAGATGGGAGATTGGATAGAAGGGATTGAGAGTGGGAAATTTTGGCCTTGTTGATTTAGTTGTTCAGGAACAACAACTAGTTGTTACTCTCAAAACCATGTTGGTTGGATCGAGACCGATCATGGGGTAAAGGATAGGTGGATTGGTCGGACTTAAGCGGATACTGACGAAGAACGGGTACCAAGTTCGAGAGATTATGCCTCAAATAATCACTCTATGGAATGTGTTTTAGTTCAGGGCATGGTCGGTATAATGACAATTTGTAATCGAAAGTTCTTGCTAGAATCAAGGCTTTTGGGTGGCGATGTATTTGGATCGTCTCCGGAAATTAAATCTTTTATGTCGAGGTATGGAGTTTCCTTCAACACTTTACTTATGGATTACTAAACCTGAGTCGATAACTCATCTTTTCCTTGAATGTGAGTTTGTAAAAAGTATCTGGAAAGTCATGACTTGGTTAGAAGTCGAGTGGGAAGTTGGAGATCACTATTTGGAGTTCATTGCAAGCTTCTGGAGGAGAGTGGAAAAGTCGGTTTGGTAATTAATAGATCGGTCTCGCTTGGTGACAATGTTTTGGAACATATGGATTGCTAGAAACAAGGCAATCTTTGAAGGTCTAAAGCCTAATGTAACTGAAATTGGGTGGGAAGTTAAGCTGTTAGTTTGGAAATGGGCTCGAATAGGGAACATTTCCTCTATCAAGTGTAACTTTTACAATTTCTATAAAAATCTATTGTATCATTTACACTAAGTTTCAGTTGGTAGATGTATCCCGACTCTCCGCCTTTTATAAGCGGTTAGAGTATAAACAAAGTATGAGTTAAACTTTGAAAATGTGACACTACACTTATTTATAAAGCTTTTTCTAATCCAAAAATTACCCCTTAGAAAATTTAAATTAGATGGTGTAGTTGTCTTTATTTAATTAGATTTTTTTTTGTTTTAAAGTCTCCTATATAAAAGAATTGTACAAATAACTTTGTTAACATTGTTTTTAGTTCTTATTGTTTTATTTAGTGGAAATTTTGCAAATTATAGACATGATTTGTTTAGAAACATACATGGAATACCCTCTTTTAGATTATGTATTAGTTTGCCAAATTGTTGTTAGATGATTCTCATGTCAGGCACGTGGACGATTTGTTAAAGAGATTTTGTCCATACACACAAAATCAAACACTTGTTTACTCAAACCAAAAAGCAAAATCCATTATTTATTGTAACAATTGCATTATTTTTTACTCCAATGTATATTAAATTATTACAAACCAAATTTTCAAACGAAGAGCTCAATGCACGCATTGCGGGATAAAACAAGAGGAAAATGTTAAAATATCAAACAGCAAGTTTTTGAATTGTGTAAGAAACTGACAAAAAGACCAGTGTTGTAAGAGTAAGATAAAACAAGTTGGGTTTCCCGTTTCCAAGAGAGCAACACTCTTGTAATTTTATTTTAGTTTTTCAAAAAGGAAATTCGATGAAAATATGATATTTTGTCATTATATTTAAAAACGTGGTTAGAAATTTTTTTTTTTTTTTTTTAAATTAACACATATGGTTAATTTTATTTAAGCGCATCGACCCTTAAATATGGTTAGAAAATAAGGTTAGAAATGATTTTTCTTTTAAATTTATTCAAGCACGTAATATCTTTCTACTAGAGACAACATGATTTATTAGAAACTGAATTTGTTTATAGGTAAGATATAGTTTATCTGATAAAAATTAAAATTGTTAATGAATTTGAAATTTCAGAGTTATATATGAATATTTTAGTAATGGTTACTGTGAAGAATGAAATTGAATATATAAGAATAACGTATTTTCTCTCTTATATAATAGAAGAAATTAAAATTGTATGAAAGGAGTGTGACATGTAATGCAAACAACCATCTAATTGATTTGTAAGATGTGTGTGATGTCTCATGGACGGAGTTGTTTACTTTAGAAGAGAATGGGAAAACACATGTTTCTTCATGTTTTTTTTTTTTTTTGAAAAAGGAAAATTTATTGATAAGTATCTTAGCACAAGTAGTGCCAAGAATAATAACTCAATACAAAGATAAATGTTGGAAATTGTTAGCATGTACAAATCTATACCAACCAAACAAATGTTGATACTCCACTCCCCTATCAATTCCACCTGAAATTCCCAATCCTCCCATTCTATATTATTGAGCCAGCAACTGTTTACCAAACCAGCAACTGATACATGTTCCTTCATGTTAATTCCCTTTGCTCTGCCTTTGAGATTTTCCCCTTAGGCCTCATGAGTGGTCCATAACATTTGCCTTCAAATCGTGTCTCTGCTTCGTAAGATGATGGTTTTTCGTATTTATAGTTTAGTTTTTTTTGCTTGAGGAGGTGAAAATCCTTGTTGGAATGTCACTATTATTGAAAACAGACACATTAAACTTTTTTCTTGTAATAGATAACGTTTTGCAAGAAGTCTATTATGTGTGTGCTACTAATCGTAATGATGTTTCCTCTTCATTAGGTATTTGGGTATTTTGAACAATCCAAGATGATATATCGATCATTGATAATATGTACCGGATCATATAGTCCTCTATGGTCGAGGCATACACAAAATGTTCTTGAAGCATCATTTTTCTTTTGCCATTCGAACTCGCAAAAGATCTTCGTTGTCTTGCCAACTTCGCTCTTCTCGTGAGCTTTTCTAGAATGATTTCTTATTTAATTTCATATTGATCTTCATTTAGTGGTATACATATAAACAACCAAACCATTTCTTTTAAGATAAAGTAGATATCTTTTTCTTGCTTTCACTTCCTTATCTGTTGAGGTTTTTAGAGAGTAAATATTTCATATCTTTCTTATTTGAACTCCTTTTACTAGCATGTTCAACCATTACCTCTATAACTTTACCAAGAATTTTTAACATTTCTCTCTATCTTCGGTTCTAAAGGTTGTGAAGACAAAAATGATAAAGATACATATTTATAATTGTTGAGACCTAACAAATTCTTAACATTATTTAACATTATGAATATAAATAATATATATATATATATATATATATATATATATATATATATATATATATATATATATATATCTTTTATATTCATTTAAAATATTATAAATATCTAATAAAATCTTTTATATAAATTTAAAGAATTATAAATATTTAATAATATTTTTTTTAATTAATTTAGAGTATCTTTAAACATCTTAAAATATCTTTAATATTAATAAAGAAACCCGTAAATTAAATTGATTAAATTTACAAACCATTTGAATTATTACTGGCTATTAAGGCATTTATGCGACTCTTTAATTTTTAGAAATTTTGAAATATGTTTCTTTGTCTTTATCATTTAAGATGTTAAAGCATATTTAACACTTTCGTTTATGATATCAATAACTATAAAAGGGAATTTATTAAATTTATTAATGTAAAACATATTTTTTTATAAATTCAATACTATAATTAATTTTTGTAATATTAGTGAACTTTATTATAGAGGAAAGGAAGACTAAGCATGTGTTTCTTTCCACAATAAAGAAAATCAATTTTGAATAAATTGATTATATGTGAAATTAATTTTAACTAAAAGTGAATTGAAAGTAGAGTGATTTAGGTTTAGATAAATTGTTACAAAAGTTAATTGAATAGTAAATTTTAGTTAAAAATCATGTTTAAATAAAAAAATATTATATATAATTTCAAGTGAAATCAATTATAAAAAGTATAATCAATTGTACATGAGAATTTAAAATCAATTCTATGCATACATAATTAATTTTTAGTGCTCCAAACTTAAAATCAAGCATACAAAATCCATTAGCAAGTCACCACAAGTGTTTGTTTCCTAAAGCTACTCTTTCTACCTTCTCTATTTTCACATTCAAAATACATTAGGGTGTGAGATAGGTTTTTCGGGATTGCATGCGGTCAGCTTTACTGTTGTCACACAGTCACAACAACGATATTCAAAATTTAGGGTGTATTTAAGTTTGATAGAATTAATTTTATCATAATTGAGTTTAATATAATTATATTTAGCATAATTGAATTTAGTAAATTAATTTGTGTTTAAATATATTTATGTAAAAGTGAGTTGAACAATAAATTATATTGTAAAAATCATTCAAAATTAATTTTAGAGGCAGAAACTACAAATTTTATTTTCAAGTTGAATCAATTCTTGAGACATAATCAATTCTACTTTTACCTAACCAACATCTCAAAATCACTCTGAATCAACTATACACCTCTAAAATCTTTTGACCCTTCAAAAAGACAAATCAAACATCCACTTAATACTAAATAAACTTTTCAAATGATATAAACTATTGAATTTAAAATATACTTCGTTTGACTTTAATCTAACAATAAAAATTATTGTCAGCATAGCTACATCATCACTATGACGGGTAAGGATTGAATAAGTTTCAAGTTAGCTACTTTTGAGTCTTTCTCTTGCTCTTAATTAAGGGTGTTTAAAATAAACCGTCTAATGGAAAATCTTAATCAAACAAATTAAATTGAAATCATAAAATCATATTCAAATGTAATTATGTCATTTTAAAAAAAATTGCACGGGTTGAGTTTGTTTTATGGTTTGTATTTTACAAATTGTATCGTGTTAAAACTTAAACTTCATTTAACCCACATTCAACCCAAACTCAAACTTATTATTCCTTAGCCTTACGATTACGAATGATTTTCTCTTTCTCACACTTAAGTTTTCAGTTTAAGTCTTCTCATATCTCTCCTAGCGGTATCATATCTTCTTCTCATATTCTTTTCCATGTACCTCTAACCCATTCTTTTTTAGTCTTTCATTTCTTATGTTCTTTCTTTTTCATCTTCTTATTTTTATTCTATTGTTTTTTCTTCCAATTACATTTTTAATGAACCTCTTCTTCTCCAATCTCTTATCTCTTCTGCCCTTTCTTTTTCATCTTCTCAATTATTTCTATTTCATTATAATGTTTTTTATATATAGCCTTGGACTGTCTTTCTTCACAAAAATAAGTAATGTGAGACTTAGAAAAACTTTAATTCTATGTATAGTCTTGGACTCTCTCTTCCTTTACAAAAATAAATGATGTGAGTCTTCTTCAACATGCATATTTTAACCAACCCAACAATCTCCACCTTGATTGAAAATAATACATAAGTTTTCATTGTCTTCACGGGTAATCATACTTCACCATGAAAAGTATAGTTACTTGAAGCTACACCACCAAGAATTTTCACATTATCTTCACCAAAATCATAGTTTTAAAACTATCATACTTCACATAGAAGAGCATACTTCACTGAAGTTAAACCACTTTAAAAAATTTGCATGTCGAAAACTAGGTTGAAACTTTATGGTGAAACTTCCATGTTGGTAGAAAGCTCTTCAACTGTCGACATAATCTTGCACCTTGTGTAATCTTGATTGTAACACATCTTTGACTTGAACTTTCCACTAGTAAAAAATCTCCATCAATTTTCTCTAGCTCAAGCGCATATTGAAATTTATGATTGCAACTCAATAACTCTTTCACAACATTACTCTTTTTCGATGTGGATGGTCGACAAAACTGCAACCACGTAGATACTAAAACTCATATCTTGGATCGAACCAAAATCTCGATACCAAATGATGGGAAAAACAAAACATAGAGGAAAAAATAACAACACAAGTATATATCGGGAAACTCAAAATCGGAGAAAAATCAAGGTCGTTGTCAATAGACAACAAGAGAATAACATTGTGTGAAAAGTGTTACAACACATAAGATACCCTCGACTAACCCTGGCCCCCAATACATACACACTCTCCAAAATAAATATTTAACTACATCTCACAACACTTTAATACAAGAGCATAAGATAATAAAGAAAGTCAAATACAAGACACTCTAAGACAAGAGCATAAGAGAGTAAAGAAAGTCAAATACAAACTTAAAGTGCTTTAAACTGGTGCATCTTGTAACGAGAACTTATATCCTATATATAGTCTCGGACTCCTTCTTCCTTCACAAAACTAAGCGATATGGGACGTGAAAATTTTTTAATTCTATATATAGTCTTAGACTTCCTCTTCCTTCACAAAAATAAGCGATGTGAGATTTCTTCAACATGTATTTTTTGAACCAATCCCAACAATACAAATCGCACAAATCCAAATCGCGTTAGTTTAGTTCGGTTTTATTTTAAAAGTCAACTGTACCGCATATTTTTTTCTTGCAGTTCAGATGACTTTTTATGTCAAAATCGTCCAAACTGTACCGCGAACGCTCCTACTCTCAACAAAATATATTATTTAATTAATCATTTAGCTTTTAAATACACCAAAATACACTAAGGATAGCAAAGTCACCATTAACTAAAGGTAGCAAATCCTATTCCCTATGATAAATACTTCTAAAATCTCAAATTATAACTCATTTTGTCAAAAATATTTGTCTTAAATTATAAATCACTTTACAATTTTAATATATCATTAATAACTTGTTGTCTAATATACTCTCTACTAATATTTATTTATCTTTTTCTTTCGATTCTTTTAGTTTTAATATAATTATTATTTATTTATCTTTTTCTTTCAATTCTTTTAGTTTTAATATAATTATTGAACGATAATTTTATAAAATGATAGATTATTTCACTTTGCCATTAAATAATAATTATATATTTTAATTCTTGTAAAATGTTTCAAACATCTTATAGTTCGAGGCACAGTGAATACTAGTTAAATTGAAACATAGATTTTTGAAACGAAATATTATTCCATATATCAAAATTTATCAAATACAATGTCAAATGTTTTTTGATTTCTTTGCATATCTTTCAATATATGTTTGTCTAGTTTAATAACTATAATGTTACTTCTTATAGGTAGAATATGTACTTTTTAGTATAAGTTCTTCATTAAGTATAATAATTCTTAAGATAATTTTTTCTATTATTTTTCTATTTATTTTTTTTTTTTTAATAAATTCATTCATATATTTTCTTTCATTTATTAAAAAATTAAGAGTATAATTGATAAATTATGACATTAAATTATAAAAATGATATTTAAAAAAAATTCTAAAAAACTTCTAAAACGACACTTAAAATTAAAAAACAACAGAAGGAGTAATTATTAACTAAATAATTACCATAGCAAAAAAATTATTTTTTAAATAGTGTAGTTATTTGAATTTATTTTCTAAAAGTGAATAAATAAATTGTGGGGGATTCAAAATCATACATATCTCTACAAATATATCAATTGAGTCATTTTACATGATATAAATGTATCATTGTAATAAAAAATATATTTCTCTTTGAATATTAAATAAATGCATGGTTGTAATAAAAAAAACATTTTCCTATAAAAAAAAAATCATTTCATATTAAGTGTTTTTTACATTAAATTATTAAGAATCTATTTCCCAAAATGACCTTTTTTTGTTTTGTACTCTTTCTGGACAGAGTTTGAAAGTTGAAACTCATAAATAAGCACTGGCTACTGGCTAGTGTCCTCACACAGTTCAAAACAGCTTTAATTCAAAAACTTTTTTGTGCCTCTCTACCTTCTTCAACCTCCTTGTTTTTGCATTGAAACTTCTCTTTCTCATTATGTGATGCTTTCAGATCCTTCAACTTCTTCTGTTCTTGCAAAAAATACAGTGTTATATCAAGGTAAGTGCTTTTCCAAATTTCCTCATTATAACTTTCTTTTTTCATTTTCATTTCCATTTGTCTTAGCCCTTTGACTTTACTGACATTCACTTCAGTTTTTGTTCAACATGTGTGGTGTGATGATGATTTTTCTTCTTATATATTTTCCTATTTTTTGTGTTTCTGTATAAGCTGACAAACATGCAAATGAACACACATCTTGAGAATCATTTTTATGCCAAACAATGTCTTAAATCTCCCTAAATTGTTCCTATGAAATCTGCAGGATCATTGTTGTCTTGTCTTTTTTTTTCTCTTTCATTAATGATACATTAAAATTACTAATTGTTCCTATTCAATATTTATGATACTCCTATAAAGTTATGTAACTGATGTAATGATTTAGCAATCACTCATATTATTAATCATTTATAGAGAAAAATTTGTTTTATTTTTCAAAATCTCTAAGTGCTTCTGATGATTAGAAATTTTCATTCTACATAGTTTTTTTGGTCTAGTAGCCTAACTAAAATGTCGGAGTTCAAACTAATGTCTAATTCAGATGTCCCGCATAACTATCAACTGAGCAGACTTAGTTTTCCTGGCGTAAAGGGATATGGTGTATTTATTATACACATTATTCCATCACTTTTTAACTGCATAAATTCTGGTTTGAGTGATTAGTCTCTGCAGGCATGCTGAGGATACCTGATTTCTTGAGAAAAAAAGTAAATAGTAAACTTTTAACTGTGACATGAATTCACAACTTTACTATATGGATCTGAATTTCTCTTGATTCATAAGTATGTTGTGGCCACTATGGTCCACTGCCACCTTTGCTTGATATAATAATGTAGGGTCTTGGTGGTTTTGGTTTCCTAAAAGGAGGAGACAATTCAACAAAGAATGGATTTTCTACCAGCTTATTATTATTTTCTCATTTGAAATTGGATACAGATAGAGTACTAATGAAAGATGTAAATTTTATTGAGATGAAAAACAAAATAAAAAATGTTGGTTTTATGTGGGCTCCAATATTACTTATTCAATTTTTTTTATGGTCTGTGATGTTCAGTTTCCTCCACAAATTTTTTAAATGACACAAGATCTTGATTTTGGTTCCCTACAATAATTGTTTTACCTACTACTCTTCAACTAGACATTTTCCTTACGAACAAGGTTGTTTGTTTTCTAATTTTTCCCTTTTTCTTATGATGTTTTCAGCTGAATCTGCTGTTTTTCTGCTCATCCTTGCAAAGCTTCTGAATCAAAAGAACTAACTACTTTAGATTTCAAAATCAGAAAGCCAAGGTATAAAAAAGCCCTTCTATAACTTCTGCAAGTATCTTGATTCCTGTATTCACAATAGGCGACTAATCCAAAAGGATCAATCCTACCTTTCACTAGTGGGGGGCTATTTAAAGCCAGAGGAAAACTCTGTAGAGACTGGCCTAACACGGGAATTGTTAACACTTAGCAGGGTTTGAATTTGAAACCTTGAGAAGAGTACACTCTCAGGTCTCGAATTTTCACCTCTGAGGTTCAAACGGTTCATATTTTAAAAGCATTTTAAAACTCGAGTCACCGATCTTAATCTAGTGGTTCTTATTGATTTACTGCTTCGACTGCACGGTATTTGACCTCAGTAAATCAATTTTCCTATTTAAGTTGCACACATGTATACTTCATTATGCAACAACTTGAATGTGTGGTGGGCCTAATGCAATTTATGGGAAAGTGAAAGAGTTACTTACTTTCCAGTACTGTATCCGGTTGAACATATGCATAGGGTCACATAAATTATTTTTTCCTTTAATGGACTGCTAGGATTATCTCATTTTTAACTCTATAGTTTGTGCACAGCATAAAGCACGCAGTCAGTCACATCTGAATCGTCTGATCAAGATCAAACAGTTTAAATTTCAACGTAAAATTTCGAGTTTAACAATTTGGACTTATTTATATACATTAGTTATTCACTTTAAACAAAGCAAAAAGCACTGCATAAAGTTACCTCTGACACTGCATGCTTTTGCTCTTGAGGGGTGGTGATATTAAAAGCATACTTTTATTGCATGTCATTGTTTTGAACACAGGACCATTGTGATGTGGGACAGATCTTTATTCACTTGTGTTTTATTCTTGATTTTTCCAAAAGGGTCATCAATGCAATGCCTTTCTAATTTTTCTAGTGCAAGATAATTCTTGATTTCTTCAGTTTAAATTTAATTACTAGTACTACTTTTTTAGTTTATCAGTCACATTTCTTGTGAGTTGGCTTATTTATGACACATAGCTATTCATGTTTTTTCTGTCTTTCAATCTCTTCTTACACCTAATTTAAGTGCTTAATTGTGACATTAACTTGCAAAGGGTCCATTTTGTCTCAACTCATGTGTGTGTGCTAGCTATGGTATCTTTCATTTGAATTTTGCATTTTTTTGTTAACTTGAACAGGTGAGTGTGATTCTCTTTAGCTTAAGAAGTTTCTTAGAAGTGATTTTGTTCTAGCACTTCCTGTCATCAAGCTTATCAAATGCCAAGATCAAGGTATGCATGTATTGTATGTTAAACTTTTGTTATAATGTAACTAGTTGTCTCAGTATGCATGTTTCGATTTGACAGTAAGTTAAGCAGAATCTCGATATGGTACCGTGATTTTGTGAAACTCAAGTGATTCCAAAGATCCTGATATGTTTAGTTTTTATATGTAATTGTTGTTTTCGAATAGGGGATCTGATTTGCCTCAGAGGCAGTCGCCGAGAGGTACTACTACTCATCAGGTTCGATCATCGAGTTCTGACTCGGATCCATTGCATCATCGATCGTTACTGATCAAGTCCAAAGCTAGGAGGCGCGTTCTCCGAGAGGTAGTACTCAATCGGAGACAGTGAGTCAGAAGAAGCTCGGTATCTGCATTGCGGATTTGGAATCGCAGCTTGGTCAGGCACAACAAGAGTTGAAAAACTTGAAGGATCAGCTGTCTTCTGCAGAAGCTGAAAAGAAAAAGCTGAAGATGAACTTGTGAAGAAAAGTGTTTCAAAGAAAGTTCAAGAATGTAACAAAGATGTTGTTAATGTTGTTATACCTGATGAAAATCAAGAAGAGACTGATGTGTTTGAGGTTCCGATCGAAAAGTTGGAAATTGAATTCAGAAAGTGTGAAGATCAGTTAGAAAAGGAAACAATATCAGAGTCTGAGAAGCCTTTGTGAACGAACTGACGATGAAAACGAAGAGATAGCGTCGTTGAAATCGAATTTGTTAGAGAAAACGAATGAGTTGGAATCAATGAGTAAGGAAACGATGATCTAAAGACTCAACTGAACAAGCAGTTTCGAAAGTGAAAGCTTATGAAACCAAGGAAGAAGGAACAACACTGCAGGTGAAGCAATTGAGTGAAGAGTTGGAAGCGAATAAAGGGAATGCGGAGAAACTGAACATGAAGTTGAAACCGTCGAAGAAGAAAAGGAGTTGTTAGAATCAGAAATGAAGAAGCTAAGAGTGCAGACAGAACAATGGAGAAAAGCAGCAGACGCTGCAGCTGCAGTGCTTGCAGGAGGTTTTGATATGAGTGCTGCTGCAAGGGCTCGGAAAGGTGTGGCTCGATGGATAAGAACTTCGTCGGTGGAGCATTTGAGACGCCTGGTGTTGGAAGGTATCATGGATATGTAGGTTCTCCTGGTATGAATGATGATTTGGACGACGGTTTGGAGGTGGAAAAAGAAGGGTTCTGGGATAAGAATGTTTGGTGACTTGTGGAAGAAGAAAGGCCAAAAGTGAGATTTCTGATTTCTGCAACTCTTTGATTCACGGCACAATCACTGCACATCATAATTCTGACAAAAGATTTGTCAGAATCACGGTGTCTCTTGCAGTGATTTTGTCTAGTATTTTAACTATGGTAGCAGAAGGTGCAAAAGGAAACAGTTGCTTACTGATATGTGTATGCATTTTTCTGCTATCTTGTTTAGTTGTTTGTTTTGTATTATAATGTGGCCATTAAGTGTACTGTTATGTTACTATTGCATGATCAGTCCAAGTTAGTGATGTGAACTTTTGAAAGATGGTTTGTGTAATGGTTTTTAAGTTACATTTTCAAACTGAGATGAAGGTTTTTAAGCAAATTTGTTATCTCTTCGTTCCTTTGGAGTAATATCTATAACATATTCATGGGTTTTGTTCACTATGTGTCGGTGAGTCCTATGTAGTTTGCAAATGATGGAGGAGAAGTTTGAAATGATAGTTTGTTTTTATAATGACTTTATGATGATAGATGAAATTATGAATATAATACTCAAAAGGTGAGAGTGAGAGATTCATAAAGTAATAGTCCACTTTTTTTATTCTAATGTCATTTTAACCAAGGGTTACTTTTCTCACCCTAGTTGTACTCGTGCATCCTTAAATTCTTAGAAAATACTACATTTTTTTACCCAATCAAATGCATTCAAATCTAAAAAAATATCCGAAAATTTATTTATGAAAATTGTTAAGAGTTCAAAAAGTCATAAACAGATGTAAAAAATGTATCATAAAATTATAAATCATTATTATGAAATACATTAAAAATAAAATATTGCATTGATAATTATTAATGTAAATTTAACCGTAGATTTCATCATCAGGTAGATTCCATATTTTTGAGGTTAAAGATTGTTAATATAGATGAGTTCTTTTAAAGCTTTTAGAAAGTCTTTTTATTTGAAGGTCAAGATCATCAATATTAATGAACGAACCGATAGGTTCATGGTTAATCATTATAAAAGTATAGGTTAGTTGATCGTCCTATTAAATTCACGAGAGGTTAATAGTTATCCTATTAAATCATATTGAGCTTAGATATTTTTGTAGAGAAAAGTGACGATACTTCAATCTACGGTTGAGAGAAAAGTGATGAAGGACTCAGATCCCTAATTTTTATTTTAAGGTATGTTTTCGAGGACAAAAACTCTTTTAGTAGGGAGAGTTGTGACACCCTAAATTAATTCAATTATTAAACAATTAGAAATTTAATTATTAATTTAATTAAAGGTTTAATTATTGGCATTTTTGAATTAATAGATTTAATTAATTAATTAATTAAATAATGGAAATGTTGGGTTTGTGAAGTTGAATTGTAGGGTGTGTGGAGTAAAAGCTCTACTTAATCTAATTAGTTATTTCTATTATTTGGCAATAAAGGAATAAATAAAGGAATAAAAGGAAAAAGTGAGAGGAGGAATAAGGATTGATTCTACATGAGATTGGAAAAGAAGAGAAGAGGAGGAAAAGCAAACCAAAATTCGAAGATTCATCGCGAGGTAAGGGGGATGAAATTTTATGCCTTATAGGTTTTGAGAATCGATAGAATAATTCAATCCGTTAGGAATCTCAAATTGAATAATTAAATATGCCCTAATGTTATAATCAAACGAAACCTTGATTAATTGGTATGAACGGTGAATTTGTGTAATATGATTCTATGATTAGAAAACATGTTTTACAGCATCAAAAGTATGAAGCGTAATTAATTCATTTTATGATGATATGAGGTTTGGTGAAGTTTAAAAATGCAAGGATTAATATGAAGAAAAACCGATTTTAGGTGAAACAACCGTATGAGTTTACACAAGATGATATGAATCGATGCATACATGGAATTTTGAAAACCGTAAACAAGGAAAACTATGATCGACTAAAGCCATGCATCGATCCATAAGGGAAATGGAAGCTATGCATCGATGCAAGATGCGATGCATCGATACATGGCCAAAACATGGGCTATGCATCGATGAAGTTTAAATGTGATTTCGACACATACCAAGTATTTTTGAAAGATTGTAAATTTTAAAGTTATGCATCGATGCATACATTCTATGTGTCGATGTAGTCATTATGCATTGATGCATAGCCTTATGCATCGATGCATCTGTATTAGACGTAACATGATTTTCTCGAAAACAATTTCGATCATATCTTTTAACTCGTAACTCCGATTTAGCATATTTGGTATCGTTGGAAAGCTTAGACCAGTACTATCTGTTAATAACACTTTCAAAACCATAAATTGAGATCTTGAGGAATTAGTATGGTTTCCGTAATAAGAATTTGTTGTGGATTCGTGAAATATTGCTTTATGATATGTGTCAGATGTTAATTCTATGTGTTGAAATTAATGGCATATAATTGTGATTGTATTGGCTATTATGTATTGTCTGATGCAGTATATTCAAGGAATGCTTATTGATCTCGTGAATTGTTGTTGTTGTTGTATATAAATGTGATCTTACTAGTCAAGGTGTAGCGTTTATTTATGCTTTGTGATAATTTGTTTCATGATTAGGTCGACCATTATCCATTGCGATCGAAGCTGTTATCATGTGATATATATGGTGTTGGCATTGTGTGGAATCATGTAGATCATATTCCGATTGAAAGTTGCATGCTTGATGTGCATGCATAAGTATTGATGGTTCATTCCCATTGTGCGTGAATTGAACTTGCAGGCCAATAAACTTACCTAATGGACAGAGGTAGTGGGGCTAGATTCTTGACCCAAAGGATATGGGTGAATCATTGAATTGGTTGTTTAGCAAGGTGTAATGAATGTGTGGACTTGGTTCACGATTGGTACCACATGCATTTAGTTCCAGATTGCATATGTAATTATAACATGTTGATGGTTTCCGGCATAACTGCATTGATTGTTGTTTGTATAATGATCCTGTGTTTGTATTCATGAATCGATGCTAATCATGTTAATAAGGGTGAATAATGAATTGGGTTATTTATTGTTTTGAGAAATGTATAATGTGATCTTAATTTTGATGAAATCTCATCCTTACTTTGATGATTTGGATTCGGAAATGATTAACTGCTTGGGAATTGGTGAGAACAACTTTTAGAGTTGTGCTACTTATTAGTCTGCGGTCGTTGTCATGCTGTAGTTGTAACACTAGGAACGCTTCGATTGGAATTTTATGGATTTAAACTGTTTCCTTTTGATTCATGTTTGGAACAATTATTGATTGAAGTATTCCATTTTATGTTATATTTCCGCTGCTTTAAACATGACCATTGGTTTTATTTCATTTAATAAGTTCCTCAAGAAGGCATGTTCCATCGCTTGGTTATTTGAATTAATTCAATTGGCGCCTCTTGTTATGTATTTAAAACTCATTAAATTATATATCGCGGTAAATTAGAAGGGGTGTTACAATAGTGGTATCCGAGCATAGTCGATTATGTGACCCGTGTCTTAATGTCATTATCCTTTATGCGTACAGTGTGCAACAACAGCCGGTACTTATTTAACTACGATTGCTTATTGCGGGGTGAGTGTGAAACTAAGTGGGGAGAAGATATACTTCCGGATTATGTTTGATTGCAAGTCATTGGTAAGAGGTACGCTTGAAAAGGCAGATTGCGCCAAGTAGTTAGAGTTGTTGGAATCATTTGGATCGTGATTCATGGTTGGAGTGCAAAAAGGTGAGTGATTAAAGAATGAAAGTGTTGGTAATGATTTTATACTCGATTATGATTATCGAATGTCTATTGACAAATTGAGGACTTGATCATAATCTCTTGTTGATAGTAGGCGAATTGTATTGGATGGTATACAATTGTCTTGCTATCTAATTGGGGCATAAAGTATGAATATGAATGAAGTTTGGTAGAAGCTTGTGAACCATATGATTTGACGAAGACTCTAATAAGGATAATGTTAAGATGGATGATCAGTTACGTAGATGTTAATAGTGGTGCGGTATTTATGTTGTATTCTTGACGGAGGTGAAAGGAAAAGCTAGAGTGGTGAATTACCTATTGTGAATGAATTTCGAAGTGTTTTGAATATGTTAGTGAGCGCCACACGAGAGAGAGTGGAGTTGCTATAGATTTGATTACAGAACTAGTCAAATGCGGTCGATGCCTTATCGCATGTCGGCATCTGAATTATCTAAATTGAAGAAGTAGTTGGAAGATTCTTTGGAAAAAGTTTATTCATCCTAGTGTTTCAGGTAGGTACTCGGTGTTGTTAGTTAAGAAGAAGGAAGTACAATGAGACGTATGTTGATTATAGGCGATTGAACAAAGTAATAATCAAGAATGGTATCCATTGTTGAGGATTGATGATTTGATGGATCAATTAGTTGGAGCTTGTGTATTTAGTAAGATTTGAGATCGGGTATCATCAGTTCGTGTGAAGCGGAGATATTTAAACTGCATTTAGAACGGTATATGGACATTATGAGTATTATGTTATACGTTTGAGTTACTAATGCACTGGTGTTTTCATGGGTATATGAACAGAATATTTCATCCCATATCTTGATAAATTAAATGGTGGTATTTATTGACTTCCGTCTATTCAAGAATGATGAAGCGTACGGACATCTTAGAATTGTGTTAGGAACTGTTGAAGAAAGAAGTTGTATATGAAGTTTGTCTAAGTGTGAATTACGTTGGTGAAGTAAGCTTTACTTGGTCATATGATTTCCAAGAATGGTATTATTGTTGATCCTACAAAGGTAGAAAGCGTATCTCGATTAGGAAAGCCTTGAAAATGCTATAAATCCGTAGTTTCTTGATCTTTACGAGTTACTACGTAAAGTTCATTGAAGGATTTTACAAAGTTAGCTTTGCTGTTATTAAGTTGACCGGGGAAGGTGGTGTTTATTTGATCCATTGAGAAAAGTTCAGGAATTGAAGAAGAGGTTGACAAGTGCTCCGATTCTGATTTACCGAATCCAGCGAATCTTTGTTGTGTATTGTGATGCGTCATTGATGGGTTGGGTGGTGTTTTTCAAGATAACAGGTTGTGGCTTATGCTTGAGACAGCAAGGTTCATGAAAGAATTATCATTTCGTGAATTAAGATTAGCGGCAATGGTGTTTGTTTGAAATTGTGGAGCATTACTTGTATTCTCGATTTGAGGTATTCATGATCATAAGATTACGATATCTCTTTGATCGAAGGAGTTGAATATGAGGCGGAAGGTGGTTAAATTTCTCAAGGATTATGATTTTGGTTTGAATTACCATCTGATAAAGACAACGTTATTCTTGATGCATTGAGTAGGAATCGTGCATATATCAATGTTGATGGTTCGTGAATTGGAATTGGTTGAAAGCGATTCGAGACTTGATTTATATGGACTACTTACATAGTGTTAAGTGGGAATGTTGAAATTGACTAGTGGTAATTCTTGAGGAAATTCGGGCCCATCAATCGATGTTGGTTTGGTGGATAAGTTGACATTGGATTAACCAAGGACAAGGAGGTGAATTCGAATTGTGAGAATGGTGTTATGAGATTTGGTGACGAGTTTGTGTTAGGATATTGTAGAACTGGAAGAGTATTTTGGAAGAAGGACATCGTAGTATTGAGTATTCATCCTGGTGCTATGGATATCATGACTCTGAAAAGTTATTTTTGGTGGCTTGAATGAAAAGAAATTGTCGAGTTTATTTATGCTTGTTTGGTTTATCGAGAAGTCAAAGATTGAACATGAGAAACCGTCAGATTGATGGAACCCATTGTTTATTACAATGGAAATGGGATAGCATTTCTATGGATTTTTGTGTCTGGTTTGGCAAAGGACAGCAAAGAGTTGTGATTACTATCACGGGTTATTGGCGATGGATTTGACAAAATTCACTTTATCCGATAAGAATGGTTATCCTATGGAAGGTTGGCGAGTTGTATGTTGAGAAGATCGTAGTTTACAGGTATTCCTTCTAGTATCGTGTATCGAATGGAGATCCAGGTTCGTCTAAGTTTTAGGCCGGGCTGCGAAGCATTAGGTACTAAGTTGAGATTAGTTCCGCTTATCATCCAGCAGACGGTGGAAAACGATTCGTTCATTAGAAGATTTGTTGAGGGCTTGTGTATTTGGGAAGGTGGAGCTTGGATAACTATCTACCATTGATTGATTTACCTACAACAATAGTTTTCATTCAGTATTAGTATGGCTCCGTTTGAGGCATTGTATGGTAGGAGGTGTCACACCACGTTATGTTAGTGCATTCCCGGAGAGATGTTGTGATTGGACCGGATTGTCAACGGACTAGAAAAAGATTACAAGATGATTTAGGAGAAGATGAGAGCTTTCAATTCAAATCAGAGAAGAGTTATCATGATAAGGAGAAGGATCTTGAGTTTAGTGAAGGAGATCACGTGTTTATAAATTACTCCGATGACGGTATAGTCCAGCTTTGAAGTCAAAGAAGTTGACTCCTTTATTAGTTCGTATCGATTACCAAAAGTTGAAGAGTTGCTTATCAGTTGCTTTACCGATAGATAAGCCAAATTTGCATGATGTCTTTCATGTATCTTAGTTGAGAAGTACATTCACGGTCGTCTCATGAAATTCGTTAAATGATATAAGTCTGAATGTCTGTTGTTGAGCATTACACAAAGGTGAGGATCGAAGGAAACAGTGCGTGGTAAAGAGATATAATTGGTGGTAACAGGAAGACGGTGGAAATGTAACTTAGGGGCCGAGCAGGATGAAGGACTCGATCGAACCTTTAGTCTAAGGTATGTTTCGAGGGCAGAAAACTCTTTTAGTAGGGAGGTTGTGACACCCCAAATTAATTCCAATTATTAAAAATTAGAAATTTAATTAATTTAATTAAATGTTTAATTATTGAAATTTTTAAATTAATAATTTAATTAATTAATTAAATAATGGAAGTGTTAGGGGTGTAAGTTAATTGTAGGGTGTATGGAGTAAAAAGCTCTACTTAATCCTAATTAGTTATTTCTATTATTTGGCAAATAAAAAGGAATAAATAAAGGAATAAAAGAAAAATCGAGAGGAGAAATAAGGTTGCATTCGTAGTTGGAAAGAAGAAGGAGGAAAGTCAAGCGCCGAGAATTCAAGATTCATCGCGAGGTAAAGAGATTGAATCTACGTTTTATGCCATAGATGAGAATCGTTAGAATAATTCAATCGTTAGATCTCGAATTGGAATAATTAAATATGCCCAATGTTATGTCCGTAAACCTTGATTGAATTGGTATGAATGGTAATTTGTGTAATATGATTCTAAGATGATTAAACATGTTTCTGTAATCAAAGTATGAAAATTGAATTAATTAATTACTTTTTATGATGATATATGAGGTTTGGTGAAGTTTAGGTGTGATCGTAAGAGTGAAGAAAACTGATTTTGGGTGAAAACAAAGCTGTATGATCAACCAGATGATATGAATCGATACCTTGTGGAATTTAGAAACTCAAACAAGGAAAACTATACGTCGATCATAGAGCCATGCATCGATCCATAAGGAAATTGGAAGCTATACATCGATCACGACGTATGCATCGATATAGGCAAAAGCGGCTTATGCATCGATGCAAGCATTTGTCGACACATACTGATATTTTGAAAGATTGCATTTTAAAGTTATACATCGATGCATACATTCTATGTGTCGATGCAAGCTGTTATGCATGAGTACAGCCTTATGCATCGTCATACTAATAGACGAACATGATTTTAAAGCGATTTGATCATTATCTTTTTAACCGTAACTCCGATTTAGGCATATTTGGTATCGTTGGAAAGCTTAGGACCAGTACTATCTGTTAATAACACTTTCAAAACCATAGTTGAGATCTTGAGGAATTAATATGGTTTCCGTAATAAGAATTGTTGTGATTAGTGAAATATTAAATTCGCATTATATGTGATGTATGTTAATTCTGTTAAATTAATGGCATGTAATTGTGATTGTATTGCTATTATGTATTGTTGCTGATGCTGTATATTCATGATACTTGTTGATCTAAGTGAATTGTTGTTGTTGTTGTATATCCGGGTGACATCTTACTAGTTGAAGGTAAGCGTTTGGCATATTTATGCTTTGTGATAATTTGTTTCATGATTATATGTTGTACATTATCCATTCGATTGGTTGTTATCATGTGATATATATGGTGTTGGCATTGTGTGGAATTATGTAGTGATCATATTCCGTTGATTGAAAGTTGCATGCTTGATGTGCATGCATAAAACCTGATGATGGTTCATTCCATTTATGCGGAATTGAACTTGCGAGATTGTAATAACCACCTAATGGACGAGTAGTGGGGCTAGATTCTTGACCCGATTGATTGTATGGGTGAATCATTGAATTGACGTTGTTTATGGTGTAAGCGGAGCGAGGTGTGGACTTGGTTCCACGATTGGTACCACATGCATTTGAGTTCATTGCATATGTAATTATAAAATGTTAGGATGGTTTCCGGTGTTATAATTGGATTGATTATTTGCTATTTGTATAATGATACTGTGTGTTTGTATTCATGAATCGTATGCTAATCTGTTAATAAAGGGTGAATAATGAATTGGTTATTTTATTATTTTTGAGAAATGTATAATGCATCTTAATTTGATGAAATCTCACCTTACTTTGATGATTTCGATTGAAGTGATTGCTAGGAATTGGTGAGCTGACTTTTAGAGTTGTGCTACTTAGTTAGTCTGCGTGTCGTTAATGTACTCACAGTAGTTGTAACAGGGAACGTTTGATTGGAATTTTATGGATTTAAAAGCTGTTCCTTTTGATTCATGTTTGGAACAATTATTGATTGAAGTAATGCGGATTTTATGTTATATTTCTAGCATTTAAACATGATCATTGGTTTTATTTCATTTAATAAGTTCCTCAATAAAGGCATGTTCGCTATTTTTGGTAATTTGAATTAATTAAATTGACGCCTCTTGTTATGTATTTAAAACTCTGTTAAATTATATATCGCGGTAAATTAGAAGGGGTGTTACATAATATATACGCCTACCATTCCCATACGGATGCCAATTCACTCGGTGGCGTCCGTTTCTGATTATTGTCACCCATTCTTAGATTACACTCGTTCAAGAAAATGTTAAGTAAGTGACATGTCTTGGTCCACTATATACGGTAGAGTGAGTCAAAAGAGATATCGCGCCCTCTTAAATAATAAGGGGTTGAATATCCACTTTCCACTCCTAGAAGCGAATGCTACTTCATGAGCACGAGACCGAAATTTCTAAATACATCAACCATAAGGTTGAGAAGGATCTAATTCATTCGTATCACACATACCAAAACTTATTATCTCTATCGTGAATTAACTCTATAAATACATCAACCATAAGGTTGAAAATGATCTAATTCATTCGTGTATAGCACATACAAAACTTTTATCTCTGTCGTGAATTAACTCTAACACAACAATTTTGAAACCCTCGAGACATCCCTTAGGGATTGTCTTGTATTTTTAACAAGTATAAGGTTATTATTCATTCTAATGTTATGTTACTTGTAGGGAAATTATTTGAAGGACTTTTTATTCATTCTGTTGTCATATACTTTTAAGGGAAAATTATTTTCGATGGT
>CM038792.1:305244943-305290082 GCA_021764765.1 Vicia sativa | reverse complement strand
CAAAAATAAAGATAAATTATTGGCCTTGGGCTTGGAGGGTTCCAATTCATTGAGGAACATGTTTGAATCAAGAAAAGTTAAGCCATTTACCCAAAAATTTGGTTTGTCAAGTATTTCTCTTTGTGCACCTCCTTAAAATGCTCAACTTGAACAAGGTGTATCTTGCTCAATTTTTAGCATTTTTGGGTGTTCTTGAACTTTCTTGAAATCTCAAGATGTCTTCTAAACATCCCTTTTGGTTTCATCTTCATTGAAGTTTCCATGCTCATGAACACTTTTTGCAAAAGATGACTTTTGTTGACTTTTAAAAGGACACATAATGTTTTGATCCACTTCCAAATGAAGCGTTTTTGCCCAAGCTTGTGAGACATGAAGTTGTAGAAATTGAATTCTCTTCAAAATGAGCTGTGGTGGAAAAATTTCGATAAAATGTTGAAAGTTATGCTGGTCAAAGATTACAGTGACTTTTGTCAAGAAAGCCCGATTTAGAAACTTTGACTTTTTATCAAATCTTGACTTTTCTTGATGAATCATGATCAAACCTTGATCAAATGAGCAATATCACTTTAAAATATTGTTGACCAAAAATTATGAAGTTTATTTGTATATTGACCACAATTGACTTTTTGTCCAATACAAGTTGATTTTCAACCATCGAGCAATTATAGAAAACTTGACATGAGGCTTGAAACTTGACATGGAGATTCTTTGAAGCATATGATGAAGCATAGTGGCCACTTGAAATGTTGGTTTCCATCTTGACTGGAGGATGGCAAAACCCTAGTTTGAGTTGATTGCTTAGGAGAGTTTATGCAGTCGACCCTTGTGAAATCCTCGAGGATGGACATGTGAAATGTCTTGAGAAGTAGGAGGGCAAATTTTGGGGTATGTGATTGCCTGTTCAATCTTCTTGTCTTTGGAAGGGTTAGATTGGCATGCTTGCCTTTCGTGACACGAAAGTGAAGATGATTGAACACTTTCATCCACTGAAAATTTGCACTCATTGTTGGTTGATGATGTCTTGGAATGGGCTTATAGGTGCCATTTGGAGAAGTTGTGTGGAGATTGGGTCATAAGCTAGACTCGTAAACATCATTTGAATAGGAGGAGACAACGAAGATGGGCTTAAGATGCCATCGGGAGGAGGATCTTTGAGGAGCAGTGTATGTTAGACTCATAGGTATTTTGAACATAGAAGAAAGCACGGAGATGGGCTAAAGATGCCATCGGGAGATCTGCGATGTATCGTTAATGCGTGGACTTCAGCTCGTCTTTGAATGAGTTTATTAGTAGTATTGGTTTTAACAAATATCACGATACGAAGGTGGAAGCGATCGACAAGTAGTCGGAGATGGGCTTAAAGATACCATCGGGAAGGAGGCGGAGTCGTCGCTAGACTCTATAGTTATTGTTGATAATAAGAGTCGAGAATAAACCCGTCTTGGCTACCGAGATGGGTATTTGGCGGAATCACGAGATAGTTTTCCGTCTTGCTTGAATTGTGTCCAATATCACATTGCTGAGACAATTTGTATGGTCTTCGAGTTAGGTTTCCGTCTTGTTTGGGCATTAATCTTTGACACATTATTTAGAAGCGGTTTACATGATTTGTTGAATAGTTCTCCGTCTTGTTTGGGTGTAATCTTTGACCTTTCGTTCGGAAAAAAATAGCTTTTCATGGTTTGTTCGGATAGTTCTCTGTCTTGTTTGAATTATTAATCTTTAACCTTGTGTTTGAAAATAGCTTTTACACCGCTGAAATAAATCTAAACGAGGATATGGTTAGTTCTATCTGATTATGATTCATGCAAGCATATGACAATGTTCGTGAATGATATGTGCACATGTTATCTTGAATAATGTATGAATCTGAGGCGTTGTGGTATTCAAAACATATCCATCTTGAAGAAGATGGGAGCGTTACTAATGGATTTTGACTTACTGCTTGGGGCGAAGTTGTTGAAAAACTACGACTTGGAGGGAAGGAGGTGTCTTGATTCCTCCGGTGCCTACTCGACCAAATTTGAGTCTAGATGTGCTTTGTTGGAAGAATAACAACTAGGAGGTACTCCGCTGGGGATTTTGGGCACAAATCTTGCTGGAGAAGTATCCGAATACCGCTGATGAGATTTGAAGAATCCTTTGGTAGGGAATAAGAGATGTAGGTTTCCTCGATGCCTTCATCGCCAAGTTTCAAATGTCGGATATTCTAGCTGGCATGGGGGATGATGATCGTTGGGAGACATTCTACTGGGGATATGTATCCCTCGGAGACTGATGTAACGAAGCTGGAAGTGGTGCTAGAAGGAGGGGAATGACTCTGTGGGGATTATGGAGTGACTCCATGGGGATTGTATTGGTGACTTTAGTCGTCATCTCAACTCCTAGAGCCTGTAGTAATTGATTTGTTCGTTCGCTTTTCGTATGTTTGTGAACAGATGTTTATTGTCAAACGCATATAATCATTCAAAGCAAACATTGGACTTTATGCAAGAAACAACTAAGCGAACAACGTAAAAGAAAAGGTTGCATTAATTTTGAAAGGTGGCGTGTGGCCAAGCAATTTTATACAAAGAGGCGAATAAAAGTAAAGATATCTGAAATAATCTCGTTTGAGTTTCAACAATGCTAGTGCTCATATATTTCGACTATCTCATCTCCTATTATCGATGAAAGTGAGTGAATTGATTTTCACCATTTGAATCTTGAATCTTTGATAGTATTAGTAGTCTGCGAGATAGATGATTTAGGCGAGACATGATCGTCACGCTTAAATCCCTAACTTTTGCCTAGACCGCCCTTCGGGTTTTCGATCTGGATACCCTTTTTGCCTAAAGCTGCCTTTCGGGTTTCGACATGCCGGGTGTACATGTTTTGCATATATCACTTAATTTTTGCAGAACCTTTTTGGTTCTTGAGGATGCCATATTTTGCCTAGGCAGGTCGACCTAGCAGTCTCGTTCATGCGTAGTATTTTTTGACTATGTCTGCGTTCACGGGGTGTGGGAGTCTTCTCCATCCATGGTGCTAAGTATCATCGCTCCGCCGGAATCCATTTGTGGGAATCCATCATAGGTGGGAATCCATTTTCCCCTGGGATCATCTTGTGGAAGGATGATGCGCTTGACTACTAGATCACCGACTTTGTAGGCTCGGTGCTTGATCTTCTTTTTGAACACTCTAATCATTCGCTTCTGGTAAATTTGTCCATGGCAGATGGATGCGGTACGTTTTCGTCAATCAAGTTGATCTGATCAAGGCGAGTTTGGATCCATTCGTCTTTGCCTAGCTCTGCGTCCTGGAGGATTCTGGTTGAGGGTACCTGAACCTCGATTTGTAGGACTGCTTCCATACCATATACGAGAAGGGGGTTGCCCACAGTAGATGTTAATCTTGGTCACGGTAACCATGGAGAGAAAATGGCAACATCTCGTGCCAATCCTTGTAAGTCACTTTGTCATCTGCATGATCTTCTTGATATTTTATTGGCTTCCATTCGCCATTCATCTTAAACCGATATGGAAAAAGTTGTGATGCTTGATCTTGAGCTGCGTGCGAGTTCGGTGATTATTTTGTTGTTGAGATTAGTTACATTATACGTGATAATCCTTTCGGGGACGGTATCAACGGATAAGATTATGTGATCGAGCCACAGCGTTCTTGTAGCAGTTCAAGAGGCTGCTTACCCGCTTGGTGAAATAGTCAATTGCCACGGGATGAAGCGATGTCCATTGGAGGCGGTGGGTTTGATTTCTCCGATCATATCAATGCCCCACATTGCGAAAGGCCAAGGGAGGCGGAACATTCAATAGTGCTTTGGAGATCGTGTACTTTGTCGCATATATCTAGCATTTGTGACAAGACCGAGCATAGCGGTGACAATCGGACTTCCATGGTGGACCAATAGTAACCTGTTCTCAAAATCTTCTTAGCCATTGTATGTCCAATGGAGTGGGTACCAAATGCGCCTTCGTGTAACTCTTCCATGATTTGTTCTATGGTTCTGATCTACCAGTAGGTAAGCACAAGTCGTGATTGCGCTTGTATAAGATGTCATTCTTGAGAAAAATTTGGATGCAAATATTCTTAAATTTCTTGTCATTGTGGATGCCCTTGGGATATTCTTGAGCCTCAGATACCTCTTCACTTCATAGAACCAAGGTTTCTCTTACGTATCTAGTTCATAGAATATCTTTGGTTCGTCAAGTTTTCGATGATGATTTGGGGAGCCGTTGTCCCATCGACCTTGAACATAGGCGACATAGTAGTAGCGCGTCGCCAAATGATTCTCTTCTGTGGAATATGATCGAAAGTGATCTCTTGGGGGATCGGACTCGAAACATGCTCGATATAGAATGAGATTCGGATGTTTAGTATCCCTCACCTTTGTCTGGCTGATCACTAAAGGCGAGTCTCCATACACTTGCAAAATTTGATTCTTAAGTCAATATGACTTTAATACCCATGATGCAGCAAGTGACCCGACATTGTTAGTCTGGTTGAAACATAGTCTAGCGGTGAAAGGGTGTGCTTGCCGGTAGGGATGTAATGATGGCGCTAATGCCATTGCCAAGTGCGTTTGAGGCTCCATCAAGACCATGGTCCATCGGGATCCTTGTTGGGTCCTTCGTCGATCACGGTTCTTCCATGATCAACTAACAAAACATCTTGGTTTGGAAACTTCGAACTACATAGATTGATAGTCATCCGCGACGATGAGCCAAATGATCGGCTACTATACTTTTCTTTGATCGCTTTCTAAGTAGTCTTTTGGATGTAAGTATTCGGTCAAGATCATTTGCCATCTTGCTACTCTTGGAAAGCGGGTTTCTCGAATATGTATTTTATCGGATCCATCTTGGAGATCGAACAAGGTAGTGTGAGTCGACATATCTTTGTCTTCGTGGCAGCTAAGCCAAAGCTCTGAGTTTCTTGGTGTGAGGTATCTTGTTCCACGGTCGGTAAACTTTTGCTAATAGGTAGTATATTGCATAATCTTTTCGATTAGACTTGTCATGTTTGCCCCAACACCCCATTGGAGTTCTCTAATCTTGTCAGTACATGATGAGGCCTTCCTTGGGTGGCATCGGGATAGGAGGATTTTGCGAGATATTCCTTGATTTTGTCAAAGCGATCGGCAATCGTTGTTCCATTCCACTACTTGATCTTTCTTGATAACGAAGATCACAAGTAGCGGTTAGATGTGCAATGAATCTGGAAATGTAGTTCAATCGTCCCAGAAACCTCGACTTCTTTCTCGATGCGGTATGGTATTTCTTGGATAGCTTTAACCTTGGCGGGTCCACTTCAATACCTTTACCACCGGAGCAAACCCTAGGAGTTTCTACGGATATGACTCCAAAGTGCACTTGTGGGATTAAGTCTCGGTCTATACTTCTTGAGTCTATCAAACAGTTTCTGCAAATGATCGAGATGTTCTTCTTGATTTGTGATCGAGCTATCATGTAGTCGGCGTAGACCTCTATCTCGTGATGTAGACCTCTTCGGGCGAGCGACATGACCTTGTGCGAGAATGTGCCCCATATGTAGTAGTCTTTCCATGTCTTGAGCCATTTTGATCTGGTTGTATGAAGGAGAAAACCTTATGTGGAGCGGCGTTGTCGACTAGAACATCAATATGAGGAAGTGGAAAATGCGTCTTTTCGGACTTGCTCATTCGGATCTCTATAGTCCACAAACATTACGTACTTTTCCATCTTTCTTACGTACAAGGTACCATTCATAACCTTTGTGGATAAAGTAGCGGCTAAGAAACCGACATTGAAGCTGCTTCATGACTTGACTTTGATTTTCTCGACATCTCGGGGCGCATGCAACAAACCTTACCTTTCTGGGAAAAACCTTCCTTTGTTGGTAGTCGGTGTACCACAATGTCAATGTCTAGGCCTAGCATATCTTCGTATGACCAAGCAAAAACCTCGATATAGTCTCGTAGCTGAACCAATCTTTCTTTGACCTTTGTTCTCAAGACACTGCTCCTATCTTGATTTCTTTTCTTTTCGTCAATACCTATATTCACAACCTCATTGGCTCTTAGGTGGTATATAACTTGTTCCTCTTGTTGTAGCAATCTGACAAGTTCTCCTGGCACTTCACAATCTTCCTCACCTTCGTCTTGGGCTTGGTAGATCGGATTATCGAAGTCACATTTAGCAATATATTTTATTATCAATGAGATTAGGAGTGAATCTAAAGTGTATCACGTGGGTGTGTGTAGAACACATAGCTTTTGAAGGGTAGTAAAGTAAAAAGAAAGGCCGAAAACAACATTTGAATGCAAAAGTCAATGATTTTATTGAATGAAAATATATGCAAATGACAAATAATAACCCTACATAACAATTGTGATGCCGGGCAAGGCATTAGGCTTTAAAGTTTATGCGAGCGTAAATAAAGGCGAAAAGCCTAGCGAAACAAAAATCAATTACTCATCTAAAAGAGATTGGTGTGGCGTCTTTGGTCTTCCAATTCTTGAGTCCATTAGGGAGTTAGGAAGATCAATTCTTTGATGTCGAAGTCGTCATTTGTCTTCTATAGTATGGACTCCATTCTTGTGATGTGAAAGGAAGTTGGCCGGCACGTTCGCGGCGTGTCATCTTATGACCTTTGGTGGTGGCCTAAACCGGTCTTGTCGGTTGAAGGAACATGAGGCCCCCCAAATAATCGACCTCCTTCTTCAAGCGTAGCTTGAGCATCCTTGATGAGAGCCATCCTGGCGGAACTTGTGCAACCAGCTGACGGGGAGTCAGGCATGACTCTTGGAACTATTTGAAAGCAGCGAGTTTGAAGAATTCACCTTCCATTTGGTATCGGAATGGTCAAATAACACCATATATTCCTCTTCACATCTTGTCAATCTTCCCCTTCACTTTGGATACTTGACCGATGCAAGGTAGAGGTAACATATGCCCCATATATCAAGGGCATCAAGTAGGCAAGATTAAGTGGACGGATGTCCATGAGAAAGTAGAGTCAAAGTATGGGAACCAACTTTAACTAGTAGAATGAGCTCTCCAAGTACTATTTGTTTAGAACCATCAAAAGCTCTTACAATTATGTATTTGGGTTTCAAGACCAATCCTTCAACATCAAATCGATCCAACTCTTTGGTAGGATATTCGGAGGCGGAAGCGGTATCCACGAAACATGAAACGGCGATGTAGTGCTTGCATTCAACAAAGATGTGCAAGGCTTTGTTGCGTTTCTTAGGTAGAAGTCAAATCAACATCGGAGAAGCCTAGGCCGTTGTTGGCGGCCAGGCTGTAATACAAACTTCAAATTGATCGGTAGTAGTGTCTTGCGGTATGTGAGCATTCTTGGAAACTTCACTAAGGCTTTGGCATGAGCCTCAGAGCATAATAGCAGAGCCAACATGGATATCTTGGATGGAGTTTGTCCCAACTGTTCCACAACATTATAGTCACTCTTCTTGATAATCTTGAATTTCCTCCATCTCTTGCTTGGAGGTGTCTTTGTAACTTCCTTTGGCGATTCTGTATAGGCGGGATGAGTTACTAGTTCTTTCCCTCGCAGAATTGGTTTGATAAGCTTGAATCGGTGGAGTCGCGATGTCTTCCGGAGAGATCTACTGGAGAAAATACTCTTCGGTTCTAGTTACCTTGCTTGATCCGGTAATGTTGTCGATATCGAGCATGGTAGCTTCAACTGTAATGTCTTCGATGGTTAACGGGTCTTGCTTGACGCCATGATAGTAAACTTCAGCTCCATAGTTCCATGGTATAGCTTTGTCAGAGGAATATGGAATTGCCCTGGGAGAAGTAATGATGAGAGGTGCCACTCTAGGTGTAGGATCAGCAAAGGAGATCCTTATTGTGTTTATATTAACATAGTCTTCTGGGAAATCGTCTCCCCATTCGGTTGCCTTAACGTCTTCGATAGGAATCTTGTAACTGTTAGGAGCGGTATACTTCACCATGTAATCAAACTTTCCACTTGGGCGCCCAAGGTATCGAGGACTTGGTATGGCTTAGTCTTGATCTTGATTCTTAGACATGTCTTCACACACTTCTCCACAGGTGAAGGTTTCAAAAATAGCATTTCTTGGTTATCCATCATGCATTGGATACGCCTTCTCAACCAAGCACATCCGTTAGGTGCAGATGGGCACCAACGACAATTCTCCGGGCATCCTGTTTTGACACCGGCTTGCAGTAGATTCTTCTTAACAATTATCAGAGGAATAGTCAAATCGTTCACATCAAAAACATAAGAGTTCTTGTCAATAGCATTGGAACTTTTGTCGCGGTTAGGCATTGGTGCGTTGATCACGTTCGGAGTTTTGACAGGAGGATCAAACTCAATTTCTTTGGCTTCAATCATGTCTTGAATCTTGTTCTTGAGCCCATGAGTTGTCGATTATGCGTACCACAGGCTGTTGGAGTGGTATGCCTGAGTTAGCATTAGGATTGTACTTTGGATAGGAAGTGTTGATGTGTTGAGGAGGATCCTCAAGGTGTCGACTTCTGCTTTCAACATGTGTTGTGCTTGCGACAATGGCATGTTGATCTTCGTAAAGTGTCTTCGTGGCGCGTTCTAATGCGTGTTGTCTCGTTGAGGTTGCGTTGGTGTAGGGTGGAGATCTGACTACCCCAGTTGAGTACGATCGGTTTGACGGCTTTTCGACCATACCTGACCTTGGCTTCTTTCTTATCAAAAGATCTCTTTGCATCATTTGAGGATGACTCTACAGATCTTTCCGCTCTTGATTCCGGCTTCATTGCTCTCCATCAATATCATTCGATGAATCGGTGAAGAGTTTCCAATCGGATGATTGAAGAATGGGCTGTCAATGTTCCATAAACATATCAACCAACTCCTATTGGACAAGTGTGGTTGAACTACGCTGCTAGATCTCTCATTTAGAGCATACTCTTTGAATTTCTCGTCACGACCCATAGACATGCTTTCTAGTTGCATGCGAATGGGTGCTAGTTCAGCATTATATTGATACTGCTTGTAGAAAGCATGTCGCTAAGTCATTCGGTATGGGCGTGGGTACTTTCTAGTGATAATACCACTCCAAGAGCTCCGGATAAACTCTCTTGGAAGTAATGGATCCACGACTTCACATCATCGGTATGAGGATGGATCTTACGAACATAGGACTTGAAATGCGACTTCGGACAAGAGATGCCATCATACTTGGAAAAATAGGAACCTTGAACTTGCGGGAATCACCACACGGCAACTAGACTCGAATCATCAAAATTCAGCCATACATCTTGATTTTCCACAACATTAGGACGGTCTTCAAGTTGTTTGTATTTGTCATCCCCAAGATATCTTGCTTGTTCTCATAGTCTTCTTCTACGTTTCAGACTCATGTTTGCTTCCTTGATTGTTCTTGACACTTCCATCGGTTCATCGCTCTTGTGCGAGGGTTCTATCGGTGACCACCTAGGTCCGCCCTTATAAAAAGTCTTCCCATGTTGGCGACAGATGACCTTCTTCCTTACAGCAATGAGCTTCTTGAGTCTTTCGGCCTTGGACCAAGGCGGTGAACATTTCACAGGCCAGGCATTACGAGCACAGGATCTTTGTGACTGTTCAAAACCATTTACGCTAAAATAAATAGCGAAAAATAAGAAAACCGATCTTCAATGTACTGTTATGAAATGTCATTCCATGATATCGATGTTTATACAATGCAATGCAATATTTTCAAGGACCTTAGGAATTTAAATTTGTTAAACAAGCACGAACAAACTTTAATTAGTTTCTTTCTTTTTATTTTTCTTTTTAAGTACAAAAGATAGTTTGGAAAATAAAAGAACAAGATCCTAAAGCTCTAAGTCTCCCATGGGCGCCTCCTCTTGGTGTTGAAGTAGGCGTTGATGTTTCGCTCCTCGTGAAGTAGCTTGGTCAACTCTAGTAGCTTCTTCTCGCTTGCATAACATTGAGCTTGAATGTATCCCTTTCTTCTTTTAGTTGAATCGGGATCTCTTGAGTCTTCAAAATCGGTGGGCATGTCGGGATGGAGAGCGGTATAGGGTTCGTCACCTATAGCAGGTTCCATAATCTTGGTAGAGCAGTAAATGGCATCATAACGTTTTGAGCTCGAGCTCGCACCCATTTGAGGTAAGGTTCCCAAGGAATGGAATTTTTGTGTCCCAAAGTCTTGGTATAAGTCTTCTTTACCATGCCTCAAGCGTACACAAATCTTCGACGGTAGTTTTGGAGATCGTTGTTGTAGTCAAACACAATGTCTTGGAGAAGCATATCATGAGGACCATCTCTTGAGCATAACCAAGCGGCGTAGAGCTAGAAGGGTTGTAAGTGATACCTCCTTATGCCAAGGTGGTACATTAAATTCCCAACACTCAATGAATGTGAAGTCCTTTTGAGAAAAGAGACACCAATGGATATCTGAATGAGAGAGTGATATTAGTCTTTGAGACGGCTTCAATCTTTGCTCGTTCTTCATTATCGATTGAGGAAGGTGCGAAATAAACCACCTGGAAAGTAACGGTATGCAACACATGAGAGTTCCTTGTCTTTTGATGGTACGAGTGTGGAGAGAATGCAGGATTTCTCCAAGTAAAGTAGGCACAGGATTACGAGTAAGGAATATCTTGATGGTGTTCATGTCTATGAACTGGTCTGGATTAGGAAATAGAACCAAGTCGTAGATTAGTAAAGCCACAATGTCTTTGAAGGAATGGAAACTCATAGGTTTGAGGAATTCTCGAGCTTTCTTTATCAGAAACTTAACAAGAAAACCCTTAACTCCGCTTCTTGTTTCCCAATTGGCTTCAATGTCTGACCGCTTTAGATGTAATGTCGATGCAATGTCTTCCATTAGAGACTTTTACGAACCGGTGAATGGGATCTGATCAAGGATAGGTATCCCAAGTAGCTTAGAGAACTCTTCCAAAGTAGGAACCAACTGATAATCTGGGAATGTAAAGCAATGGTGTTTCGGATCGAAGAAATGGAATAAGACATGCATCATATCTTCTTCAAAACCGGAGATAACCAAGTCAAGCAGATAACCATGTCTTTTGATGAACTGAGCATGGTCGAGAATTTCTGAAACTAATTCTTTGATCTGAGAAGGTATACCCATGAAGTTGATCCGGATAGTCTTTCTGGAAGCCATAATCCTACAAAACAGAGCAAAGATAAATTCCTAGGTCCTTGAAATAGTTAGAAATGATATGCAATGTTATGATGTCATGATGTCATGTTTAGCAAGCATAAGCAAATCACATAATAGCCCTAGGTTTAAGGCTTGCATGAGGTATAGGTGTCTACCCTACCAACGTTTGAGTGGGTTCATCACATCCTATAATAATAAGCGGTTTTAGGAATAGCATATCATTGATCTTTCGTAGGCTTTATTTCAATCGACTACCAAGTGGTCGGCGAAACATCCAGTCGAATCTTAATAGCGTAGCATCGGTATCAACCAACCTTAGTGCACGCAAAGCCGGCCATCTCACTACCTTCTAATGGCCAAGATGGGTCAATTAGGGTTCTAGAAGTTGAGTTAGTGATGATGACACCACAGACACCAAATACTTTCTCAACTTGAGCATGAGGGCATCGGGACATCCAAGTGTCGCACTAACATAGCCATCATGTTGACCGTTTGGTATCGTCTGATTACGGCGATTTATTGCTACTTACCTAAGGAAACACGGATTCGGGTGTAGGATCCCCCACAAGTATAATACCCAAGCAACCCTTAAAGTAAAGCATACAAGTCAAATAGAAAGTAGTAAAGTGATCTAAAATCCCTAAGGTATTCTCTCTTTAGGGTGTTTCCCTAGCAGAGTCGTCAGTTTTGTAATACGGTGGGAGAATTGACTTTGGATTGTTTTGCTTTTGATTGCAAATGTTGCGGATAGCAAGAGTCGCCACCGACTTTTCTTTTATCCAATTAAGGGAAGGTGAAAAGAATAGGAAAAGACCTTCGTTAGATTCTGCGTAAGGGAGAAGGTTATGAAAAGGGAAGGTATTAGCACCCTTTCCATCCGTATTATCTACGGGCTCTTAGTTGCTTTACCTCACTTTAAAAAATTTGCTTTCTGTGTGTGTGTTTGAAAACGTTTTGAAAAGGAATTTCGCTTTGACTTCGTAATGATTCACGCTGGAATGTATACGAAGTGTTCGGAAATGTTTCGTTTTAGAAAAGTGTTTTAACTTTGTAAAAAGTGTGAGGTGTGAAAAGATGTTTTGATAGAGCAAGCAACTAAAAGTCTTATGACCTACTCGAGCAGTCGTTTAGTGTTATTTACTTTCCTTTAGAATAGCGTTATCCATACCATTAGTTGGTAGGTAACCCTATTCGTTGGATGTAAGAGGGACATTCGAAGGGACATCGGATGGTCATAGAAGGCAACTTGTAGGAGTATCCTAGCACATTCGAAGGGACGATCATCACTTTTTCGTAGGCAACAATCTAGGGACGAGATCATGTATTCGTAGGCAATATGGAGGGACTATGATCTTTGTATCGAAGGGACTATGATGATATGTTTGTAGGCAACGGTGCTAGGATACCTCTACGTTCGAACGACTTGATCATTTATTCGAAAGGCAACGAGAGAGAATTACCCTAGGGGGTGCATGTGTGAAGAGAGTGTGTTAAATTCAGATAAGTTATCTTGCAATTAGAAGTGATCTACGTTCATTTTTTATCTTGCCATACACGCCTAGTTACTAGCAGTTTATATGGGTGCGGAAAGTAAATTGCGGAAAGTAAAGTGCGAAAAGTAAATCCTACGCTATTACATGGCTTTTGGGCAGTTACATAATATAGGAGTGCGGAAAGTAAATCCTAATTAAAACTATTACATCCCATGAGCAGTTACATAATATGGAAAAAGAAATGCGAGAAAATTATCCTAACTATTACAACTTGGAAGCAGATACATAATAATCAGAAAAAAGAAAAGAATTGCGAATAAGAGAAAATGTGTTAGTAAAAATGGTTTTTGAGTTAGGAAAAAAATTTTAGGTTAGTAATCCTAGTTAGATGATAAAACAATTTTTTGGGAATTTTCTGGATTGGTTTTAATTAGGAAAAAAAATAATTAAAAGTCAATTTAATGGTTAATTAACAATTAATTAAAAATATGCATGCAAACTATAACTTTTTCATGTTAAAAATTAAATAAGCATTTTTCTGACCTAAATGCAAAAAGAAAATATTTTTTTGTGATTTTTTAATGCATTAGAAAATTATTTGAAAAGAAACTAAATTAAAAGGAAGTAATGTGAAGAAAATAGGAAAAATATGTTAGTTTGGAAACGTTGTAAAAAGATTTGTAGGAGCCAGGGATCGAACCACGTCCTCTCCTTCATCTGTGTACCGCTTACCATCTGAGCTGGAGTGTTTAGCTATTAGCAATATGAAATGAAATAATTATAAAGGAAAATAAATTCTGAAAATAAATTTAAAACACGCGCGAAGAACATCATCTTCTTCGTTTGAATATTTAACCCTTTAGCTGCGGTTGGTCCAGTAGTGACTTTTAGTGACTTAAGTCGTCACTACATCACATGCAGATTTTCAAAATTAAATACAAGCAATATAAATCCATGATGAATACATGGATCGATTCGGTTTGGCCTCCTGAGCGTGATGACACCACTCGTTTCTTCTAATTTTTCTTAAAACACAAAGTCCTAATTCGGACCTTCAAACCCTAACAATGGGGGATTTTGATTCTTGTACTTAAAACAAAATTAACCTATGCAGAAAGCTTTGAAATTTCATTCTAAACACAAACAAACAATCAAAACATGTTAAATATACATGAAAATCAGAAATCGATTTTGAGTTAGGATGTGCAAACCGAAATCGTGATTTCTTGATTCTGGATGTTTGGCTGGCTTGTGAGTATCTGGATCGATTCAGAGGACCTCCAGGAATGTGTTGGAATGCTTAGAATGACCTGAATTGGACTGAAACTAGGGCTGCCAATATCTTGCAATACACGGTTTTGTGAAGCTTGGAATAGGGTTCTTGAGGCCAGAATTTTGTCCCCTGTGCTTGTGGATGCATCATGTATTTATAATAGAGTGAATTAGGTCAAGAATTGTGAGAAAAAATCAAGCCAATCAATGAGAAATCATTTGATTTGGAATCAAACCAAATATTTCCTTTTTGAGCCAATTTCAATCAAATCTCATTACCAATCATGATTATTTCGAAATAATCAGATTAAATGGCTTGCTTGGACCTCAAGGATGAGAGAAAATCCATCTTGTAATTAATTTTTGATTTTCTATCTTTTATTTTAATTAAATTGGTTTTAAATGATTGAAAATCCAAAATAAATAAAAAAAATAAAAGATAAATTCGTGGCCTTGGACTTGGAGGTTCCAATTCAGCCAAGGAACATGTTTGAATCAAGAAAAGTTAAGCCCATTTGCAAAAAAATTGGTTTTGTCAAGTGCACCTCCTAAAAAATGCTCAACTTGGACAAGGTGTATCTTGCTCAATTTTTAACATTTTTGGGTGTTCTTGGACTTTTTAGAAAGCTAAAGATGTCTTCTAAACATCCCTTTTGGTTTCATCTTCATTGAAGTTTCCATGCTCATGAACACTTCTTTGAAAAAAGATGACTTTTTGTTGACTTTTAAAAGGACCTGTAATGTTTTGATCCATAACTTCCAAATGAAACATTTTCTGCCCAAGCTTGTGAGACATGAAGTTGTAGAGAATTGAATTCTCTTCAAAATGAGCTGTGGTGGAAATTTTTTTGATAAAGTATGTGAAAGTTATGCCTGGTCAAAGTTCTGTTGAATTTTGTCTAAGAAAGCCCAATTTAGAAACTTTGAGTTTTGATCAAATCTTGACTTTTCTTGATGAATCATGATCAACCCTTGATCAAATGAGCAATATCACTTCAAAATGTTGATGTTGAACAAAAATTATGAAGTTTGACTGTATGTTGACCACAGTTAACTTTTTGTCCAATACAATGGATTTTCAACCATCTGAGCAATTGTCTGAGAAAACTTGACTTGTATGGCTTGAAACTTGACATGGAGATTCTTTGAAGCATATGATGAAGCATGATGGCCACTTCAAATGTTGGATTTCCATCTTGACTGGAGGATGGCAAAACCCTAGTTTGAGTTGATTGCTTAAGAGAGGGTTTGTCTGGTCAACCCTTGTGAAATCCTCGAGGATGGACATGTGAAATGTCTTTAGAAGTAGGAGGGCAAATTTTGGGGTATGACAGTTTCAAACCTTAACTGCTAGTCTGAGAGTGCTAGATAAAGGATATACCAAGGCTGATAATGTAAAGAAAATTATCAGGAGCTTACCTAGAAGATGGTCACCTATGGTGACAACTTTAAAAGTCTTAAAAGATCTGAACGTTATATCCTTAGAAGAACTCATCAGTGCACTGAGAAGTCATGAAATAGAGCTTGATGAATTTGAGCCTTAGAAGAAAGGTTTGTCAGTTGCTTTGAAAGTTACTAAAAAAATCTGATGTTAATGCTTTTCAGGTTGAAGATGGAAGCTATGAAGATTGAGAGTCAGAAGATGAGCTATCTATGTTGTCTAGAAGGATAAATCAAATGTGGAAGTATAGGCAAAAGAATTTCAGAAACCACAGAAGATCTGAAGATAGAGGAGAATCTTCTGGACACAAAAAGTTCAGTAAAACAAGTGTCACATGCTATGAATGCAAAAAACTTGGACACTTCAGAAGTGAATGTCCCAAGCTACAGAGAGAAAAGCCAAAGAAAATATTTGAGAAAAAGAAAGGAATGATGGCCACATGGGATGACTCAGAATCTTCTGAAGCTGAAACGGACTCAGAAGATGAGCATGCAAACCTAGCTTTCATGGCCACAACAATAGATGAACCAACCTCTGATTCAGACCCTGATGAGGTATTCCTCTAAATTCTCTCGTGCTAAATTGGTAGATAGTCTATCAAAACTTCTAGAATGTAAAAGTCAGCTCAAGATCAAATACCAAAAACTTAAAAAGATTCTTATATCTGAGATTGAACAACTCAAAGCAGAAAATACTGAACTTAAGGAAAATAATATTAAACTTAAAGATGATCTTCAAAAAGTTCAAAAAATTCCTAGTTCAGATACTGCTTCAAGTTCAAAAGATATTCTTAAAGAGTATGACTATAGCATTCAGAAGTTTCTGACTAAAAGCATAGATAGAAGCAAGATGGCTTCAATGATCTATGGAGTTAGTAGAAACAACAGAAAGGGAATAAGATATGAAACTCCCAGAGGGAAAGAAATATATCAACCCAAATCTGTTGATAAAATGACTATCACATACAAACCAATTTACAAACAAATCAGTTATGGTCACACACATGATATAAAATACACTTCTAATTTCGAAAGATTTTATGTTAAACCAAGGTTCAAACAGAACCTTAGAAACTCTAACCAGAAAGGACCCATAAAGATATGGGTACCTAAATAAAAACTCATCTATATTGCAAATGTCCTTAAAAGTGAAGTTGAAACACCAATCATGGTACCTGGACTCTGGATGCTCACAATATATGATGGGCTAAAGGTCTATGTTCCAAATACTGGAACTTAAACTTGGAGGTGAAGTGAAATTTGGAGGTAACCAGAAGGGAAGAATCATTGGTTCTGGAACTATAGGAAATGGTAACCTTCCCTCTATCTCTAATGTTCTATTAGTTGAAGGATTAACGCATAATCTATTGTCCATAAGTCAATTAAGTGACAATGGTTATGACATTATCTTTAATCAAAAGTCATGCAGAGCTGTAAGTCAAAAGGATGGGTCAGTCCTCTTTTCTGAAAAGAGAAAGAACAACATTTACGAAATTAATCTTTTTGATTTAAAAACACAAAATGTAAAATGTCTTCTGTCAGTAAATGATGAACAATGGGTCTGGCACAGAAGATTGGGACATGTTAGCATGAGAAAAATTTCTCAAATTAACAAACTCAATCTGGTCAGAGGACTTCCTAATTTGAAATTCAACTCACAAGTTATGTGTGAATCCTGTCAGAAGGGAAAATTTCAAAACCATCTTTTAAATCTAAAAATGTTGTTTCTTTCTCTAGGCCATTAGAACTTCTTCATATTGATCTATTTGGACTAATGGAAACTGCATCCATTAGAGGAAAGAAGTATGGATTGGTCATTGTAGATGACTATAACATATGGACATGGGTAAAGTTCTTAAAACACGAGGATGAGTCACATTCCGTGTTCTTTGACTTCTGTAACCAAATCCAGAATGAAAAAGAGTCTAGAATTATAGGGGTTAGAAGTGATCATGGTGGTGAATTTGAAAATCAATTTTTTGAAAAATATTTTAAAGAAAATGGAATTTCACATGATTTTTCTTGTCCTAGAACTCCCCAACAAAATGGAGTTGTAGAACGAAAGAATAGAACTTTACAAGAAATGGCCAGAACTATCAATGAAACAAATACGGCTAAACATTTCTGGGCAAAAGTTGTGAACACAACATGTTATATTCAGAATAGAGTTTCTATTAGACCTATTCTTGAAAAGACTCCCTATGAATTGTGGAAGAATAGAAAGCCCAACATTTATTATTTTCATCCATTTGGATGCATTTGTTATATTCTTAACACTAAAGAACATCTGAACAAGTTTGATTCTAAAGCACATAAGTGTATTCTACTTGGATACTCTGAACGCTCAAAAGGCTATAGAGTGTACAACACAGAAACTCTGATTGTGGAAGAATAAATCAAAGTAAGATTTGATGATAATCTTGGCCAACAAAAGCCAAAGCAGGTTGAAAATATTGGATGAACAGAAGTTCAATTGCCAACCTCTAAAGGAACAGAACAGAAGGACAACTCAAAAGTTCCAGATGTTGAAGATGTTTTGGAAAACTTGAGAATTTTTGAAGAACCCTCACAAAGAAGACATCCAAGAATCACATCAGCACATCCAGAAGATGTCATCGTTGGAAATAAGGATGGCCCTATTATAACTACATCTGCATTAAGAAACAATGAGGAATCACTATTTGGTCTTGTTTTTATGATTGAGCCAACTTCTATAGATGAAGCTCTTCAAGACAATGATTGAATCATTGCCATGCACGAAGAACTGAATCAATTTACAAGAAATGATGTGTGGGATCTTGTTCCATGGCCTAAAGGATTTAACATTATTGGAACAAAGTGGGTGTTCAGAAATAAGCTAAATGAACAAGGAGAAGTTGTCAGGAACAAGGCACGATTGGTAGCACAAGGGTATAGTCAGCAAGAAGGTATTGATTATAATGAAACCTTTGCTCCAGTTGCCAGGTTAGAATCAATTAGATTACTAATTTCTTTTGTAGTTCAACATAATATAACCTTATATCAAATGGATGTCAAAAGTGCATTTTTAAATGGCTATATAGAAGAAGAAGTTTATGTCCATCAAACTCCTGGTTTTGAGGATTCAAAATTTCTAAAACATGTCTTTAAACTCAAAAAATCTTTATATGGGTTAAAGCAAGCTCCCGGAGCTTGGTATGAACGTTTAAGTAATTTTGTTTTAGAAAATAATTTCACCAGAGGAAGTGGACACAACTCTTTTTAGAAAGACATTTAAAAATGATATTTTGATATGCTAGATTTATGTAGATGATATTATTTTTGGTACCTCTAACGTCTCTCTTGGAAGAGAATTTGCCAAGTCTATGCAGGCTGAGTTTGAGATGAGCATGATGGGGGAGCTGAAATTCTTTCTGGGAAATCAAATTAATCAATGTTTAGAAGTTACTTACATACATCAAACTAAGTATGTCAAAGAACTACTGAAGATATTCCAACTATCAGAAAGAAAGGAAGCAAAGACCCCTATGCATCCCACGTGCAATTTGGGAAAAGGTGAGGTAAGTAAGAAGGTAGATCAGATGCTCTACAAAGGTATGATAGGATCTCTTCTATATCTAACTACTTCTAGGCCAGATATTTTGTTTAGTGTATGTTTATGTGCAAGATTCGAATCAAATCCCAGAGAATCTCACTTAACTGATGTTAAGAGAATTCTAAGGTATCTGAAAGGTACTACTAATGTTGGATTGTGTTACAGAAAATCCAAAGAATTCCAATTAGTAGGTTATTATGATGCTGACTTTGCTGGAGATAGAGTAGAAAGGAAGAGCACCTCTGGAAGTTGTCAATTTCTTGGTGAAAATCTCATCTCATGGTACAACAAGAAGCAAGCCACCATATCACTGTCTACCACAGAAGCAAAATATGTAGTTGTTGTTGGATGCAGTACTCAGTTTCTCTGGATGAAGTGTCAACTAGAAGTTTATCATCTGTATGAGTGTAAGATTCCTATCTTGTGTGATAATACTTCTGGATTTTACCTTTCTAAAAATCCAATTTTACACTCTAAGGCAAAGCATATTGAAATAAAACATCATTTCATAAGGGACTATATTCATAAAGGAATTTTAAGTCAAAACTATGTAGATACAGACCATCAATGGGCTGATATTTTCACTAAACCTCTTTTTGAAGCTAAATTTAAATACATTTTGAAAAATCTAAGTATGGAAGTATGCCCTGAATGAAATTGTTGTTTACTTTCAATATAGTCAGAAGTTCTGATTTTTGAACATTCTAATTGTTCACGGTAAAAAGTGACGAACGAGGGAATCGAATCGGAATTCAAATCTTAGGCTCAAAACGATTTACTCTTTTGATTTTTTATTTTAAAAGATGCCGCGAGCACCAAACTTTATTGTTTCCAAACAAGAAAAGAAGATGGAAAAGGGGAAAGCTGAAATACCCTAAAATATGATATGCAGTGTGACTAGCATGAACTAGACGCAACGCATTAGGGAGAGACTGTGGTAAGGGGGTTTGTTATATAAAGGGAAGGTATTGGCACTATATATATATATATATATATATATATATATATATATAGTTTTCTATAGGAACGTTTTTGTGCATATTTTGTATGTTTGTGTGTTTTATCTGCTATGCTATTTCGAGAAAGTTTCTCCTTTGGGTTTTAAGATAGGTAGGTTAGGCAGGAACCTAAGTTTTGTTATTATTATGCTCGCAAAGATCATTGGGATCCTCTGCATACATATCCCCTAGTGGGAATCAGAGCATCTGTAGCTCGGATCTAAAGGGAACTAAGGTTTGTCTAGTTTGAGGGAGAAAGAAGTATGCTCGCCAAGGGTGAGACCTTGTGCCTACGTATTCTCAAAGGGAGGTTGAGAAAGTCAGAGCAATCGTAGTTCCCACTTATGCTAGTGGAAGCAAAGGGTGATTTTATTAAGATACAAAGATAAATGTCATCTTAATGAAAAATGTATCTAATCTATTTCATCACATACATTTTTGAAAAGTTGATTGATTAAATCTTTCATGGTAAGTATTAGGTGTTTTGCTTGAGTGTACAAGAATTAACACTTACAAGTTAAGAAATATGTTTGAAAAATGTTTGAATCTTTCATTAAAAGCATTGGGCGTTTTGCTTGAGTATACAAGCATTGCCACTTACAAGTAAAGATGTTTTGTTTGAAAAAGTGTTTGAAAAGAAATGTTTGATTTAAAAAGTTTGATTTGTATGTATGTGATGTTATAGATGAGATATTTCTTCCATACGGATGATACATGTCTAAATATCTAGGAGAAATTGATTATTGATTAGGGGATGGTTTTAAGAAGCTTGTGGGTCCTTGTATTGTAAGTCCAAGAGGAGGCATTCTGAGGGTCATCGAGGGTCCTTGTTTGTGAGCCAAAGAGTAGGCATTCCGAGGGCCATCGAGGGTCCTTTTATGAAGCCTAAGAGGAGGCTATAGGGTATGGCTGGCATGGATTTAAGAGTGATTTCACCGGGAAACCATCCTCTTAGGATTCAAGAGTGATTTCACCGTGAAATCATAATCTTAGGGTTCTATCCCAGCGAAGGTGATTCTTTGTATTGGAAGCCCAATAGGAGGCTGTTAGAGATTTCCAAGTCTCTTTCTTGTATGATGCCCAAGACAAGGCTAAACTCAACGAGGGAGTTCTTTTGTACGAAGCCTAAGAGGAGGCTAACTCAACAGAGGCGTTCTTTTGTACGAAGCCCAAGAGGAGGCTAACTCAACAGGTGATTTATCTTGTACAAAGCCCAAGAGGAGGATAATGGGGAACCTAGTTATTATACTAGTTGTTGCGTTATAAATGAACAAGTATATATAACAAAGTGTATGGTGTGCATTCATAGGAGTTTATGAAGGAAATATATAAACAAGTGTATAAAACAAGCAATTAAAGCAAGTGTAACTTGAATATATACAAATGATGTGTGAAAATATAAACAAGTGTTTAAAACAAGCGAATAAGCTAGTATACTTGGATATATACAAAGGAGTTGGGACATACACCTTAAGGGAGGCCCATTGGTTTAAGAGCAGTTTCACCAGGAATAATGCTCCTTTTAATACCAATGGAATCGGTGTGTAAACAAGTGAATAAAATTAGCGGAACGAAGCTAATTATACTTGAATATTTTCCAGGATGATTGAATATGTACAAGGAATTGAATATGTAAACAAAAGGGTGGATATGTACAAGGAAATAAATATGCACATAAAGAGGGTTGATATGTACAAGGAAATAAATATTTACATGAAAAGGGTTAGGACTTACACCGTGAGGGAGGCCCATGATCAATTTGATTTTGAATTCGAAATATTTTAAGATTTTCGATGAAAAACCTAGTTCTGTTTGTATTTTCAAATATTAATCAAATCGATCATGGAAAAGAGGTGCATAAGTCAATTGAAATGTTTTTGAAAGTTTTAAAATAAATTTGAAAAGTGAAAATATTCACAAGAAAACATTTTTGAAAAGTATTTAAAAACACTTAAAAACGTCTATTTTAAACCTAATAAAAATATATCAAAAGAAAATATTTTTTGGCATTTTTTGACATAATCATAAAATAGGTATATTAAATGACAAGTGTGCAAAAAAATCATCTCAAAATGAGAAGTTTTGATTGGTTTTTGAAAATATTGAAGTTTCTTAAAAATGTGAAGAAAACAAGTGGTAAAAATTTGGTTTGGCCTTGGAAGGGTTTCAACTCGGGACCTTGAGTTCAAAGGTGAAAAGTTTTACCACTGAGTCATGTGCTTGACTTGTCATTTACACGCTTTCATTGAACTATATTTGAAAATGAGTTGTGAAATTTTTTGAAAATAGAGGAAAAGTGAAGGTTTTGGAAAGTTAAAAAACAAAAAGGTCTTAGGGGGATTCGAACCCTAGACCTTAGTCATGGAAAGACACGAGAAGCGCGCATTCTACCACTGGAGTGGCTATACATCCGTTTATTTATTTCACGACAACTAGTAGTATTATAAATGAATTATTTGAATTTGAAAAAAAACAGAAAAACGCGCGTATTGTTCTTCTTCTTCCTCAATGATCATGGACCCATAACTCACTCGTTTCTTGATGAAATCAAAAGATGTTAACATCAAACTTGATCGTTTTGAGCCCACAAACATGATGATGACAATTAATTTCATTTATTTTAAGCATTTGATGATTAATTTTGAACGAGGACAGATGAACCCTAATTCTAAGAATAGATCATGAAATCGTATATGGACCATGATTTGAACAGTTGATTGAGGGTTATTGATCAGTAAAAGTGAAGAAACAAGATGGCCAAGCAATTTTTAAACTAGAAGGAAAAAATCATAAAGTTCAAAGTTCAAGTAACTTACCTCTTGAAGCTGAAATCGAATTCCTTGCTGGAGGTGATCCAGAGATGTTTTGATGATTGCTATAGCTTTAGTGATGATTATGGAAGGTGTTGATGTGCTTTCCTTGGATTTTAATGGTCTGGATCATTCCACCCAAGTACAACTGCCACAACTTGAAGTGTGACTCTATTTTGATGATGGAGTTGTTACAAATGTGTTCTAGGTGTTTGGATCACTTCTATGAGGTATATGGATGATGTTTGAAGTCAAAGTGACTCTATTTTGATGATGGAGTTGTTACAAATGTGTTCTAGGTGTTTGGATCACTTCTATGAGGTATATGGATGATGTTTGAAGTCAAAGACTGAAGCTTGCACGAGTGGAATGGAAGTTTAGATGTTAAGGCTTAACTTTCAAGTTTATGGAGCTTGGATATGATTTCTGAGTTTGTAGGTTTTTTGGGATGGCTTGAGGATTCAAACAACTGTCTAATGATGTTTAGAGAGTGTTTGAAGCCTAAGATTGCTCAGAAATTGCAAGGCTTGGAATTTTGCAAATTCTCCCACTTTGAAACTTGAAACTTGAAACTTGAAACTTTAAAACAAGAAAGAAAGAAGGAAATCTTGTTTATGATGCTTTGGTGTGATTTGAAGTGAAGTAGAGACCTCTATTTATAGGCCAAGAGTTCTGAATGGCAAGGCAAGATAAGTTTGATTGAGTTTGCAACTTGTAACTTAAGGGATAAGTTCTGAATGACATCCTTTTTAACCATGTTTAAGAACAATGAAGTGATCTTATCCTCCTCTAATCCAAGCTCATCATATATTTCCTCCTTGAATCCTATCTATTTTGGTGACAAGGCTTCTAGAAGTAGGAATTTGCAAAAAATGACCTATAAACTTGAAATAAATGACCTAAAATCATGGTTATGGACCATTATGTTTCAATTTCAAAACCCTAGCTACACAAAAAAATTTTCCAAGTTCTTTGACATTTTGGAAATCTTTTAACAAGATCTACAACTTTCATATTTTGAGTTTTTCTTGAATCAAAATGGATCTAGGTGAAAAATGGCCATGAAAGTGATGGAAAACCATGTTTTTAAAACTTGAAAATTTTTCTAAGTGTTAGAAAAATAAAATTTTCAATCTTGACTTTTTGTTGACTTTTTCACACATTTTTATTTTTATATTATGATGGATAATTAGAAATGATTTCATGATTGAAAAAATTTGGATTTCAAAAAGTTGACCAAAAGTCAAAGTTTAACTTTTCTGAACAGTTGCAATTTTATCAAATGATTCAAAATTTCACTGATGATCAATCATGATATTTGGAATGTTTTGAACCAATAAATTAGTTCAAGATATTGCATTGATGATTTTAATATCAATCTCCAAGCAATTAGGTCATTCATTGAGCAAAAAGTTAATGATACACCATCCTCGATCAAAACCCTAATTGGTCAATTCAAGATAGATCTTGAGGAAATGATGGGAATTTGAAGATCAAATGTTGATTATTGATGAAGATAGACAAATTTAGGTGAGTGGAGACTTAAACCCTAATTTAACATATCTTGAACAGATGAAATTTTTTGATCAAAACCCTAATTTGGCTCAAGGAGCACACACACAATCTAACTTGTTCTGAAATTGTTAGTGATGCAATGATGCATATGTGGTGATATGAAATGGTATCTTAGGTAAAAAATTGGGGTATGACAGATGCCCCTATTTAAGTTTCTTCAACCTGAGATATGAAGATGAAAATCTTCGTCTTGATAGGTGTGAAGAGACTTAAATATTAGAATACGCAAATTTTGGACCTAAGATACCAAAAAATGTGAATGATGCAAAATGATTGCAGAAAGTTTACCCAGGAAGTACCAAAGAGTGACATGTTGGGGAAAACATTTGTGAGGATGTCTCAATCTGTCTAAGAAAGGAGAATTTTGTTTGTTGGGAAACAAATATATGTTTCACTGGGAAAATAGATTCATAGAGGAAGTAAATATCTGTTTCACTTTGGGAAACAAGGAGATTACCTTCTGTCAGCCTTGTGACAATGTTAAAGGTAACTAAAGATGATATTACCAATTATCAGCCTAGTGATAGTTTATGGTAATTTTAAATGAAGACTCATTTGTCGATTATCAGCCGTGTGATGGTAAATGGTATGAGTTCTGAAGATATTACCAATTATCAGCAAAGTGATAACTATAACAAGGTAAATCTTGAGAAAATTTTACTGAGTATTCAGCCTTGTGAATAACAGACAGTGATGTAAACAGATCTCAAATAATTTTCTATTTTCACAGTTACAATCGTGTTGGGGATCTTTTTGAGAAGATGCGGGCATTTTGATTGTGAAGATATAGGTCTTTTTTCAGAGAGAAGGACAACTGCGGAGATTTCTTGAACTTTCATGATTGGACTTGTTAAGAAGAACAATCATTTTATGATAAGTTCAAAGATAAAAAGGAAATAAGTGGCTCGGACAATGAGGTTATTACTTATTGTTTGCAGGTAGATTTTTTTGTGAAATCTAGACCTGAATTGGTTAGAGACAATGTTCTATTTAGGAACGAACTAGAAAGAAACGGTCAATCAAGACTTTGTACCCAATGGGGAATGATCTCAATTGGGGAACTAGAGAAAAGAATGTATTCTTTCTGCTTGGGGATAATCTACTGGAGAGATGACACACCCATACTTTTTTTTGGGAATAAATGCAACCTAAACAAGTGATATTGAAACATTGAGAACTGCAAGAATGCATTAATGATGCAATTATGTATGAATGATGAATGTCATGAATGTCATATGCATGCTGATGATACTTGACACGACAATAAAGACGTATTTGGAAAAGGACTACGTCACAATTCAATCAAATACTCAGCAAAATCTTCAGCAATGGTGTAGATGTTACTGATGATGAATCTGAGTTGCATGCTTTAAGCTTTTCTGGGGAAAAGGACTTTTACTGGCAACCCTGTTGGTGATTCTTCTTTGAATAAGAATATCTTCTTTGATGATCTCTTTCATGGAAGAGAAAACTTCTCAACAGTTGTTTATCTTTTAGAGGTCGAAATGCTCATGGAAATAACTGTTGACATTCCTTCTGCGTTCATAGTTCGAAGGAAAATTTCGCTTTTATTTCAAAAAAATTGAACTAAAAATTAATTTAAAACCTTTTTTTTAGTTTCAAAAGTGATTTTCACAAGAAAAAGTGTTATTTTGCAAAACAAAATAAAGCAAGAATTGCAAACAAATGGGCACAAGATTCAAATTTTATTGATAGAACGGTAATCAGCCAAAGGCATGATTCCATGGACTATTTACAAAAGTTGGAAATGGCAGTATATTAGGAAAAGGCTACATTGAAAGCAACAATCGCTATTCTCCCTAACAACTTTGAATTCCAATTGTGCTTGTTGCTTTAGAAGATTTGATTGAAGATCCGTTGATGGAAGATTCTTCAGATTGACGAAGTATGGACTGATGCAGTTACTTTGTCATTTTAATCCTTAAGTTTTTCCTAGATTGCCTTTTCAGGTTTTCAATCTACCAGGATAAATTTCTATTTATTGTCTCTAATTTTTTCCTAGACCACCTTTTCAGGTTTTCAGTCCACCGAGACGCTCATTTTTGCCTAAGCCACCCTTTTCGATTTTTCGACTTACCGAGCTGTTCTTTTGTCTTTTTAGACAAAGTATTTCTTGACTGCATCATTATTTACAGGATGCGGGAATTCATCACCGTCCATGGTTGTGAAAGTCATAACACTGCCAAAAAAGATTCTTTTGACGATGTATGGGCCTTCGTAATTAGGAGACCATTTGCCCCTAGAATCTGGTTGAAAAGACAAAATCTTTGTAAGCACGAGGTCATGTTCTTGAAATTCACAAGGTCGAACCTTTTTGTCGAAGGCTTTCTTCATCCTTCTTTGATATAATTTTCCATAACACAAAGCGGTCAGACGTTTTTCTTCGATTAAGTTTAGTTGATCGTATCTGCTTTGGCACCATTCAGCCTCAGATAACTTAGCCTCCATGAGGACTCTCATTGGTGGAATTTAAACTTCCACGGGGAGCACTGCTTCCATGCCATACACTAAAGAGAAAGGGGTCTCCCCTGTTGAAGTGCGTACTTAAGTGCGATACCCATGTAAAGCAAATGGAAACATTTCATGCCAGTCTTTGTAAGTGATGACCATTTTCTGGACGATCTTCTTGATGTTTTTGTTGGCGGTTTCCACAGTGCCGTTCATTTTTGGTCGGTAAGGAGACGATTTATGATGCTTAATCCTGAATTCCTCACACAGTTCTTTCATTATTTTGTTGTTCAAGTTCGATCCATTATCTGTAACGATCTTACTTGGAACTCCATATCAAAAAATGAGGTTATTCTTAATGAACCTCACGACCATTTGTCTTGTAACGTTGGCGTAAGATGCTGCTTCGACCCATTTGGTGAAGTAATCAATGGCCACTAATATGAAGCGATGATCATTCGAAGCTTTAGGTTCAATCATTCCAATCATGTCAATACCCCACATGGAGAAAGGCCACGGAGAGGAGAGAATGTTGAGTAGAGTCGGTGGCACATGGATCTTACCTACATAGATCTGGCATTTGTGACATCTCTTAACGTGTTTACATCAATTGGATTCCATTTCTATCCAATAATAAAATGCTTTTAAGATTTTTATGGACATTGCATGCCCATTTGAATGTGTTCCAAAGGACCCTTCATGAACTTCGTTTATTAACATATCTGCTTCGTGTCTGTCCACGCATCTGAGCAAGACCATGTCGAAGTTTCTTTTGTATAACACATCTCCATTAAGGAAGAAATTCCCAAAAAGCCTTCTTAGAGTTTTCTTATCTTTGTGTGATGCCTCGAGTGGGTACTCTTGAGTTTGAAGGAAGCGTTTGATGTTGTGGAACCACGGTTTATCATCGATGATTGCTTTAGTTGCAAACACATAGGCAGGTCTCTCAAGACGTTTGATGTTGATCTTAGGCATATCGCTCGAATGGTTGACTTTGAACATGGAAGATAGAGTAGCTAAGGCGTCTGCCATTCGATTTTAATCTCGAGGAATGTGATGCAATTCAACTTTGTTGAAGAAAGTCAACAAACGTCTTGCATAATCTTGGTAGGGAATCAAACCAAGGTGATGAGTTTCATACTTGTCTTTGATTTTATTGATCACAAGGGCTGAATCTCCATATATGTCAAGGATCTTGATCCTTAAGTCTATGGCTTCTTTGATACCCATGATACAAGCTTCGTATTTTGCGATGTTGTTAGTGCAATCTAATAGTAAGCTAGCAGAGAATGGGATGTGAGAACCCTTAGGAGTAATGATGACTTCCCCAATTCCATTGCCAAAAATGTTAACTGCTCCATCAAAAATTAGGCCCCATCTTGATTCAGGATCAAGACCTTCTTCAGGTAATGGTTCGTTACAATCTTTCATCTTTAAGTACATAACATCCTCGTCAGGGAAGTAAAACTTGAGATATTGGTATTCATTGATTGGTTGATAAGCCAAGTGATCAGCGAGAATTCTTTCTTTGACCGTTTTTTGGGCGCGGTACTCGATGTCATATTTAGATAATAGCATCTGCCATCGGGAAATCCTTCATGTTAAGGCAGACTTTTTAAAGACGTACGTGATTGGATCCATTTTAGAAATTAACCAAGTCGTGTGGTTGATCATGTATTGCGGAGATGTTTCGAAGCCCACACCAAGGCACAACAGGTTTTCTCGAGCATGGAGTAACGAGTTTCACAATCTGTGAACTTTTTACTCAAGTAATAGATGGAATGCTCTTGTATGAAGCCCAAGAGGAGGCTATAGGGTATAGTTGCCTTGGCTTTAAGAGTGACTTCACTGGGAAACCATCCTCTTAGGATTCAAGAGTGATTTCACCGGGAAATCATACTCTTAGGGTTCTATCCTAGCGAAGGTGATTCTTTGTATTGGAATCCCAATAGGAGGCTGTTAGAGATTTCCAGGTCTCTTTCTTGTATGATTCCCAAGAGAAGGCTAAAATCAACAAGGGAGTTCTTTTTGAACGAAGCCTAAGAGAAGGCTAACTCAACAGGGGAGTTATTTTGTACGAAGCCCAAGAGGGGCTAACTCAACAGGTGAGTTATCTTGTACAAAGCCCAAGAGGAGGCTAATGGGGAAACTAGTTGTTATACTAGTTGTTGCGTTCTAAATGAACAAGTATATGAACAAGTATATATAACAAAGTGCATGGTGTGCATTCATAGGATTTTATGAAGGAAATATATAAACAAGTGTATAAAACAAGCAATTAAAGCAAGTGTAACTTGTATATATACAAATGATGTGTGAAAATATAAACAAGTGTTTAAAACAAGCGGATAAGCTAGTATACTTGGATATATACAAAGGAGTTGAGACTTACACCTTAAGGGAGGCCCATTGGTTTAAGAGCAATTTCACCAGGAATAATGCTCCTCTTATTACCAATGGAACCGGTGTATAAACAAGTGACTAAAATTAGCGGAACGAAGCTAATTATACTTGAATAATTGCAACGATGATTAAACATGTACAAGGAATTGAATATGTACACAAAGGGTGGATATGTACAAGGAAATAAATATGTACATAAAATGGTTGATATGTACAAGGAAATAAATATGTACATGAAAAGGGTTGGTACTTACACCGTGAGGGAGGCCCATGATCAATTTGATTTTGAATTCGAAAGATTTAAAGATTTTCGAGGAAAAACCTAGTTATGTTTGTATTTTCAAAGATTAACCGAATAAATCATGGAAAAGAGGTGAATAAGTCAATTGAAATGTTTTTGAAAGTTTTGAAATGAATTTGAAAAGTGAAAATATTCACAAGAAGTTTTGAAAAAGATTAGGTTTGAAAATTGGAAAGAAAACATTTTTGAAAAGTATTTAAAAACACTTAAAAATGTCTATTATAAACCTAATAAAAATATATCAAAAGAAAATATTTTTTGGAATTTTTTGACATAATCATAAAATAGGTATATTTAATGACAAGTTTGAAAAAAAATCATCTCAAAATGAGAAGTTTTGATTGGTTTATGAAAATGTTGAAGTTTGTTAAAAATGTGAAGAAAACAAGTGGTAAAAATTTGTTTTGGCCTTGGAAGGAACTCAGGACCTTGACTTCAAAGGTGAAAAAGTTTTACCACTGAGCCATGTAGTTGAGTTATAATTTACATGCTTTCATTGAATTATATTTGAAAATGAGTTGTGAAAATGTTTGAAAATAGTGGAAAAAATGAAGGTTTTGGAAAGTTCAAAAAAAAAGTCTCAGGGGGATTCGAACCTTGGACCTTAGGCATGGCAAGACATGAGAAGCGCACGGTCTACCACTGGGGTGGCTATACATACGTTTATTTATTTCACTTCAACTAGTAATATTACAAACGAATTATTTGAATTTGAAAAAAATAGAAAAACCGCGCGTGTTGTTCTTCTTCTTCCTCAATGATCATTGATCCATAACTCACTCGTTTCTTGATGAAATAAAAAAATGTAAACATCAAACTTGATATTTTTGAGCCCGTGAACATGATGATGACAATTAATATCATTTATTTTAAGCATTTGATTATTAATTTTGAACAAGGACAGATGAACCCTAATTCTAAGAATTGATCATGAAATCGTGTATGGACCATGATTTGAACAATTGATTGAGGGTTATTGATCAGTGAAAGTGCAAAAAACAAGATGGGCAAGAAATTTTTAAAATGGAAGGCGGAAATCATAAAGTTCAAAGTTCAAGTGACTTACCTCTTGAAGTTGAAATCATATTCCTTGTTGGAGGTGTTCTAGAGATGTTTTGATGATTGTTATAGCTTCAGTGATGATTATGGAAGGTGTTGATGTGCTTACCTAGGATTGAAATGGTCTGGATCATTCCACCCAAGTCCAACTGCGACAACTTGAAGTTTGATTCGATTTTGATGCTGGAGCTGTTACAGATGTGTTCCAGGTGTTTTGATCACTTCTATGAGGTATATGGATAATGTTTGAAGTGAAAGATTGAAGCTTGCATGAGTGGAATGGAAGTTTTGACATTTTGGAAAGCTTGAAACAAGATCTACAACTTTCGTGTTTTGAGTTTTTCTTGAATGAAAATGGATCTAGGTGAAAAATGGCCATGAAAGTGATGAAAAACCATGTTTTTAAAACTTGAAAATTTTTCTAAGTGTTAGAAAAAATTTTCAATCTTTACTTTTTGTTGACTTTTTCACACATTTTGATTTTTTATGATTATTATGGATAATTTGAAATGATTTCATGATTGAAAAAATTCGGATTTCAAAAAGTTGACCAAAAGTCAAAGTTTGACTTTTCTGAACAGTTGAATTTTTATCAGATGATTCCAAATTTCTTTGATGATCAGTCATGATATTTGGATTGTTTTGAACCAATAAATTAGGTCAATATGTTGCATTGGTGATTTTAAGATCAATATCCAAGCAATTAGGTCATTCATTATGCAAAAAGTCAATGATACACCATCCTTGATCAAAACCCTAATTAGTCGATTCAAGATAGATCTTGAGGAAATGATGGGAATTTGAAGATAGATTAATTGAGGTGAGTGGAGACTCAAACCCTAATTGATCATATCTTGAAGAGATGAAAATTTTGATCAAAACCCTAATTTGGCTCAAGGAGCACACACACGATCTAACTTGTTCTGAAATTGTTAGTGATGCAATGATGCATATGTGGTGATATGTATCATACCCCAAAATTTTCCCTCTTACTTCTCAAGACATTTCACATATCCATACTCAAGGATTCCTCAAGGGTTGATCAGACAAACCCTCTCCTAGACAATCAACCCAAACTAGGGTTTGGCTATCCTCAGATCCAAATGGACTTCCAACATCTCCAGTGATCATCATGCCTCCTCATATGCTTCAAAGATTCTCCATGTCAAGTTTCAAGCCTTACAAGTCAAGTTTTCTCAGACAATAACTCAGATGGTTGAAAATTAGTTGTATTGGACAAAAAGTCAACTGTGGTCAACATACAATCAAACTTCATGATTTTTGGTCAACATCCTCATTTTGAAGTCACATTCATCATTTGATCAAGGGTTGATCATGATTCATCAAGAAAACTCAAGATTTGCTCAAAAGTCAAACTTTCCAAATTAGGGTTTCCTAGAGAAAAGTCAACTAAACTTTGACTGAGCATAACCTCTTCATACTTTATCAGAAATTTTTCCACCACCTCTGATTTTGAAGGAAATTCAATTCTCTACAACTTCATGTCTCACAAGCATGGTCAGAAAATGCTTCATTTTGAAGATATGGATCAAACCATTACAGGTCCTTTTCAAAGTCAACAAAAAGTCAACTTTTTGTAATGAAGTTTTATTGAGCATGGAAACTCCAATTGAGATGAAACCAAAGAGGTTGTTTAGAGGACACCTAGAGCTTTCTAAAAAGTTCAAGAACATTAAAAAATATGGAAAATTGAACAAAATACACCTTGCACAAGTTGGGCATTTTTGGACAATTGCACAAAGAGAGATATTTGTTAAAATCCAATTTTTTCCAAATGGGCCTATAATTTTATGATCCAAACTTGATCATAATATTATCCATGACCTCTTGATGCCTTGCCACGACCTCCTTTTGTTTTTTTGATTTATTTTTGAATTTAAAAGCATTTAAATCAAATTTAAATTAAATAAAATATGAAAATAAGGTATAATTTCAATTGGGTTGGTTTTTTTTATCAAGCTTGAGGTCCAAGATAGCCCATAAAACATACCAATTTCGTGCTAGCTCATGCATGGGAAGAAAAATCAAATTTTGAAAAGATTTGATTTTATTTGAAAGGAAAATTATTTTACATTGAATGGCATATCTTTTTTCCTTCTTTTTACTTCCAATTCTTGCTCTATAAATATCCAACACATTGCCAAAGACAAAGGATCGAAACCCTAGCCCTTGCAAGCAATCCTTATTTTCAATAAAAATTCTTCAAAGTTGGCAATTTCGATTTTCAATTTCAATGGATTCGTGGAGTTCTAAGCACTCAAACGTGTTCCTTGATATCCTGTATCATTACTAATCCTTACACGGCCAAGACTTCGTAATATGAAATACACCTTGCTCCGATTTGGTATTTTCTAAAATTTCATTTTTATGATTCGTATGCTAATCAAGCTTTTGCTTGCATATTTGAACTCGTGGCATCCATTAGAATGCATTTGAATCATTACATGTAAGCTTGCACGCCCGTAACTCGTGCTATCATAGGGTTCAAAATGGAAAGTTTAACCGGCTTGTCAGTTGTTTTCAAGCAAAACTAATACCACCATTGAAATTGCCATGGTCGATTTAGGGGGATAGGGTATCCCTTTGCCATTTATTTTTCTTATTTTGCAAGTTTGAGAATCATAGCTATCGGAGAAGACGATCGAGTTGTGGCTCCGCGCCGTTAACGGTGTTGACTCGGCGAGGTCGGGCGTGGCATCATGGAGCAACTGATTCGTCCCATTCATAAACAATTAGGCCCGCAGCTAATCGCATGCGTTGAAATCCCGTAATCGGGATACGCTTACCTTATAATACTTTGTTTCCAATTTCCAAACACAAAAGCAAGCTAGCTCAGATGGCAACGCGTGTGTGGATATCTGCAAAGGGCGTGAATTCGATCCCTGGCAAGACCACCTCCTTTTTTACAATTTAAAAAACTAACTTTTTTCTTTTCTTATTTTCTTTAATATTTTCATGCTATTTAATTAATCTTTAATTAATTTTCTCATGCATTTAAAAATCACCAAAAATATTTTCCTTTTGCATTTTAGTCAGAAAAATACTTATTTAATTTTTGACATTAAAATTAATATTTTTGCATGCATATTTTATTTAATTGCTAATTAATCATTAATTTGACTTTTAATTGTTTTTAAATATCAAAAACGATCCAGAAAATTACCAAAAATTATCTTATCATCTTATTGTCATTACTAATCAAAACCTTTTTCCTCATTCAAAATATTTTTTTTGCTAACATTTTCTCTTATGCAATTTCTCTTGTTTTCCATTATGTATCGTTCCACGGGTTGTAACGTTCGGACGATTTTTTGCTTTTTTTTCATATTATGTAACGCCTATGGGATGTAATAGTTTAATTAGACTTTTACTTTCCGCACTCCTATTATGTAACTGCCCCAAAGCCATGTAATAACGTAGGACTTTATCTTTCCGCACTTTACATTTCCGCAATTTACTTTCCGCACCTATAAACTGCTAGTAATTAGGTGTGTATGGCAAGATAAAAATGAACATAGATCACTCATAATGCCAAGATAACATATCTGAACTTAACACACTTTTCACACATGCACCTAGAGTATTTCTCTCGCTGTTTTCGAACAAATGGTCAAGTCCTCGAACGTAGGGTATCCTAGCACCGTGTTTACAAATATATCATCATAGTCCCTTCGACACAAAGATCATAGACCTAATGATGTCACCTACGAATACAAGATCTTGACCCTCGATCGTAGCCTACGAAAAAATGATGATAGTCCATTCGAATGTGCTAGGATACTCCTACAAGTTGCCTTCTATGACCATCCGATGTCCCTTCGAATGTCCCTTCTACATCCAACGAATAGGGTTACCTATCAACTAATGGTACGGATAGCACTATTCTAAAGGAACGAAAAACACGAAAATGACCAATTCTGAGTAGGTAATAAGACTTTTAGTTGCTTGCTCAAACAAAATACTTTTACACCACACTCTTTGTCAAAGTTCAAACTCTTTTCAAAACAAAATATTTTCGAACACTTTGTATACATTCCTACATGAATCATTACAAAGTCAAAGCGAAATGCCTTTTCAAAACATTTTTGTCAAACACAGTAAAACACTTTTGAAAATGATCTAAGAGCAACTAAGAGCCTGTAGATAATTCACGGATAGAAAGGGTGCTAATACCTTCCCTTTTCATAACCTTCTCCCTTACTGAATCTAACGAAGGTCTTTTCTTGTTCTTTTCACCTTCCTTAATTGGATAAAAGAAAAGTCGATGGCGACTCTTGCTATCCGCACATTTGCGATACAAAAATCTCAAAGTCAGTTCACCGTATTACAATATGAAATGGTATCTTAGGTAAAAAAATTGGGGTATGACACTAATTAACACCTCTGCATAAGTTAGAATAGAAGTTCAATTAGAACCCATACATAGAAGTTCTAAAATAGTTTCATTACAAGTATGGTTCAGAAGTTCAAAACATTAAACAGTTGCTACGCTATTAACCTAGTAGTTGAACAAGTGTTCAAAACATCTGATAGGTTACTTACATGTGTGCTGGCTATTGACATCATGTTTCTAGGTAACTGTTGCAATCTAATCAAATATCAAGAAATCCCTCTTTAATGTCAGACGCCATTTATTCCGTGTGATGATTAATCAAATTAATTTAATTTTTAATCCGTTTTTCAAACCTTTCACTTGCATGCATTTTCCCTATAAATAGTCTGTTTTCAGAAACACTTCTCTCTTTGTCACTCTTCAAAACCCTTTTATGCATTTTTGCCTCTTCTTCTCTCTTTTTAAAAACCCTAAACCTAGAAACCTCCAAACCAGAAAAGCTTCAATGGCATCTTCTTCAACCAACCCAGAAACATCTAACCTAGAAACTCTTGTTTCTAACCCTTTTGTAACGAACGTTCCATCTTTTCATCAATTCTCTGAGTGCTATGTGGTTCTTGAAAGAACAACCCTTATTCTAGTTGAGAAATTGGAAGTGGTGTGTGAGTTGATTATTTATTTAGTGAATCTCAAGGATAATGGCTTCAACCTATTTTCAGGTACTGAGTTTCAAGGTTGGAAGAACTTTTTTGACCGTCTTGTTGGTCCTGTGTATCCAAATCTTGTAAAAGAATTCTAGATTCACGCCACAGTGACCCCAAAAGCCATTCTTTCATTTGTCATGGGGAAGGAGATTTCCATCACAGAGTGTGTCATTAGAAGGTTGCTGAACCTAGAAGGTGAAGGTCAGATTGGGATTCCTCAAGGAAGGATTGACATGGATCCTATACATGCTGAGATATTCACATCTGGTGAATATTCTACAAAAATAAAGGACTTAAAGGATATTTATAAAATATGGGCCAAGATTTTTCATGGATGTATTCATCATAGGAAGGAGACAAGTTCACCTGACTATATCAATGCAGATCAGCAGTATCTGTTATACTGTTTTGGAACAAATGTTAAAGTGGATCTGCCATATCTTCTGTTTAGGCATCTTTGGCTGCATGTGAAGTAAACAAGGAAAGCAGAAGGAACTAAGAACCCAAAGGCTAAGAGGAACTGGATACCCCTTGGCTAGACTGATTTCAGACATTTTGACAGAAAATGGTCTGATAAAGCATCTAGAAGATGCTAAGTTGCTGAAGGAATTGGATCCTACTTGTTGAAATCTCTTTAATGGCAAGAATCTGGTCAAAAGAAAAATCATTGATAGACTGCTTGCTGAGCCATCTCCTTTGTAATTAGGAATTATTATAAGGCGTAGAGTTCTAGTTGAATATTTTCCAGCTTTTGACTCAGAAACTCATCAGCTGACAATTCAACAATACATCAGAACTTCCAAGAGGAAAGGACTTTCTATTGATCCAGCATGGCTACAAGGCAGAGATCTTCCAAGTCTATTTCAGAAGAAGAAGAAGAAGAGAAAAGTTGATGGAGAAGGCACTTCTACTAGACCTCAAAAGTCTCAGAAGAAGAAGACAAAGCAAGTCTCAGGTAGAACTTCTGCTCATACTTCTTTTTCTAATACTGCACATTTATTAACATCTGCTGCACAAACTTCAACCTCTGTTCACCCACTCCAAACACTACCAAACAAACCATAGATACAATATATGTAGACATAGATCTAACAGCATCTTCAGAAACTGTAGAAAAAAATCCTTTCACTAACCAAGTTTTATCTGATATTGAAAATTTTGATACCCTAAATTCAGAACTTCCACCTTCCTCCACTACAACTTCAACCATTCCAGACACTTCACAACAAGAAATTCTTGTATCTTCTCCCCACCAAACAAATCCAAATGAGTCATCCTCTGATACTCCTATTCCTCACCCTAGAACTAGTGAATGGAACTCAGATGTTCCGTCTTGGATTTTACCTAGAATAAATGTCCCTTTGCAAACAAAATTCCCAAGTCCTATACCAAAAACAAATATTTTCATTGTCACCAACCACACCTCCTCAAAACTACTTCTATTCCAACAGAACTTCCAAAAAATACCACTATTAAACACACAACAACCACAAAACTTCCACCACCTACATCCCCAGAACAACAAACCATAACACCAGAACTTCCAACAACTCCCTCACAAGAACAAGCTACCGTCATACCAGAACTTCAAAATCCCCATTCTCCAGAAACTGCTACACCAACCTCTGCTCCCATTCCCAAAATTCTGTACCCTCAAATTTCTGATTCTCCAGAATTTCTAAGAACCCAGGTTCATCTTCACTCCCTATCCAAAAGGGAACTGGTTCAAAACATGTGCATGCAAATGTTAATATACTTTTGCAAAATTTTGAAAAGTAAATGTTGGGCTGGTTAGAACTTCTGAAAGATGATTGTGAAAACAATCTAAGCCCTACTACTTCGGCAGAGTTATGGAGAACCTTCAGACGGAGATTCATTGCTGAATCCCTCAAGCTCAAAGACTTGTGCCAATCTCATGTTTATAAGAAATTTACTGAGTGTCTGAATGGGTTAAAGAAGGCTGTCTACAGCGTCTGGAACGAGAAGTCACTTTTACAACTGGACAATGCTCCATGGAAACCAAATGCTAACTACATGGAGATCTCTGATGATGAATCCTTAGAATTAAAAGCTGCGGAACCCACCTCTGGCGCTTTGGTTTTGTATAAACCTTTGAGCGTTCGTCCTAGAGAAACAAGAAGGAAAGTACTGACCTTAATGGTTGACCTTGATACACTCTTCTCCAATGCCTTCTGCCCAAGAATTATTGCTTCTCCATCAAAGGCTGTTTCCACAGAAGATGCTGATTCTACTTCTATTGTTTTGGAAACTCTGAAGGAGTTAAAGAAAGAGAATGAAGCTTTCAGAGCATGTCTAGATAAGAAAGATGAAACTAATAGGGAAATCAAGACGTGGATGCAGAAACAAGAAGAATCTTCTGCTGAGATTAAAAATCTTCTGCTCTCCTTAATTTCTCACCAACCCTAGAACTTCTGTTTTCAAAACAAACATCAACGCATCATTTTGGTTAAGTGTTTTTCTAAGTATTTTTTTGTGTTTTCTCTTTTTGTGTTAAACTTTTGTAATGGCTTTACAATTAACGATTACAAGTATTTTGGCTTATTTTACAAAGTTTTCCTTACTGCATTTTTTGATTATGACTAAAAGGGGGAGAAAATTGAGATTTTGATCTGATTAATTATAACATGTTACTAAAACAAAAATTTCTAACATTTCTAACAAAATATACAAGTGTACATTTTTGCTTCTAAGTGATACATATTTGCACAAGCTCTGGAAGAATAAGTTGCAAAGACAAACTCAATTAAAGTTTCAAACTCTGATGATTCAAGCTCGGAAATGAAAAGGAAACTCTGAAGAAAAGAATCTCTGGAAGTTCTGAAAGAACATCTCAGGGAAGTTCCACTTACTTAGTTTTCCTTAATGATTAATCTCAGGGGGAGATTGTCTATCTCAGGGGGAGACATGTTTTTCATATATACAGAAAAAAATTTAATCAAAATCTAATATTTTTGTCATCATCAAAAGAGGGGAGATTGTTAGAACATAGTTTGGTTCTGGTCATATCTTAGAATTATGATGATAACAAGTGAAATAAATTTTGTATAATAGATATGATACTCTGATATATATCGTTTTCATTTCAGATGATGTTCTGACCCAAGCATTGAATAATATAGAGATATCAAAATTATGCTGAGTAAAACAAGAATTAGAAGTTCTAATGAAAATAGAACTTCTCGTCACGCACGCTAGAAGCAACTTCTGATAGAAGCATGCAAGCGCAAACCTTTGATGGAAGCACCAAAAGAATGTTCTGATTAGAAGATGTTTTAACAAAGCTTACAGAAGATTATGATCTATGTGTACGTGATCTTCTAAGACAAAGTCTACTACAGTAACGTTACCCTACTAAGCTAAAACGGCTGAAGTACTTGAGTGGCTCAACGTTCTATGTTCATTGGATTAGCAAAACACGTGAAACAAAACAACATAAATTATGCTTTCCAGTATCCAAGACACGCAAGAGTGCAACAAAAAGATTCTTAGAAGCTCTATATCATAGAGAACTTATGCTGGCAAAATCAAATTGATTATTCTGTTAAGATTATTTCTAAGTTCTTAAGCTAAAATATTGGGTGTAAACATCACTTTTGTGATAAAGCTTTTTAGAAGCATTTGTAAACATATTGTCTAGAAGTTCTTGTGAGATTGTTCCTTGAGAGACCAGTTAGGTCAGATTTCTCAAGAGGGCTAGTACTAGTTGAGTCTTAGAGGTGTTAGTCACTTGCAGTTGGCTTGTGCATTGTTGTTAGTCACAAAAGTTGGTTGTGAATTTGTAATCTTTGGATTATAGTGGATTAAGTCCTCCTTGAGAGAGGCGAAATCACCTTGACGGGTGGACTGGAGTAGTTTGAGTTTCAAAAGAACCAGGATAAAAATCCTTGTGTGTTTAGTTTTTTTGTTTAGTAAAAGGAAATATTTAAAAGGAAAAACTTATTCAACCCCCCTTCCCCCCCTTCTAAGTGTTTTCTAAGCCTTCAATTGGTATCAGAGCGCTTGGTTCTGGGTGCAAACACTTAACAGTGTCAAATAAAGATCTAGAAGGGAAACGCAATTGGCAACAAATCACAACAACAACAACACTAAACCTCCTATGTTTGATGGAAAGGATTTTGAATACTGGAAGGATAGATTGGAAAGCTTTATTTCAGGCTATGATCCTGATCTTTGGGATATGGTTTTGGATGGCTACAAACACCCAGTAGATGAAGATGGAAACAAGATAGAAATAAAAGAAATGGATAAAACACAAAAAATAGAATTTAAGAATCATCACAAAGCTAGAAATATTCTGTTGAGTGCCATTTCAAAAATAGAATATGAAAAAATTACAAACAGAGACACAACACATGATATTTTTGAGTCACTCAAAATTTCACATGAAGGAAATGCTCAAGTCAAGGAAACTAAAGCTCTGGCACTAATCCAGAAGTATGAGGCATTCAAGATGGAGGAAAATGAATCTATTGAGGCAATGTTCTCAAGGCTTCAAACGTTAACTGCTGGTCTGAGAGTGCTAGATAAAGGATATACCAAGGTTGATCATGTAAATAAAATTATCAAGAGCTTACCTAGAAGACGGGCACCTATGGTGACAACTTTCAAAGTCTCAAAAGATCTGAATGATATATCCCTAGAAGAACTCATCAGTGCACTGAGAATTTATGAAATAGAGCTTGATGAATTTGAGCCTCGGTAGAAAGGTAAGTCAGTTGCTTTGAAAGCTACTAAAAAATCTAATGTTAATGCTTTTCAGGTTGAAGATGGAAGCTTTGAAGATTCAGAGTTAGAAGATGAGCTATCTATGTTGTCCATAAGGATAAATCAAATGTGGAAGCATAGGCAAAAGAAGTTCAGAAACCACAAAAGATCTGAAGATAGAGGAGAATCTTTTGGACACAAAAAGTTCAGTAAAAGAAGTGTCACATGCTATGAATGCAAAGAACCTGGACACTTCAGAAGTGAATGTTCCAAGCCACAGAGAGAAAATCCAAAGAAAATATTTGAGAAAAAGAAAGGAATGATGGCCACATGGGACGACTCAGAATCTTCTAAAGCTGAAATAGACTCAGAAGATGAGCATGCCAACCTAGATTTCATGGCCACAACAGAAGATGACTTAGGCTCTGAATCAGACCCTGATGAGGTATTCTCTGAATTCTCTCGTGTTGAACTGGTAGATAGTCTATAAGAACTTCTGGAAAGTAAAAGTTAGCTCAAGATCAAATACAAGAAACTTAAAAAGAGTCTTGTATCTGAGATTGAACAACTCAAAGTAGAAAATACTGAACTTAAAGAAAATAATATTAAACTTAAAGATGATTTTCAAAAAGTTCAAAAAATCCCTAGTTCAGATACTGCTTCAAGTTCAAAAGATATTCTTAAAGAGTATGACTATAACTTTCTGAAGTTTCTGACTAAAAGCATAGATAGAAGCAAGATGGCTTCAATGATCTATGGAGTTAGTAGAAACAATGAAAAGGGAATAGGATATGAAACTCCCAGAGGGAAAGAAACATATCAACCCAAATATGTTGAAAAAATGATTATCACATACATACCACTTTACAAACAGTTCAGTTATGGTAACACACATGATATAAAATACACTTCTCATTCTAAAGATTTTATAGTTAAACCAAGGTTCAAAAGAACCTTAGAAACTCTAACCAAGAAGGACCCGTAAAGATATGGGTACCTAAAGAAAAATAATCTATGTTGTATGTCCTCAATAGAAGTTGAAAACCAATCATGGTACCGGACTCTAGATGCTCATGACATATGACGGGAAAAAGTCTATGTTCCAAAACTTAAACCTGGAGGTGAAGTGAAATTTGGAGGTAACCAGAAGGGAAGAATCATTGGTTCTGGAACTATAGGAAATGGTAACCTTCCCTCTATCTCTAATGTTCTATTAGTTGAACGATTAGCACATAATCTATTGTCCATAAGTCAATTAAGTGACAATGGTTGTGACATTTTCTTTAAGCAAAAGTCATGTAGAGCTGTAAGCCAAAAGGATGGGTCAATCTTCTTTTTTGGAAAGAGAAAGAAAAAAATTTACAAAATTAATCTTTCTGATTTCAAAACACAAAATGTAAAATGTCTTATGTCAGTAAATGATAAACAATGGGCTTGGCACAAAAGATTGGGACATGTTAGCATGAGAAAAATTTCTCAAATAAACAAACTCAACTTGGTCAGAGGACTTCCTAATTTGAAGTTCAACTTAGAAGTTTTGTGTGAAGCCTGTCAAAAGGGAATATTTTCAAAACCATCTTTTAAATCTAAAAATGTTGTTTCTTCCTCTAAGCCATTAGAACTTCTTCAGATTGATCTATTTGGACCAGTGAAAATTGCATCCATTAGAGGCAAGAAGTATGGATTGGTCATTGTAGATGACTACAAAGTAGATGGATATGGCAAAGTTCTTAAAACACAAGGACGAATCACATTCTATGTTCTTTACTGTGAATCAAATCCAATGAAAAGAGTTTAGAATTATAAGGTTAGTGAGCATTGTGGTGAATTTGAAAATCAATTTTTGAAAAATATTTTAAAGAAAATGGAATTTCACATGATTTCTATTATCTTAGAACTCCCAAAAAATGGATCAATGAAACCAATATGGCTAAAACATTTATGGGCGTAGTCAGGAAACATCATGTTATTTTCGTATAGAGTTTCTGTAAGACCTATTCTGAAAAGACTCTATGAATGTGGAAGGACAGAAGCCCAACATTTTATTTTCATCCATTTGATGCACTTGTTATATTCTTAACACTAAAGAATATCCTCAACAAGTTTGATTCTAAAGCTAACGTATAGTGTATTCTACTTGATACCTAAGCGCTCAAAAGGTTATAGAGTGTACAACATGGAAACTCTGATTGTGGAAGAATCAATAAAAGTAAGATTTGATGATAAGCTTGGCCAACAAAAGCCAAAGCAGTTTGAAAATATTATAGAATGTAAGTTTAGCACATCCTCCTCAAGGAACAAAACAGAAGGACACTCAGAAGTTCCAACTATTGAAGAAGTTCTGGACAACTTGAGAATTTCTAAAGAACCCTCACAAAGAAGCTATAGAAGAGTCACGTCAACACATCCAGAAGATGTCATCATTGGAAAGAAGGATGACCCTATCAGAACTAGATCTGCATTAAGAAACAATGAGGAATCACTATTTGGTCTTGTTTCTATGATTGAGCCAACTTTTGTAGATGAAGCTCTTCAAGACAATGACTAGATCATTGCCATGCAAGAAGAACTGAATTAATTTATAAGAAATGATGTGTGGGATCTTGTTCCAAGGCCTAAAGGATTTAACATCATTTGAACAAAGTGGGTGTCCATAAATAAGATAAATGAACAAGGAGAAGTTGTCAGGAACATGGAACAATTGGTAGGACAAGGGTATAGTCAGCAAGAAGGTATTGATTATAATGAAACGTTTGCTCCAGTTTCCAGGTTAGAATCAATTAGATTCCTAATTTCTTTTGTTGTTCAACACAATATTACCTTATATCAAATCGATGTAAAAAGTGCATTTTTAAATGGCTATATAGAAGAAGAAGTTTATGTTTGTCAACCTCCTGGTTTTGAGGATTCAAAATTTCTAGAACATGTCTTTAAAATCAAAATATCTTTATATAAAGTAAGCTCCTAGTAGCTTGTACGAACGCTTTTAGTAATTTTCTTTTAGAAAATAATTTCACCATAGGAAAAGTGGACACAACTCTTTTCAGAAAGACATTTAAAAATGATATTTTGATATGCCAGATTTATGTAGATGATATTATTTTTGGTACCTCTAATGTCTCTCTTGAAGAGAATTTTTAAATCTATGCAAAATGAGTTTTGTATGAATGATGGAGAAATGAATTTTTCCGAATTCAAATTAACCAATGTTCGTATATTATATACATCAAACTAAGTATGTCAAAGAACTTAAAGAAATCTAACCATCGAAAGTAAGGAAGCAAGACCTATATGCATGTGCAATTTGAAAATACGAGGCATGTGTGACTGTCAAGCTTCACAAAGGTATGTATGATCTCTTTATATCTAATCCGCATCTAGGCTAGATATTTTGTTAGTGTATGCTTATGTGCAAGATTTGAATCGATCCCGTAGAATCTCACTTAACTACTGTTAAGAGAATTCTAAGGTATTTGAAAGGTACTACAAATGTTGGACTGTGTTACAGAAAATCCAAAGAATTCCAATTAGTAGGTTATTGTGATGCTGCATTTGCTGGAGATAGAGTAGAAATGAAGAGCACCTCTGGAAGTGTTCAATTTCTTGGTGAAAATCTCATCTCATGGTACAACAAGAAGCAAGCCACCATATCACTGTCTACCACAGAAGCAAAATATGTAGTTGTTGTTGGATGCAGTACTCAGTTTCTCTGGATGAAGTGTCAACTAGAAGTTTATCATCTGTATGAGTGTAAGATTCCTATCTTGTGTGATAATACTTCTGGATTTTACCTTTCTAAAAATCCAATTTTACACTCTAAGGCAAAGCATATTGAAATAAAACATCATTTCATAAGGGACTATATTCAGAAAGGAATTTTAAGTCTAAACTTTGTAGATACAAACCATTAATGGGTTGATATTTTCACTAAACCTCTTTCTGAAGATAGATTTAAATACATTTTGAAAAATATAAGTATGGGTCCTAATGAAATTGTTGTTTACTTTTGAATATAGTTAAAGTTCTGATTTTGAAACATTCTAATTAACACCTCTTTAGTTAGAAGAGAAGTTCAATTAGAACCCATACATAGAAGTTCTGAAATAGTTTCATTACAAGTATGGTTCGTCAAGTTCAATACATTAAACAAATCAAGTTACGCTATTAACCTAGAAGTTGAATGTGTTTAAAACTTTGATAGGATAATTTATACGCAAGGGCTATTGACATCAGGTTTCTAGGTAATCAAGTGGTAATCTAATCAAATCTCAAGAAATCCCTCTTTAATGCCAAACGTCATTTATTGCGTGTCATGATTAATCAAATTAATTTAATTTTTAATCCGTTTTTCAAACCTTTCACTTGCATGCATTTTCCCTATAAATAGTCCGTTTTCAAAAACACTTCTCTCTTTTTCACTCTTAAAGACCCTTTTATGCATTTCAGCCTCTTCTTCTCTCTATTTAAAAACCTTAAACCTAGAAACCTTCAAACCAGAAAAGCTTCAATGGCATCTTTTTCAACCAACCCAGAAACATTTAACCCATAAACTCTTGTTTCTAACCCTTATGTAACCAACGTTCCATCTTATCATCAATCCTCTGAGCATGTGGTTCCTGAAAGAACAACCCTTATTCTAGTTGAGAAATTTGAAGTGGTGTGTGAGTTGATAATTGATTTAGTGAATCTTAAGGATAATGGCTTCAACGTGTTTCCATTATCGAAGCTTCAAGGTCAAAGAACTTTTGACCGCCTTGTTGGTCTTATGTATCCAAATCTTGTAAAAGAATTCTCGATTCACGCCACGTTGACCCCAAAATCC
>CM038792.1:305138026-305244843 GCA_021764765.1 Vicia sativa | reverse complement strand
GAGCTGCTAACTTTAATCTGAAATTGTTAAAGTAAGGGAGTATTTCTCATAATTAAAACACATTATAAGCTTCTCAATCAATATATCACAAGCATGTTATTTCACCCATTTTAGTATAAATTCATTCAATACGTAGTCACAATCTTACAAGTCAATATGCACAATCAATAATCAACAAAAGCATTGTAACACTGGAAGACATCCTAACATGTTACAATCCCATGCAAACACAAATGCAGACACAATGCATGTGGTACCAACACGTGACCAAGTCACCCAACACTGATCCATCACCAACCGAATACAGTAACCATCGATTCGTCCATAAACACCCGGACACGAATCCACCCTAACCACCCATCATCACCCGAGAATCAGTTAACGACAATACAAGCCAAATTCCGCACAATGGGAATTAACTTCACCAAACGATGCATATGCACGCACATCACTAGCATGCAACATCAAACCAGCCTATGAAATACATCAATTTATCATAACTGAATCAAAACCAAAAACATGATATTTCAACCATCATGCATACAAATAACAGCAGCATAAACATGCCTTACATTCACACAACACTAATACATCCATCTGTAATACCCAAAATTTTCCTCCATCTTCTCAAAATATTTCATACATCCATACCAAGGATTCCTCAAAGGTTGATCGACAAACCCTCTCCTAGACAATCAACCCAAAATAGGGTTTGGTACCTAGATCAAAATGGACTTCCAACATTCCAATGGTCATCATGCTCCTCATATACTTCAGGATTCTCCATGTCAAGTTTCAAGCCTCAAAAGTCAAGTTTCCTGCATAATTGCTCGGATGGTTGAAAATCAAATATTGGACAAAAGTCAACTGTGGTTAACATATAGTCAAACTTCATAATTTTTGGTCAACATCCTCATTTTGAAGTTACGTCATCATTTAATCAAGGGTTGATCATGATTCATCAAGAAAACTCAAGATTTGCTCAAAAGTCAAACTTTCTAAATTAGGGTTTCTCAGTGAAAAGTCAACCAAACTTTGACTGAGCATAACTTCTTCATACTTTCTCAGAAACTTTTCCACCACCTGTTGTTTTGAAGGAAATTAAATTCTCTACAACTTCATGTCTCACAAGAATGTTCAAAAAATGCTTCATTTCGAAGGTATGGATCAAAACATTACAGGTCCTTTTCAAAGTCAACAAAACGTCAACATTTTGTTTTGAATATATATTAAGCATGGAAACTCCAATTGAGATGAAACCAAAGAGGTTGGTTAGAGGACTCTTAGAGCTTTCTAAAAAGTCCAAGAACACTCAAAAATGTGGAAAATTGAGAAAGATACACCATTCACAAGTTGGGCAATTTTGAAGAAGTGCACAAAGAGAGATACTTGTGTAAAATAAAATTTTTGCAAATGGGTTACTTTTTTCATCCAAACTTGTTCCTTATACAATTAGGAATATCCAAGCTCAATGCCACGAATTTTTATTTTATTTTTCTATTTAATTTGTATTTAATTCATTTAAATACGAATTAAATTAAAACTAAAGTATAAAATCAAAATTAATTGTAAAATTGATTTTCTCTCTTCCTTGAGATCCAAGAAACCCAATAAAGCTAGCAAATTTCGAAATTTGATTGGATATGGCAAGAATTTGATTGAAATTGATCAAAAGAGAAAATTTGATTTGGTACAAAATCAAATATATTTTGCATTGATTGATGATTGATTCTTTTCAAATCAAATCCAATTCCATCTACTATATATATATACAATACATGCCACACGAATTAGGGTAGAAAATTTTGGAGAAACCCTATTCAAGCTCAAAGAAACTGTGCATTTGAAGTAATTTGAAATTATTAGTTCTAGCTCGATTCCATTGATTCCAAGCATCCAAACACATTCCTTGATACCTCCTGAATCGATCCTGGATTTTACATTGTCCAAAAGCATCAAGAATCAAATCCAATTTGGTTTGTTCATGTTTTTCAAAATCGATTTCCATTATTCATGCATTTTAACATGATTTGTTGTTGTTTTTGTGATTAGACCGAAGTTTACAAGCTTTCTCAGGTTTGATTGAGTTTTATGGCTCGAAATACGAATCACCATAGCTAGGTTTTTGCCACGATTTAGGGTTTCTAAAACGAAAAATTGGACCATGAGACCACCACCATCGTGTTCGTAATTTGTTTCCAATTGATTCATACCTTGAATGTTATTTATATTATTCTGCTTGATTTTGAGAATTGTATTATAGCGCGACTGGTATTATATTTTCAAAATTTAAAACGAAGAAGATGAAGTTTACTGGGGACGATGCAACCGTGGAGTGACACACGTATACAAGCGAGCCTGCCCAAACAATAGTACACGGCTCGGTTGGTCATGGCTGGGTTTAGAAAGCAAGGTCACCGTTCGATCTCACCAGACCACTTATTTTACTTCCTTACAAACTCTAACATTTTTTCAATTATTTTCATATTTTATTTAATATTTCTATGCATTTTAATTTCTTTTCAATAATTTTTATCATGCATTTAAAAACACAAAAAATATTTTTCCTTTTGCATTATTTTAAAATGTTTATTTAATTTATAAAATTAAAATATTATTTTGCATGTATATTTAATTTAATTGTTAATTTATCATTTAAATCACTTTTAATTGGTTTTTAATTATTAAATTACCTCCAAAAAATCCCAAAAAATTATTTTAGCATATTAATGTTGTTTCTTGCATGAAATATTTTTCCCATTCAAAAATTATTATTTTTGCTAACCTTTTCCTCTTATTCATTTCTCAGTATTTTATTTCTCATCTTTCCACAAAGTTATCCTGTTGGATTTCTTTTTATCGTTTTCTTTATTCCAATTATGTAATTGCTTATGGGATGTAATAGTTTTAATTAGGGCTTTTATTTTCCGCAAGTTTAAATTATGTATCTGCCCCAAAGCCATGTAATAGCGTAGGATTTATCTTTCCGCACTTTACTTTCCGCAATTTAATTTCTGCACCCTATAAACTGTTAGTAACTAGGCGTGTATGGCAACATAAAATTGAACAATAGCTCACTCTAATTTGCAAGATAAAACATCTGAATCAACACACTCTTTCACACATGCACCCCTTAGGGTAATTCTCTCTCGTTGCCTTAGGAATTCAAATGGTCAAGTCCTAACGAGGAGGTATCCTAGCACTGCGTTTTCAAAACAAATCATCATAGTCCCTTCGATACAAAGATCATAAGACCCACGATGTCGCCTCCGAATACATGATCTCGTCCCTCGATTGTTGCCTATGAAAAGTGATGATCGTCCCTTCGAATGTGCTAGGATACCTCCTACAAGTTGCTTTCTATGACCATACGATGTCCCTTCGAATGTCCCGCTTACATCCAACAAATAGGGTTACCTACCAACTAATGGTATGGACAGTCCAATTCTAAAGGAACGTAAAATAACACGAAAACGACCAATTTTGAGTAGGTAATAAGACTTTTAGTTGCTTGCTCTAATCAAATACTTTTCACACCTCACACTTTTTGTCAAAGTTCAAACTCTTTTCAAAATGAAACATTTCCGAACACTTTGTATACATTCCTACATGAATCATTACAAAGTCAAAGCGAAATGCCTTTTCAAAACATTTTTATCAAACACACAGAAAGCACAATTTTAAAGTGATCTAAGAGCAAATAAGAGCCCGTAGATAACTACGGATGGAAAGGGTGCTAATACCTTCCTTTTCATAACCTTCTCCTTACTCGTAATCTAACGAAGGTCTTTTCCTGCTCTTTTCACCTTCCCTTAATTGGATAAAAGAAAAGTCGGTGGCATCTTGCTATCCGCACATTTGCGATACAAAACCCTCAAAGTCACCATCAGACATACCATCACCATGGTTCACTACTACATACACATCAATAAAAGGTCACCAATAATCACCTATTTCGAATTCGACTCACTTTCAAAATAATTTCGAGTTTTTGGAAATATTTTCATTTTATAAAATAGAGCATTAAATTTAAGAAATAACGTCCAAAACAGCGCTCAAAACGGACTTACGGTTTGAAAGTTATGAATTTTCAAAGTTTTAATATTTTCCAAAAAGTTTCAGTGGAACCCGGTTCCTACCCATACAGGAACCGGTTCCTGAGAAGTTCCAAAATCTCACTTCTGGAAAAATGTATGGGAACCCGGTTCCTACCTATACAGGAACCGGTTCCTGAGTGCATTTTTGCCATTATATTTCACACAAGTGGAACCTTGCCTACCACCGGAACCGATTCCCACGACCTGAAAAGTCAAATTCTGCACTTTTGACAACATTTATTCATTCTAAACCAATTCCAAACATACCCATACGAATTGCAACATGAGGAACACCAAAATACTTCTGTTTCGCACCATTATAACATCAAACAACATGATTCCATCATTCCTAATTATTATCTGACACCCTAATTGTTTTCAACCTACAACTCGACACAATAGGGATAATTCTACGGAATCCTAGAATTCTAAACCGGGATTCCCTAAAATACTATGATCCATACCATTGAATATCAAACCGATATGAATTAACTAATCGAAATCACCCTTACCTTGTGGGTTCTTGAATTCGACACTCCTGTTTTCCTCCTTCCTTTTCCTCTTCTCAAATGCACGATGATGAATATTTCCCAAAAGTGATTCTCTTTCCTTCTTTTTTTAATACTCCTTTTATTATTCCAATAAAATAATTAAATTAGTAATTAGTAAGAGTAGAGTATTTTACTCCTCATACCCTCTAATCACTCTTCACACCACCAACACTTCATTCCTTCAATTAATTAAATTAATTCCAATAATCCAAAACACCAATAATTAAATTTCCAATTAAATTAATAATTAAAAATTCCAATTATTTAATAATTGAATTATTTGGGTGTCACAACCTCCCCAATTCTAAAAGAGTTTTGGAACAAACGATCGGAATGTAGTTTTTTGTTTTACTCCCAAGTGACATGGTTTTCCGGCGCCGGTCTTTGTTTTGCAATTGCCTAATTTTTTACTTTCGTTTTGGTGGTGTGGCTCCGGCAATTTTTGCCAGATCATTGTCGGGTAGATGCAATGTACTTCCTTAGCGAGATACATGGAAAACATCATGGTGCAAGTGACGGAGGGTGTAATGGCTTAATTTCTTGGTAAATGGACCAATAAATGGAGTTAATTGATGGGACAACCGTCGGTAACTGTATAAAAACATGTTTCCTTTCACAAACTCAAGATTTTCTTCCTCTTATCGTGATAACTTTTTCGACGACGGAAGTTTCTTGGTTTTTCTTCATATTTTACGGAAATGGTGAAGGCTTTGCCGGCTGGCGTGACGGTTTATACAACATAAGGGTGACATTTACAAGCGTAATGGAAAGCGGTGGGCGAAATATGTTGTAAACTACAACGGTAATTGTTTTGGTGTTTAAATAAGATATTTTAATGTAATACTGCTTTTTCTGCCGGCTTGTCATTTTGCGATAAGTGAACGGCAATGGTACGCTTGTAAATGCCGTACGGATGTGGGAGTATGGGGCGCCGACATGGTATTGGCACCGGCCGGAGTAATGGCGGGCGGTTAACGGTTTGCATAATGGAGTAGAAATATAAAATGGTAGATGGTTTTGCGGGAATAAATAATGTTTTATTAATGGAAAGTAATGGCAAACGGTACATGCATTTTTTTTTGCTTTGCGTGGCAATATGGAGGGCATGGCTACGGCGTTCTTTTGTATTATTTTTGGTTAAGGTACGGTCAACTAAACCAATCGGTTACATAATGTTAATGGTTAATGCATGGATGCCGTTTTTGCCGTGGCGGCAACTTCAGGTCGGCGGCTTCTATTGGTGGTTATAACGGTGTTTTAAATAATTGGCGGTATTAACATGGCGTGCGTGATTTTTTTGCCGGTGGTGGGGCGGTGGCTGTACCGGTGGTATAATCGATCCGTAATGTAATGGTTTTCGCCGAGTTTTTTTGGATGAGAACACCTAAACGGTAAGGGGCCAACTTAATCCAAATGTGGTTGAGTATTTTTTTGCGTGGTCGTGGCATTGCGGCTTTCTTGCATACAGCCTAATTTTGCATGCGACAAAGATGGTAAGCAGATGGAGTATGGAATTTTAAATCTCGGTTTACTCGGTTTTAACATAAAAATTTCGGCTTTTTGTCAATAGTAATGCTTAGCGGAAAATTTTTTATACGGTATTAAATATGGATTTGGTGGTTTACGGAACCGCTTCACCTCGTAGGGATTTCCATAATACATGGCAGAAAACTTACTTACTTAACGCATGATGGACAATTGCATAAAGCGGTCTGTTTTTTGGCGGCGCGGGCGATACACAAATGGCTCGAAGATACGGATGAAATATCCTGTTATACTAAACGGTGGCATTAGTAATGAAACGGCGAATGTGGGCGTTTGTATGGGTCGGTGCGGTTTCGGCCGGCTTCATGAATATTTATTTTTGACAATGGCGGCGGCAATCTTTAAATTAAGCTGACTTTAATCAACAATCCTTGTGCAAAGGCCGACTGATAACTTTATTTAATGTTGTAATATAAATTTTCACGAAATTTTTTAACAACATTGAAGCTTTGAGCGGCTGGATGAATGAACTGGTAACTTTTCAACTTGCTAATTGCGACGGGAGTGGTAAGGATGGCATGGACTAGTTTCTGTGAATAAATTCTACCTCTCTCTCGGTGGTATTATTACACGGTTTCACTAATGCAATTCTTTGTTTTTTCTGTAAACAACATAACATTTTTTTCATTAGGTTCATTTTAACCGATATAGTATTTTTTTGACACCAACCTTTTTGAAAAATAACCGTTTTAAAATAAGTGATATGAATGTTCCAACTTCATTTTGGATGATATCAAGTTGTTCTAGCGGTTGGCACCACCTATGTTTAAAACCCTACCAAAATAATAGGGATTATACAAACATATGTGGAAGGCTAAATTTGCTTAGTAGAGTGTTAATAATTATATTCCATCCATGTTAGCTTAAATTAAATTAAAAATAATGTGTAAGTGTGACAATAATGTAATAAGGTATGTCATTAATAAAACATGTACCTTTAATGTATCATTTGGCTTAGTGTCAACTGTATAATGCGAACACTTACCACCATGCTTTTTTGCTTGTATTTAGGATTAGTATGTACCTTTTCAACATGTAAGTCACCATTTTGCTATCATGGGGTTTATCCCACATTGAAACACTTATTATTATAGTTTACCATATGATGTCTGTTCTCACCACACTTGTAACACTTAATGGAAGAAATTCTCCTCCACTGATTCTTCCAACCATTGGATCTCCGATTACTCCTATCATAAGGCTTACACATCCATCCATGGATTACCCTTCCTATCAACATACCTCGAGCATTCGACTTAGTGCTAGCAAGATCCTCCTCTAAAATCCTACTAATTACCAGATCGAGTAAAATTTTTGGACATGACTGATACCGCCATCTTAAGCATGCACCATTCTCAAACTTGATACATTTGGAAAATTTCCATTTCAGATCGTTAGTGTAATGAGCATATTACAATTTAAATTTCAAGCATACCTATGATGTCTTGTTATTTCCTGCTGAGTTCCGTGAACTCAATCTTTCTTTTGTTTCTTGATAAGTTTTAGTGTCCGAGAAAAGAACACTAACACAAGTCAACGCATACCATCTTTTTTTGTTGTAGCAACTCATTCATTTCGCTAACATGTGAGTTTATTCACCTTCACTTTTTCAGATAACCATCACTCTAAAGATCCTCTCGATCTCCTTCAACCACTTTTGAGACCTTCGATATCATGTTCACCCTTGAACAATGGATGATTGTTTTCATTGTTTTCATAAGACCAATCACAGCCCCGTTGTTTCCTCAGGCACTCAAACCAACATTCCAATGTTAATAGCATCGTTTTTCCATATTTTTCAAACCATTGTTCCGTAATATTACAAAACAATCTTATCAGACAAGTATCGATAAAGTGTCATTCATACTAGTCGCATACTAAAGGGATAACGACACTAAGACAAGACCAACTATGCTTCGATACCACTATTATAACACCTTCTAAAATATTAATAATAATATTAATTATATCAATGATTAAAGACATATTCCATCGAGTTAACACGGAACAAGGGATGTCACAATTATGAAATAAATTAAAACTCCCAATAAAACAGTAGAATATGCTACACCGAGGGTCATTATTCAAATAATCCAATCAAATTAAGACCATGTCTTACATGCTGAAAAACACCATAACCAAAACGGCATAAACCAAAACATAATTATTCTAATGAGATTCAAAGAAACAATTGAATAATAACTAATCCTCAACTAAACGCTCTCCAAGTGTTACAACCTAATCGAGCATGATAATCGACAGCGGACTTAAATGACAAGCTCTAGAGCCATCCTCACCAACTCCTGAGTGCTAACTTTAATATGAAATTGTTAAAGTAAGGTGAGACTTATAATTAAAACACATTATAAGCTTTCAATCAACAATATATCACAAGCATGTTATTTCACCCATTTTAGTATAAATTCATATTCAATACGAGTCACAATCTTACAAGTCAATATGCACAATCAATAATCAACAAAAGCATTGTAACACCGGAAGACATCCTAACATGTTACAATCCCATGCAAACACAAATGCGCATACAATGCATGTGGTACCAACACGTGACCAAGTCACCCAACACTGATCCATCACCAACCGGATACAGTAACCATCGATTCGTCCATAAACACCCGGACACGAATCCAGCCTAACCACCCATCACCTGCATCGTTAACGGCAATACAAGCCAAATTCCACACAATGGGAATTAACTTCACCAAACGATGCATATGCACGCACATCACTAGCATGCAACATCAAATCAGTCTATGAAATACATCAATTTATCATAACTGAATCAAAACCAAAAACATGATATTTCAACCATCATGCATACAAATAACAGCAGCATAAAGATTCCTTACATTCACACAACACTAATACATCCATCACCACAGGTTCACTACTACATACACATCAATGTGCGTCAGTCAATAATCACCTATTTCGGAATTCGACTCACTTTCAAAATAATTTCGAGTTTTTGGAAATCTTTTTATTATATAAAATAGAGCATTAAATTTAAGAAATAACGTCCAAAACGGCACTCAAAACGGACTTACGGTTTGAAAGTTATGAATTTTCAAAGTTTTAATATTTTTCAAAAAGTTTCAGTGGAACCCGGTTCCTACCCATACAGGAACAGGTTCCTGAGAAGTTCCAAAATCTCGCTTCTGGAAAAATGTATGGGAACCCGGTTCCTACCTATACAGGAACCGGTTCCTGAGTGCATTTTTGCCGGCTAATTTACACAGTGGAACCTAGCTTCCTACCCACTGGGAACCGGTTCCCACGACCTGAAAAGTCAAATTCTGCACTTTTGACAGCATTTATTCATTCTAAACCAATTCCAAACATACCCATACAAATTGCAACATGAGGAACACCAAAATACTTCTGTTTCGCACCATTATAACATCAAACAACATGATTCCATCATTCCTAATTATTATCTGACACCCTAATTGTTTTCAACCTACAATTCGACAAAGGTAGATAATTCTACAGAATCCTAGAATTCTAAACCGGGATTCCCTAAAATACTATGATCCATACCATTGAATATCAAAACCGATAATATGAATTAACTAATCGAAATCACCCCTTACCTTGTGGGTTCTTCGAATTCTGACACTTCCGGTTTTCCTCCTTCCTTTTCCTCTTCTCAAATGCACGTATGATGAATATTTCCCAAAAGTGATTCTTCCTTCTTTTTCTTCTTTTAATACTCCTTTATTATTCCAATAAAATAATTAAATTAGTAATTAGTAAGAGTAGATATTTTACTCCTCATACCCTTAATCACTCTTCACACCACCAACACTTCATTCCTTTAATTAATTAAATGAATTCCAATAATCCAAAAACACCAATAATTAAATTTCCAATTAAATTAATAATTAAAATTCCAATTATTTAATAATTGAATTATTTGGGGTGTCACATTTGGCGTTATTTTAATTGATGGATTATATGGAATTGCGATGATATATGATGTTTTGTTTGGTGATGATTTATGATGAACATGAAATGAATATGACTTGATAATTTCATGATAACTGTATGATGAATATAAATGATGAGTTTTATGATGATTTGACTTTGATGAAACGCTAATGCAAATATGATGTGATGATGTTTTTGATGATGGATTTAAAAGCGACATGGGGCTTTAGCCAATTTGTGATGATTTTGTTTGTGTTGTGTTGTTATAATGGATTGGCCTGAAAACTATGGCAACAGTGATGGCCTTGATGGCAACCATGATGGGAGTTATATCTCAAAGTTTTGTTGTTTATGTTATTAGCATTGTTTGATGTTGTTGTTTATGATTTCCATGTTGATTAATGACATATTGACTTGTGATGATTTTCGGTGATGAAAGTTTATGTGTTGTTGTGATGATTTATGTCGATGAGGTTATGGTGATAAAGTGTTGATTATACACACTAGAATGACGATTGAAATGAGTGAGATTTGATATGTTGGGATGCACTTACTAACCTATATCTTTTATGATTCCAAACTATATATATATATATATATATATATATATATATATATATATATATATATATATATCTATGTTATCATGCCTTTAATTATATGTTTTGGAGTATCTTACCCTTTACTTGTTTCACTACATTTTGTAATGGTGAACCCGACTTTGTAGGTTTTTGTATCGCAAATTAGCGAATAAAAGAGTCGCCACCACTTTTCTTTTATCCAATTAAGGGAAGGTGAAAAGAACAGTGAAAAGACCTCGTAGATTCCGAGTAAGGAGAAGGTTATGAAAAGGGAAGGTATCAAGACTTTTCCATCCGTAGTTATCTGGCTGGCTTTAGTTGCTCTTAGACTTTAAAATTGTGCTTTCGTGGTGTTTGACAAAAATATTTTGAAAAGGCATTTTGCTTTGATTGTAATGATTCATGTAGGAATGTATACAAAGTGTTCGGAAATGTTTCGTTTTTGAAAGAGTTTGAACTTTGACAAAAGTGTGTGGTGCAAGAGTATTTGATTTGAGCAAGCAACTAAGTCTTATTACCTACCGTGAATTGGTCATTATTTTGATTGCCTTTAGAATAGCGCTATCCATACCATTAGTTATAGGTAACCCCATTCGCTGGATGTAAGCGACATTCAAGGACATCGATGGTCATGAAGGCACCAGGGTATATCCTAGCACATTCAAGGACTATCATCATTTTCGTGAGGCGACAATCGAGGTCAAGATCATGTATCAGAGGCTACATCGTGGGTCTTATGATCTGTATCGAAGGGACTATGTGATATATTTGAAGGTAACGGCATAGGATACCTCTCATGTTCGAGGGACAATGGACCATTTGTAATTGTAAAGGCAACGAGAGAGAATTACCCTATGGGGTGTAATGGAAAGAAGTGGTTGATTCGTATATTTTATCTTGAAATTAGAGTGAGCTTGCGTTGATTTTGTCTTCCATATGTAACACGGTGAACTGACTTTGTAGGTTTTTGTATCGCAAATGGATAGCAAGAGTCGCCACCGACTTATTTTTATCCAATTGGGAAGGTAAAAGTACGTAAAAGACCTTCGTTAGATTCGAGTAAGGGAGAAGGTTATGAAAAGGGAAGGTATTAGCACCCTTTCCATCCGTAGTTATCTACGGCTCTTAGTTGCTCTAGATCACTTTAAAATTGTGCTTTCGTGTTTGAAAAATGTTTTGAAAAGGCATTTCGCTTTGACTTTGTAATGATTCATGTAGGAATGTATACAAAGTGTTCGAAATGTTTTGTTTTGAAAAGAGTTTGAACTTTGACAAAAGTGTGAGGTGTAAAAGGTTTTGATAGAGCAAGCAACTAAAAGTCTTATTACCTACTCGTAATTGGTCGCTTTCGTGTTGTTTTACGCTCCTTTAGAATAGCGCTATCCATACCATTAGTTGGTAGGTAACTCCATTCGTTGGATGTAAGGGACATCTGGGGACATCGGATGGTCATAGAAAGCAACTTGTAGGAAGTATCCTAGCACATTCAAGGACTATCATCATTTTCAGAGGCGACAATCGAGGGTCAAGATCATGTATTCGGAGGCTACATCGTGGGTCTATGATCTTTGTATCAAGGGACTATGATGATTTGTTTGAAGGCACGGTGCTAGAATACCTCTACGCTCGAGGGACATGACCATTTGAATTCAAAGGCAACGAGAGAGAATTACCCTAGGGGTGCATGTGTGAGAAGTGTGTTGATTCGTATATTTTATCTTGAAAATTAGAGTGCTATGTTCAATTTTATCTTGCCATACACGCCTAATTACTAGCAATTTATAGGGTGCGGAAATTAAAATGCGGAATGTAAAGTGCGGAAAGATAAATGTCCTACGCTATTACATGGTTTTGGGCGTATACATAATTTAAACTTATGGAAAATAAAACCTAATTTAAACTATTACATCCCATGAGCAATTACATTATTGGAAAATAAACGAGAAGAAAAATCGTTCAAACGGATAACCCGTAAAAAGATGAGAAATCTAAAATACGAGAAATCGAATAAGAGAAAATGTTAGTAAAATGCAAATTTTTGAATGAGAAAATATGACATGCTGGAAATAATATAAATATGCTAAAATAATTTTTGGGATTTTTGGATGCAATTTAATAATTTAAAACTAATTAAAATGATTTAAATGCTAAATTATGAATAAAAATAAATATGCATGCAAATTGTATTTTTAATTTTATAAATTAAATAAGTATTTTCTGAAAATGTAAAAAGGAAAATATTTTGATGATTTTTAATGCATGAAATAAAAATATGAAAAGAATTAAAATAATATGAAAAATATTAAATAATATGAAATGGAAAATAGAAGTTTGTAAAAGAAAACAAACTGGTCCTGTGTGGTTCGAACTGAGACCTTGGAGCATCTTTCAATACCAACGCTTAACCAATCGACAGCCGTGGTTCTTTGGTGTTTGAAAAGTTGAAATCAAACGCATGAACGCTGATGCTGCCATGGTTATATTCCAAACATGGGCGCGGACCCCTGCGCTATTTTGAATGGACGAACGAAGCTCTCCTCGTGCCACGCCATCCCTCGCCGTCCACGCCAAAACGCAGAGCCTCTAGTTCTACTGCCTTCTCCTACGACTCAAATCAAACCGCAAAATACGAAATAATGAAAAAGCGTACTTACCCCCTAATTCGACCCTACGAATCCATGGTGATTGGTTTCCTCTGAAAACGCTTGTATGATCCGGTTCGATCGAAAACAAATGAGAAGCCCTAACTATGGCATATCGTGTTTCTACGCCCGAGCTTGCATGTAATGGCCTGTATGTGACCTAATATGTGCCTCTCGAATCAAACAACAAAAACACAAAAAACGTTAATAATGCATGAATTTGAAATCAAAATCAAGAATATACCAAATCGGAGCAAGTTGTATGGCATGACTGGCAATCTGGGCTTGAGTAAGTGATGCTTTTGCTTACTCGGGAACCTCCGAAAGCACTTGGATGGTCGGACACCGAATCTTGCTAGAAATTAAAATTCGAATTTCAACAAGTTCTGGAAAATTTTTGCAAGAATAAGGTTATGCTTGAGCTAGGGTTTCGTGGTTTGTCATAAATTTTGCTTGGTATTTATAGAAGAGTTGAGAGGAAAACAAGGAAAAAGATCGATCATCAATGTGCATTATATTTTTTTCAAATAAATCAAATATTGAAATTTGATTTTCATCAATGTAAAGGTAGCACGAATTTGGCAATTGTTATGGGCTTTCTTGGACCTCAAGGAAGATATAAAATCATTCCTTTGAAAAATATTTATTTTCATATTTATAATTTAATTTTGAATTAAATGTTTAAAATCCAAATTAAATCAATAAAATAGAAAATTGCCATGGCCAAGCATTTATGGGTCAGAATAATGTCATGAACAAGTTTGGATCAAAGATTATAGGCCCATTTGGAAAATTTTGCATTTTGAGAAATGTCCTTTTGTGCAATTCTTCAAAATTGCCCAACTTGAATGGTGTATCTTGCTCAATTTTCCACATTTTGAGTGTTTGGACTTTTGAAAGCTCTAAGAGTCCTCTAACCAACCTTTTGGTCTCATCTCAATTGAGTTTCCATGCTCAATATATCCTCAAAACAAAAAGTTGACTTTTGTTGACTTTGAAAATGACTGTAATGTTTTGAGCCATACCTCTCAAATGAAGCATTTTTGGACATTCTTGTGAGACATGAAGTTGTAGAGAATTGAATTTTCCAAAACAAGAGGTGGTGGAAAATTTTAGAAAGTATGAGAAAGTTATGATCACCAAAGTTCGCTTGACTTTTCACCTAGAAACCCTAATTTAGAAAGTTTGACTTTGAGCAAATTGAGTTTTCTTGATGAATCATGATCAACCCTTGATCAAATGATGAATGTAACTTCAAAATGAGGATGTTGACCAAAATTATGAAGTTTGACTGTATGTTGACCATAGCTTGACTTTTTGTCCAATACAACCGATTTTCAACCATCCGAGCAATTGTTCGAGGAAACTTGACTTGTGAGGCTTGAAACTTGACATGGAGAATCTTGAAGCATATGAGGAGGCATGAAGACCATTGAGATGTTGGAAGTCCATCTTGACTGAATACCAAACCCTAGTTTGGGTTGATTGTCTAGAGAGAGTTTGTCCGATCAACTTCGAGGAATCCTTGAGTATGGATGTATGAAATATCTTGAGAAGATGGAGGGCAAATTTTGGGGTATGACAGCTGCCCCTGCTCAATCTTCTTGTACTGAAGGTTAGATTGACATGCTGCTCTTCGTGACCTGGAGGTAGAAGATGATTGAACACTCGAGTACACCGAAAATTTGCACATTGCTATGGATGATGCGGAATGGGCTTAGATGCCATTGGAGAAGTTGGAAATTCTTGGGAATGAGTCGACGCTAGACTCGAGGTTGTCGATAGGAGAATTGACGGGATGGGCTTAAGATGCCATCCGAAAGGTCGATGCTGGGGAGTGAGCCGACGCTAGGCTTTGTAGACGCTTTCGAAGGAGCAGAGACGGCTTAAGATGCCATCCGGAGGAGTCGTATGTTAGACTCGTGCTCATCTTTGAATGAAGTTATTGGTTTGTATTGATTTTAACCAAATATGCAGATTCCAAAGGAGAAATGTTGACAAGTAGTCGGAGATGGGCTTAAGATGCCATCCAGGCAACCGAGTCGTGACGCCGACCGTAGTCATTGCTGATAATAAGAGGGTTCGAATGATCTTCGTACGATTACTTCGAGGGGATAGTAATTGGCAAATGTGGATATCGCCTGCTTGTGCATCGGTATTGATTCAACGCCTGCTATCGGAGGATAACTTGTGATCTTTCGATAGTTTTCTGTCGAGATTCGGGCTTAATCCTCGACCCGCTTGGCGCTTTGGTGATTTCCCACCTATTTTTGAGAAAACAAGAGAAACTTTGATAGAATATTTGTTAGTCTTATGCAAAGTATGATGCATGACAATGTATATGAATGACATATGCATGAATTATGACTTTATGAGTAATGTATGAATGATAGATGTTGTGGTATTTCAAAACATATCCATCTTGAAGAAGATGCGATGTTCGCTTGAGGATTCCCCGACTGTCAGGGATGGAGATCCTAGAAGAAAGAACTTTGATTCTCCTGCACTATCGACCAAGTCTTGGGCCTAGATATTGTTGAAGGTAGAGATTGAGAAACTCGTTGTTGGAGATCTCATAGACCCTCACTGGGAGAGTCTGGAGGAATCCGCTGGGGATCTTCAGTGATCCCGCTGAAAAATTAGAGGCGCTTCATCGATTTGATAGATCTCACCGGAGAAAGGCGATGGTTGGAGACCGGGTCAGCCTTGGAATTCTGACGGGAATAAGATGTAGATTTTCCCGCACTATCCGACCAAGTCTCAAGTCCGATACCATTGAGAAAAGGGAATTGTTGAGATATTTCATTGATGATAAATACCGGCCGGGATGAAGTGTTACCGCTTGAGACCGATGTAACATTGTTTGGTTGAGTGGAATCACTGCTGTGGATTAAATATACCCACTGGGGAGGTTTGTGAGTGACACTGGGATTATGTTCATGGGAAATGTTTTGTGACTTTTGCTGTCATCTCAATTCCTAGAGCTCAGTAATTACTTTGTATGTTCACTTTTCGGTTTTGGAATGATTCTTATTGTCAAATGCATATAATCATTCAAAGCAAACGTTGGACTTATGCAAACAACAAGGAAAATTGTAAAGAGAAAGAACTTGATTTATTTGAAATGGCGTATGGCCAAGTAGTTTGTACACAAGAAAGGTAAAAGCTATGGAAACAATCTCAAGTTCCAACTATGCTAGTACTCATATATTTCAACTATCTCATCTCCTCTTGCCGTGAGAAAGTGAGTGAATGATCTTCGCCATTTGAATCTTGAATGTCGATAGTAGTCCGAAGTAGGTGATCCGAAGAGACATAGTCGACGCTTAAATCCCTAACTTTTGCCTAGACCGCCTTTCTCGTTTTCACCAATGGATACCCTTTTTGCCCAAGCCGCTTTTCGTGTTTTCGACTTGGGTGTACATGTTTTGTATATATCCTTAACTTTTGCCCGAACCTTTGGTTCGCCAGATGCCCTTATTTTTGCCTAGGTCACCGACCGCGGGTCTCTTTATGCGTAGTATTTTTGACTATGTCCGCTCACGTGGTGTGGGAAGTCTTCACCATCCATGGTGCTAAGTATCATAGCTCCCGAATACCGTCTTGACTACAAATGGTCCCTCGTAGGTGGGAGTCCATTTGCCCCTGGGATCACCTTGTGGAAGAATGATGCTTGACTACTAGATCACCGATGGTAGACTCGGTGCTTGACCTTCTTGTTAAATGCTCCGATCATTCGTCGATAGATCCGTCCATGGCAAATGGACGCGAGTCGCTTTCATCAATCAAGTTAATCTGGTCAAGGCGAGTCTGGACCCAATCGTCTTCGCTTAACTCGCTGGCCTTGGAGGACTCGTCGAGGGTATCCGAACCTCGATGGGTGGACGCTCCATACCGTATACAGAGAAGGGGTTGCCCTCGTGATGTTCGTATCAGAAAGCGATAACCATGAAGAGCAAATGGTAACATCTCATGCCAATCCTTGTAAGTCACCGTCATTTTCAGTATAATCTTCTTAATGTTCTTGTTGGCGCTTCCACTACGCCATTCATCTTAGGCCGATAAGGAGAAGAATTGTGATGTTTGATCTTGAACTGCATAAAGAGTTCTAAGATCATCTTGTTGTTGAGATTGGAACCGTTATCTGTGATAATCCTGGAGTGCCATCGACAAATAAGATTATGCTTGATGAATCGAGCCACAACATTCTTGGTAATGTGATGCGAACGAGGTCGTTCTACCCACTGGTAAAGTAATCAATTGCCACAAGGATGAAACGATGTCCATTGGAAGTCAGGCTTGATTTTCCGATCATGTCAATGCCCCACATTGCAAAAGGCCAAGGAGCTGTTAACATCCAGGTACTGGAGGTACGTGCACTTTGTCCGCATAACCGCATTTGTGACAAGATCGAGCATAGCGGTGACAATCGCTCCATGGTGGACCAATAGTAACTGCTCTCAAAATCTTCTTAGCCATCGTATGTCCACCTGAACGGGTACCAAATGCGCTTCTTCGTAACTCTTCCATGATACGTATTGCCGTTTTCTGGTCTACACAGCGGAGTAAGCACAAGTCGTGGTTGCGCTTTGTATAAGATAAATGTTGTCGAGGAAGAATTTGGATGCAAATCTTCTCATGAACTTATCATTGATGTGACCTCATGGATATTCTAGTCTCAAGATAATTTTCACGTCATAGTACCAAAGTTTCTCTTTGTATTTTATTGATCCATCTTAGAAATCATCATAGTGTGAGTCAACATATACTGTCTTAGTCGCATAGCAGCCCAAGCCAGCGTTGCAAGTTTTCTCGAGTATATCTGTTTCACAACAGAACTTTTTGCTGTAGTATATGGCGCATGCTCTTTCACTCAGACCGCTAAATGTTGCCCCAACACACCCTATTGAATTCTCTAGCACTGCCGGCTACGATAAGAGGTCTTCCTTCGGCAAAGTGCATCGTGGATAGGAGGATTGTAGGTACCCTGATTTTGTCAAAAGCGATCCGGCAATCGCCGCTCCATTCCACTACTTGATCTTTCTTAGTAACTTAAGATTGGCTCACGTTATGCGATGCATGAATCTGGCAATGTAGTTCAATCGGCCCAAGAAACCTCCGACTTCCTTTCTCAAAAGCGGGAGCCGGCATCTCTTGAATGGCTTTAACTCAAGGGCGGTCAACTTCAATACCTTTACCATCGACAACAAACCCTTAGAGTTTTCCTGGATCTAACTCCAAAAGTGCAATGTTAGGATTAAGTCTAGTCTGTATTTCTTCAACCTATCAAACAGTTTCAAATGATCAAGATGTTCTTCTTCATTCAGATCGAGCTATCATGTCGCGACGAGACCTCTATCTCGTGATGAATCATGTCATGAAATAATGTCACCATAGCACCGATAAGTGGCGCTGTTTCATCCGAACGGCATAACCTTAGTAGAAAGTGCCCCACTGTGTAACAAAAGTAGTCTTTCCATGTCTTCGGAGCCATTTTGATCTGATTGTAACCGGAGAAACCATCCATGAAGGAGAAAACCTTATGCGAGCGGTGTTGTCAACCGTAACATCAATATGAGGTGGGAAATCATCTTTCTGACTCGCTTTGTTCGATCTCTCGTAATCCACACATTCGTATCTTTGCCATCCTTCTTAGGTACGGGCACCACATTTGCAACCCATTGTGATAGGAAGTAATGCTAAGAAACCCGCTTGAATCGCTTCATAACTTCCGCTTTGATTTTCTCGACATCTCAGACGACGATTTAACCTTCTCGCTTTCACCGAGAAAACCTTCTTTTGTCGGCAATCGTGTACCACAATATCAATGTCTAAACCCGCATGTCTTCGTATGACCAAGCAAAACCTCAATATAGTCTCGTAGCATCTGAACCAACCTTTCTTTAACATCGCTCTCAAGACCCGCTCCTATCTTGATCTCTTTTCGCTTCGTCAAGCACTCAAATTCACAACCTCAACTTGTCTTCTTCGTGGTGGCAGATAACTCGCTCTTCTTGTTGTAGCAATCGACAAGTTCTCCGGCACTTCACAATCTTCCTCACTTTCGCCTTCGGCTTGGTAGATCGGATTATCAAGTCATATTTAGCAATAGCATACTGTTATTAACTAGATTCGAGTGATTCTCGCAGTTGTATCACGTGGGTGTGTAAGAAACACATAGTGAAGGGGTGATAAAGTAAAGAAAGAAAACAAACAATTGAATGCAAAAGTCCAACGAATTTATTGAATGAAAATAAACGACAGATAATAACCTCAAACGAGCCATGATGCCCCGGCAAGGCACTAGGCTTTCAAAGTTTATTGTTCAAACATAAAAATACGAAAAGCAAAACAAAACAAGATACTCTCCGGCTAAAGGAGATTGGTATGACGCCTTCGCCTTCCAATTCCGAGCCCATGATCGGAGTGGGAAGATCCACTTGATGTCAAGTCGTTGTCGCTGCCTTCTATAGCATGGATTCCACTGCCGATGCGGAAAGGAAGTTGGCGGCACGCTCATGGGCGATCATCTTCTCGACCTTGATGGTGAAGCCTAAACCACCTTTGGTTTGAAAGGAAGATCGGAGTCGACCCCAAATAGACTACCACCTTCTTCAACAAAGAGCTTGAGCATCTTTCACGAGGCCATCCTAGGTGGAACTTGTGTAACTTCAGAGGACAGGAGAGTCAACAGCATGACTGGGATTGTTTCAAAAGCTTGACAGGAGTCTCAAGAATTCACCTTCCATCTCGAGGTATCGGAATGATCAGATGACCGACTATATATTCTTCTTCACCACATCAGAACAACCTTCCCTTTCACCGGTACTTCAACTTCGATGTAGGTAGAGGTAATAGCGCCGCCCCATGTATCCAAGGGCCCAAGTAGGCAAGAGTAAGCCGGACGGATGTCCATGACAAAGAAAGTGGATCAAAAGTCCGAACCGACTTTAACAGCAGAGTGAGCTTCCAGCAATCGCTCGCTTAGAACCATCAAAAGCTCTCACAATAATGTCACGGGTCTCGAACCAACCCTTCGACATCAAGTCGATCAAAAGCAGCTTCGAAGGATATTCAGAGCAGTAACCTATCCACCAAAACATGAGATAATGTAGTGCCCTTGCATTCACAGAGATGTGCAAGGCTTGTGTTTCTTTCTAGAGGAGTCAAATCAAGATCGAGAAGCCTAGGCTGTTGGCAGCCAGCTAGCAATACAAACTTCAAATGGTCAGTGGTAGTGTCTTGCGGCACATGAGCATTCTTCAGAAACTTCACCAAGGCATTAGCATGAGCCTCGGAGCACAAGAGCAGAGCAAGCATGGAGATCTTGGACGGAGTCTGTCCCAACTGTTCCACAACATTGTAGTCACTCTTCTTGATAATCTTCGCAATTCCTCCATTTCTTGTTTTGAGGTGTCTTCAAGAATTCCTTGGTACTTGGTTGAGCAGGATGAGTCACGGTTCTTTCCTCTAGCTTGGGAATGGATTGAATAGCTGGAATGCGAGCTGAGTCGCGGTGTCTTTGGAGGAGAGATATCCGAGAGAATACTCTTCCGCCGGGTCACCTTACTTGATCCTGATGATGTTCAATGTCGAATGGTAGCTTCAACTGTAAGATCTTCAATGGTCGAGGGTCTTGCTTGACGCCATGATAGTAAACATCACCCATAATTCCAAGGGATAGCTTTGTCGAGGAATATGGAACTGGTCTTGAGAAGTGATAATGAGAGGTGCCACTTGCATGTGGATCACAGAGGAAATCCTTATGTGTTAACATCAAGATAGTCTTCTGGAAATCGTCACCCCATCCGGTTGCTTTAACATCTTCAATAGGAATCTTGTAGCGTGAACAGTGTACTTCACCATGTAATCATACTTTCCACTTGGCTGCCCTAAGGTATCCCACATGATGGTGTGTAGTTTCATTCACATTGTCAATCTTCAACTTAGACATTTCTTCACAGCTTCCGCACAGGTGGTTTCGAAATAGTATCTCACGGTTATCCATCATGCATCGAACACGCCTCTCAACCAAGCACAACCATCAGTGATGGGCACCAACGACAATTCTCCGGGCATCCCTGGTTGACACCGCTTGAACAAATTCTTCTTAATAATCATCGAGGAATGGTCAAGTCATCTATGTTGAAAACATAAGTATCATCACCAACAAGATTGGAACTCTTGTCATGGTTAGCATAGGCGCGTTGATCACATTCGAGTCTCAACAGAGGATCAAACTCAATCTTAGCTTCAATCATATCTTGAATCTTGTTCTTCGTGAGCCCAACAATCATCAAGATTATGTCCGGCTATTGGAATGGTAAGCACACTTAGCATTAGGATTGTATCTCGGAGAGGAAGTGTTGACATTCGAGGAGGATCCTCAAGGTAATCACCGCTTTCAACATGTGTTGCAAGGCTGCATAAATGGCATGTTGATTCAGAACCGCCTTCGTATGGCTCGCTACGCGCCGCTGTCTCGCCGAGGTTGTGCCGATGGGATTGAGATCACAACCGCCCCTACAGATTGAGCACGGTCGGTCTTGGCTCGGCTTTTCTCGACCATACACAAGATTAGCTTCTTTCTTACCACCAAAAGATCTCTTCGCAAAGATTTGAAGATGACTACTGAATCTTCCCACTCTTGATACCAGCTTCAATACACGCTCGTCAATATCAGCTCGGTGAACTGGATGAAGAGTTTCCAATCGATGATTGAAGAATGGGCCTGTCAGTTGTTCATAAACATATCAACCAACTCCCTATTGGACAAGGGTGGTGAACTCACCGCTAGATCTCTCCACTTGAGCATACCCTTGAACTTCTCATCACGACCCATAGACATGCTTTGTAGTTGCATGCGAGGGTGTCAATTCAAGATTGTACTACTGCCTGTAGAAAGCATCACTAAGTCACCCAAGTACGGATACGGTCATTCTCTAGCTGATAATACCACCCAATCGAGTTCCGACAAACTCTCTTGAAAATAATGCATCCACAACTTCTGTCATCAGTGTGGGATTGATCTTCCAACATAGGACTTCAAATGCATTTTGGGCAAGACATGCCATCATACTTTAAAAGTAGGAACTTTGAACTTGGGAGGAATCACAACACCAGAACAAGACTCAGATCATCAAAATTCAGCCCGGACATCTTCGTGTTTTCCACAAAGATTCGACGGTCTTCAAGTTGTTTGTACTTGTCATCTTCATCGTAGTATTGGCCATATCATAGTCCTCTTCTTTCTTAGGCTCACTGCCATCACCTTCATCACCCTTGGTACTCTCCCTTCTTGACACTTCCTTCGAGAGCTCATCCGACTAACCACTTTAGGACCCCTTTGTAGGCCTACCATGTTGAGGAGACCAACAACCTTCTTCTTCTTGTTGATGAGCTTTTCGATCTTCTTGGCCTTGGACCAAATCTGAACATCTCTAAATCGAGCATTCGAGCTTGAAGATCTTTGATGATCGTTCAAGAGCCATTTTCGCTAAAATAAATAGCGAGCAAATGAGAAAACCAATCTTCAATGTACTGTGATGCAATGTTATGCTATGATATGCAATGTTTATGCGAATGCAATGCAATGTTTTCAAGGACCTTAGAGATTTAAATTTGTTAAACAAGCAATGAACAAACATTTATTAGTACTCTTTTATTCTTTTTCTTTTAAGTACAAAAGATAGTTCAAAACAATAAAAGAAAAATATATAAAGCTCTAAGTCTCCCATGGGCGCTTCCTCTTGGTGCCGAGGTAGGCGTTGATGTTTCGCCTCGTGAAGTAGCTTGGTCAACTCTAGCACTTTCTTCTCACTTGCATACACTGAGCTTCAAAGGTATCCTCTCTTCTTTAAGTGAATCCAGATCTCTTCAAGTCTTCAAAATCGTGAGGCATGTCGGATGGAGAATAGATAGGGATACGCCACCTATAGCAACAGTTCCATAATTACGGTAAACAAAGTGAATGGCATCATGAGGTTTTGAGCTCGAGCTCGCACCCATTTGAGGTAAGGTTCCAAGGAATGGAGTTCTGGTGCCCCAAAGTCTTGGTATCGCTTTCTTACCATGCCCCAAGCGTGTATAAACTTCTCGGTAATTCGAGATCGTGATTGTAGTCGAACACAATATCTTGGAGAAGCATATCATGTGGACCATCTCTTCGAGCAAAACCAAACCGACGAGAGCTAGAGAAGGGTTGTAATACCTCCCTTATACCAAGTAGTGGTACATTAGGGAATTCTCCACAACGCTCAATGAATGTGAAGTCCTTTTGAGAGAAAAGATTCCAACGGATATCCGAATGAGAGAGTGACATTAACTTTGAGACCATCTCAACCTTTGTTCATTCTTCAAAACTCGATGGAGGAAGGTGCTAAATAAACCACCGAAAGTAACGGATACAACACATGAGAGTTCCTTGTCTTTAGTAGTACGAGTGTGGAGAGAATGTAGGATGTCTCCAAGTAAAGTAGGCACAGGATTGCGGGTAAGAAACAACTTGATGGCGTGACATCTATGAATTGATCCGAGTTAGGAATAGAACCAAACCATAGATTAGCAAGGCCACAATGTCTTCAAATGCATGGAAACTCATAACTTTGAGGAATTCTCGCTTTTTAATTAAGAACTTGGAAAGTAAACCCTTAACTCCACTTCTAGTTTCCCAATTGGCTTCAATGTCCGAGCGCTTAAGATGTAAAGTCGATGCGATGTCTTCGTATTTAGGAACCTTTTCTAAACCGTGAATGGCATTTGGTCAAGAATAGGTATCCCAAGTAGCTTAGAGAACTCTTCCAAGGTAGGAACCAATCGATAACTGGGAATGTAAAGCAATGGTGTTTCGGATCAAAGAACCGAATAGGACATGCATCATATCTTCTTCAAAACCGAGATAACCAAATCAAGTAGATAACCATGTCTTTGATGAACTCGAGCATGGTCGGGAATTTCTGAAACCAATTCTTTGAGCTGAGAAGGTATACCCATGAAGTTGATTCGGATAGTCTTTCTAGAAGCCATAATCCCTACAAAACAGAGCAAAGATAAATCCCTAGGTCCTTGAAATAGTTAGAAATGATATGCAATGCAAATGATGTCATGTTTGGCACACACAAACAATTCACACAATGAGCCTAGGTTTAAGGCTTGCATGAGGTATAGGTGATTACCCCACCAAAAGTTTGAGTTGGTTCATCCTGTCCTATAATAGTAACCGGGTTCTAGGAATCTCACATCATTGATCTTTCTCGTAGGCGCTTATTTCAATACGACTACCAAGTGGTCGTCGAAAATATCCCAAAAGTCCGATCTCAATGAGCGAGCATCGAGTATCAACCAACCTTAGTCTCAGACTAAAGCCATCTCACTACCTTCTAATGGCCAAGATGGGTCAATTAAGGTTCTAAAAGTTTAGTTAGTGCTTGATGACACCACGCAGAAGCCAAATACTATCCTCAACTTGGAATGAAGAGTATCGTGACATCCAAAGTGTCACACTAACGTAGCCATCATGTTGACCGTTTTGATATACGCCTAACGGTCGCGACGATTTATTGCTACTTACCTAAAAGGAAACCCGGATCCGGGTGTAGGATCCCCCAACAATATAATACCCAAGCAACCCTTAAAGATAAAGCAAGCAAGTCAAACAAAAAGCAATAAAGTGATCTAGAAACTTAAGGCTTTCTCTTTAGTGTCTTCTCACAGAGTCGCCAGCTCAGAATACGGTGAACTCGACTTTGTAGGTTTTGTATCGCAAATGTGGATAGCAAGAGTCGCCACCGACTTTTATTTTTATCCAATTAAGGGAAGGTAAAAGTACGTAAAAAGACCTTCGTTAGATTCTCGAGTAAGGAGGGTTAAAAAGGGAAGGTATTAGCACCCTTTCCATCCGTAGTTATCTACGGCTCTTAGTTGCTCTTAGATCACTTTAAAATTGTGCTTTCTGTGTGTTTGAAAATGTTTTGAAAAGGCATTTCGCTTTGACTTTGTAATGATTCATGTAGGAATGTATACAAAGTGTTCGAAATGTTTTGTTTTGAAAAGAGTTTGAACTTTGACAAAAGTGAGGTGTGAAAAGTATTTTGATAGAGCAAGCAACTAAAAGTCTTATTACCTACTCGTAATTGGTCGTTTTCATGTTGTTTTACGCCTTTAGAATAGCGCTATCCATACCATTAGTTGGTAGGTAACTCCATTCTGGATGTAAGCGGACATTCGGGACATCGATGGTCATAGAAAGCAACTTGTAGGAAGTATCCTAGCACATTCGGGACTATCATCATTTTCGTAGGCGACAATCGAGGGTCAAGATCATGTATTCGGACGACATCGGGTCTTATGATCTTTGTATCGGGACTATGATGATTTGTTTGAAGGCAACGGTGCTAGAATACCTCTACGCTCGAGGGACATGACCATTTTGAATTCGTAAGGCAACGAGAGAATTACCCTAAGGTGCATGTGAAAAGTGTGTTGATTCAGATATTTTATCTTGAAAATTAGTGAGCTATGTTCAATTTTATCTTGCCATACACGCCTAATTACTAGCAAATTATAGGGTGGAAATTAAAATGGAATGTAAAGATGGAAAGATAAATGTCCTACACGCTATTACATGGCTTTGGGCGTATACATAATTTAAACTTGCGGAAAATAAAACCTAATTTAAACTATTACATCCCATGAGCAATTACATTATTGGAAAAATAAAACGATAAAGAAAAATCGCCGAAACGGATAACCTGTAAAAGATGAGAAATCTAAAATACGAGAGAAATCGAATAAGAGGAAAATGTTAAAAATGCAATTTTTGAATGAGAAAATATGACATGTGGAAATAATATAAATATGCTAAAATAATTTTTGGGATTTTTGACAATTTAATAATTAAAACTAATTAAAATGATTTAAATGCTAAATTATGAATAAAATAAATATGCATGCAAAATTATATTTTTAATTTTATAAATTAAATAAGTATTTTCTGAAATAATGAAAAATATTTTGATGATTTTAATGCATGAAATAAAATATGAAAAGAATTAAAATAATATGAAAATATTAAATAATAAGAAAATATGGAAAAATAAGTTTTGTAAAGAAAAACCGGTCTCCAGGTGAATCGAATCGAGACCTTTGAGCATCTTTCATCACCAACGCCTTAACCACTGACAGCAGTGTCTTTGTGTTTGAAAAGTTGAAATCAAACGCTTATGAATGTTGACGCCATGGTTATATTCCAACACACGACGCGGACCCCGCTTATTTTGAATGGACGAATCGGCGCTTCCTCGACACGCCAAATTCCTCGCCGATCCATCGCCAGTTCGACGCCGAGTCTTAGCTCCGGTCGCTTCTCCACGACCTCAAACCTGAAACTGCAAATAATGAAATAAATGGTGCCATGACTTACCCCTAAATCGACCTCATCAATCCATTGGTGATATTTGTTTCCTCCAAATGCTTAACGATCCGCCGTTCGATCGAAACAGCTCGAGAACCCTAACTATGGCATATCGTGTTTCTACGCTCGAAAGCAATACGTAATGGCCCGTATGTGATCAATATTCCTTCTCGAGTTCAAACAAACAACACAAAACATGTAATGCATGAATTTGTGAATCAAAATCAAGAATATACCAAATCGGAGAAGTTGTATGGCACGACCGGCTGGCTTGAGTAAGGATGCTTTTGCTTGTTGGGAACCTCCTTGAAAGACGTTGATGGTCAACACTTTGAATCTTGCTAGAAATTAAAATTGATTTCACAAGTTTGAGAAATTTTTGCAAGAATAAGGGTTATGCTTTGAGCTAGGGTTTCGTGTGGTTGTGACATAACTTGCTTGGTATTTAGAAGAGTTTGAGAGAGGAAAAGAAGAAAAAGATTGATCATCAATGTGCATTTATATTTTTCAAATAAAATCAAATTTCAAAAATTTGATTTTCAATCAATGTAAAGGCTATCAATGAATTTGAAATTGTTATGGGCTTTCTTGGACCTCAAGGAAGATATAAAATCATCTTTGAAAATATTTTTATTTTATATTTTATATAATTTAATTTTGAATTAAATGTTTAAAATCCAAAATTAAATCAATAAAATAGAAAATTGCCATGGCCAAGCATTTATGGGTCACAAATAATGTGATGACAAGTTTGATCAAAGATTATAGGCCCATTTGGAAATTTTGATTTTGACCAAAATGTCCTTTTGTGCAATCTTCAAAATTGCCCAACTTCGAATAGTGTATCTTGCTCAATTTTCCACATTTTGAGTGTTCTTGGACTTTTGAAAGCTCTAAGAGTCCTCTAACCAACCTTTGGTCTCATCTCAATTGAGTTTCCATGCTCAATATATCTTCAAAACAAATGTTGACTTTTGTTGACTTTGAAAATGACCAGAATGTTTTGAGCCATACCTCAAATGAAGCATTTTTGACATTCTTGTGAGACATGAAGTTGTAGAGAATTGAATTTCCTTCAAAACAAGAGGTGGTGGAAAATTTCTGAGAAAGTATGAGAAAGTTATGATCACCAAAGTTCATTGACTTTTCACCTAGAAACCCTAATTTAGAAAGTTTGACTTTTGAGCAAATCTTGAGTTTTTTGATGAATCATGATCAACCCTTGATCAAATGATGAATGTAACTTCAAAATGAGGATGTTGACCAAAAATTATGAAGTTTGACTGTATGTTGACCATAGTTGACTTTTTGTCCAATAACCGATTTTCAACCATCCGAGCAATTGTTCGAGGAAATTTGACTTGTGAGGCTTGAAACTTGACATGGAGAATCTTTGAAGCATATGAGGAGGCATGATGACCATTGAGATGTTGGAAGTCCATCTTGACTGAGAATACCAAACCCTAGTTTGGGTTGATTGTCAGGAGAGAGTTTGTCCGATCAACTTTCGAGGAATCCTGAGTATGGATGTAAAATATCTTGAGAAGATGGAGGGCAAATTTTGGGTATGACACCACACGCCTAGTTACTAAATATAGGGTATGGAAATTAAAATATTTAATGGAAGGGAAAGGAAAGTAAACTTATTTATTACATGGCTTTAAAGGAGTACATAATTTAAACTTCATGGAAAATAAAAGCCCTAATTAAACTATTACATCCCATGAGCAATTACATTATTGAAAAAAATGAAACGGTAAAAAGAAATTCCGTCCAAACGGGAAATCTGTGAAAGATAAGTAAAATCGGAAAATACGATGAAATCAATGAGAAAATGTTAGTAAAATGCAAATTTTGAATGAGAAAAATTTCATGCTGGAAATAATAATTAATATGCAAAATAACTTTTGGGATTTTTTATAATTTGATAATTAAAATCTAATTAAAAGTGATTAAAATGTAAAAATGAAATAAAATTAAATATGCATGTAAATAATATTTTTAATTTTATAAATTAAATAAACATTTTCTGAAAATAATGCAAAAAGAAAAATATTTTTATTGATTTTTAATGCATGATAAAAATATTGAATAAATTAAAATGCATGTGTAAATATTAAATAATTAAAATGAAAATATGAAGAAATATGTTAGTTTGTAAAAAGAGAAATAAGTGGTCCGGGGAATCGAATCAGACCTTGCTTTCACAACCCCTATTCCTTACCAACTAAGCCAAAGGTGGTATCACTATTTGAAATCGAACGAATGGATTTTCGATGCCGCCCCTCGATGCTCCGTATCACGCGCCAAGCTTCGTCTCTTCGTTTCAAATTTTTGAAACCCGTCAATATGGTTCGACGCCATGTCCCCTCGCTAAATCAAACCATAAATAAGCAATATAAATAAAATCTAAGACCATGGATCGATTCGTCTTGGTCCACTCGAACATCGATGGTATCGGTTTGGTTCAATTTAACCGATTTAAGGAAACCCTAATTCGATTCAAGAAACCCTAATAATGGTGTATTTCGATTCATGCCATAAAACTCAATTCGATTGCCCAGATAATGCAAACTTTGTTCTAAAACACAAACAATCATCAAAACACATTAATAATGTATGATAAATGTAAATCGATTTTTGAAAAGTAACAAACCAAATTCGGATTTCTCAATTCTTGATGCTTTTGGACAATGTAAGGGTCAATCATCTGTGGAGGTATCAAGGAATGTTTGAGTGTCAGAATCAATGAAACGACCTTAATCCAAGGTCGCTAGTTGCTTGTGTTTCGCTTTGATTTTTTGATGTCAATAGGTTTCTCCAGCCAGTTTTTCTACCCTAATTCGTGGCATGTGTTGTATATATAGTACAATGAAATTAGAGTCGATTGAGAAAGAATCAATCATCAATCAATGCAAAACATATTTGATTTTGTACCAAATCAAATTCTTCAGAATTTTTCAATCAAATCTTGCCATATCCAACCAAATTTCGAAATTTGCTGGCTTTATTGAGTTGCTTCGATCTCAAGGAAGAGAGAAAATCAAATTTGCATTTAATTTTGATTTTATACTTTATTTTTGAATTTAATTTGCATTTAAATGAATAAATATAAATTAAATAGAAAATAAAATAAAAATTTGTGGCATTGGGCTTGGATATTCCTAATTGCATAAGGAACAAGTTTGGATGAAGAAAAGTAAGCCCATTTGCAAAAATTATTTTTAGAAGTATCTCTTTGCACTTCTTCAAAATTTCCCAACTTGTGAATGGTGTATCTTGCTCAATTTTCCACATTTTCAGTGTTCCTGGACTTTTGGAAAGCTCTAAGAGTCCTCTAACCAACCTCTTTGGTTTCATCTCAATTGAGTTTCCATGCTCAATATATCTTCAAAACAAAATGTTGACTTTTGTTGACTTTGAATAGACCTGTAATGTTTTGATCCATACCTTCCAAATGAAGCATTTTTGAACATTCTTGTGATACATGAAGTTGTAGAGAATTGAATTTTTCAAAACAAGAGGTTGTGGAAAAATTTGAGAAAGTAAAGAAGTTATGTCACCAAAGTTTGGTTGATCACTAAGAAACCCTAATTTAGAAAGTTTGACTTTTGAGCAAATCTTGAGTTTTCTTGATGAATCATGATCAACCCTTGATCAAATGATGAATGTAACTTCAAAATGAGGATGTTGACCAAAAATTATGAATTTTGACAGTATGTTGACCACAGCTGACTTTTGTCCAATACAACCGATTTTCAAACCATCCGAGCAATTGTCCGAGAAACTTGACTTGGAGGCTTAAAACTTGACATGGAGAATCTTTGAATGATGACCATTGGAGAGGTTGGAAGTCCATTTTGATGTGAGAAATACCAAACCCTAGTTTGGGTTGATTGTCTAGAGAGAGTTTGTATGGTCAACCTCGAGGAATCCTAGTACGGATGGAATGTCTCGAAGTATGAGGCTAATTTGGGGTATGACAATTGCCCCTGTTCAATCTTCTTGTACCGAAGGGTTAGATTGGCATGTTCGCTTCGTGACCTGGAGGTAGAAGATGATTGAACACCGAGTACGCCGAAAATTTGCATCACCGTTGGTGGTGATGAACGGCTTATAGATGCCATTTGAGGTCCTGGAATGAGTCACGCGACTTGAGATTGTTGATAGGAGGATTGACGGGATGGGCTTAGGATGCCATCTGAAAGATTGATGCTGGGAGGAACCGACGCCAGGCTCTATAGACGCTTCGAAAGGAGATGGGCTTAGGATGCCATCCAAGGGGAAGTGATGTTAGACTTCAGACTCATCTTCGAATGAAGTTATTGGTTTGTATTGGTTTTAACCAAATATGCAGATTCTCAAGGTGGAGAAATGTCGAGAAGTAGTTGAGATGGCTTGAGATGCCATCCAAGGTAACGAGTCATACGCTAGACTCAGAGTTGCTGATAATAAGAGAGAGTTAGAATACATCTTTGGTCGACTACCCAGGGATAATAATGCTAAGTGTGAATAGCTTCTATTGTGCATCGGTGTTACCACGCCCGTTATCGAGGATAACTTATGATCGCTCGATAGGGTTTCCGCCTAGCTTCGGTATTAATTCGGATTCGTTGTCGGAGGACAACGAGGGTGGTCTTTCAGATAGTTTTCCGCCTAGATTCGGTCTTAATCTCGGACCACTTGTCTGAGGACAACTAGGGCGGTCTTTCGATAGTTTTCCGCCTGATTCGTCTTAATCTCGGACCGCTTGTCGGAGGACAACTAGGGCGGTCTTTCGATAGTTTTCCGCCCTGATTCGGTCTTAATCCGGACCTGCTTATGCCAAGAGTGACTTTCACCGCTTGAGAAAACAAGAGAAACTTTGATAGAATATTGATTAGTCTTATGCGGAGTATGATGCATGATGATGTATGAATGATATATGCATATATTATGACTTTATGAGAAATGTATGAATGATAGATGTTGTGGTATTTCAAAACATATCCATCTTGAAGAAGATGATGTTTGCTTGAGATTGACCCATTCGAGGATGGAGATCCCAGAAGAAAGATAACTTTGATTCCTCCGCGCGCTATCCGACCAAGTTTTGTGCCTAGATATTGTTGAGGATTTCATAACAGACCCTCGCTGGTGAGAGTCCGAGGTAATTTCACCTGGATTTTGTAGGTAAATCTTGCTGGAGGGTGATTGGTAGGCCGGAGACCCAAGTTAGAAGAACTGGAGCCCGTTGAATCTTGACTGGGAATAAAGATGTAGGTTTCTCCTGCACTATCCACCAAGTTCTAGGTCCAGACACCGCTGGAGAAAAGGGAATAGTTGCAGATATCCACCGTAAATATCTCGGGGTGAAATGCTATTGCTCAAGACGGTATGATCCGTTAAGTCGAGTGGAATCACTACTTGGGACCGATGCGTACTCCATGGGAAGATTTGTAATGAGTGACATCTCGGGATCATGTTTATGGGAAAATGTTGGTGACTTTCGTCATCTCAATTCCTAGAGTCCAGTAATTACTTTGCATCGCTCATCTTTCGATGTTTGTGAATAGATTTTTATTGTCGATACATATAATCATTCAAAACAAACATTGACTTTATGCAAACACAACAATGGAAATTGTAAAGAGAAAGAACTTGTATTTATTTGAAATGTATTGGTTGTACACAAGAAAAGTAAAAAGCTATGTAAACAATCTTGTTAATTTAACTACGCTAGTACTCATATATTTCAACTATCTCATCTCCGTCATGGAAAGTGAGTGAATTGATCTTCGCCATTTGAATCTTGAATGTTGATAGTAGTCCAGAGAGGGTGATCCGACGAGACATAGTCGTACGCTTAAATCCCTAACTTTTGCTTAGACCCTTTTCGGTTACCAACGGATACCTTTTTGCCCAAGCCCTTTTCTGTTTTCGACGGTGTGTACATGTTTTGTATATCCAGAATCTTGCCCGAACCCTTTGGTTCGCTGTATCGCCTTTATTTTTGCCTACCGGACCTAGCGGTCTTTTATGCGTAGTATTTTTGACTATGTCTGCTCACAGAGTGAAGTCTTCACCATCCATGGTGCTAAGTATCATAGCTCTACGAAAATATCGCCTTGACTACAAACGGTCCCTCATAGGTGGGAGTCCATTTGCCCTGGATCACCTTATAAAGAATGATGCGCTGATACTAGATCACCGACTTGGTAGACTCTGCTTGACCTTCTTGTCAAATGCTCCGATCATTCGCTCGATGATCCGCCCATGGCGATGGACGCGAGTCGCTTCTCATCAATCAAATTAATCCGTCAGGCGAAGTCTAGACCCAATCGCCTCGCTTAACTCGCTTCCGAGGACTCTAGTTGAGGGTATCCGAACTCAATGGGTAGGACCGCTTCCATACCGTGATACAAGAGAAAGGGTCCTTGATGTCCAGACAGTAGTGCGATAACCATGAAGAGAAAATGGTAACATCTCATGCCAATCTTTGTAAGTCACCGCTTTCAGATAATCTTCTTAATGTTGTTGGCGGCTTCCATATACCTTCATCATCTTAGGCCGATAAGGAGAAGAGTTGTGATGCTTGATCTTGAATCAAGAGTTCGGTGATCATTTTGTTGTTGAGATTAGAGTAGTTATCCGTGATAATCCTTTCGTGAGTGCCATATCGATGATAAGATTGTGTTTGATGAATCGAGCCACGACATTCTTGGTAACAGATGCAAACGAGGTCGCTTCTATCCACTTGGTGAAATAGTCAATTGCCACAAGGATGAAACGATGTCCATTGGAAGTGTGGGCTTAATTTCCCGATCATGTCAATGCCCCACATTACAAAAGGCCAAGGAGCGTTAGAACATTCAGAGGTAATCGGAGGTATGTGCACTTTGTCTCCGCATAACCATTTGTGACAAGATCGAGTATAGCGGTGACAATCGGCTTCCATGGTGGACCAATTGTAACCAGCTCTCAAAATCTTCTTAGCCATCGATGTCCGCCGAGTGGGTGCCAAATGCGCCGTAACTCTTCCATGATTCGCTCGCTGCTTTTCCGGTCTACACAATGGAGTAAGCACAAGTTGATCGCTTTGTATAAGATGCCATTCACGAGGAAGAATTTGATGCAAATCTTCTCAAAAACTTTATCATTGATGATGCCCTCATGGATATTCCCGAGTCTCAAGATACCTCTTCACGCCATAGTACCAAGGTTTCTCTCTGATTGCTCATAATAATACCGTTCAAGAACTCTCAATGATGATCTAGGGAGCGCTGTCCCATCTAACTTTAAACATAGACGACGTTCGTGTTAAAAGGTGACGCGCTAGATGCGAACGAATTGGATTCTCCGGCTCAAAACGATTACTTTTTGATTTGTTTATAAAGATGTCAGCATCAAGCTTTATTATTTTCAACACAAGATGATTTAATGATTATGAAAAGGGAAAGTCAAATACCCTCAATTGATATTGGTATGCGTAACGACTAGCGCAAACTAGACGCAACGTATGGGAAACCTGAAAAGGGGATTGTTATATAAAGGGAATAGATGGAGCACCCTAAATATATATAGTTATCTATAGTATATGAATATATTTGATATGTTTGTGTTTTAATTGTTATTTGTATGATTGGGAAAGTTTCTCCTTTGGGATTTTAAGAAAGATGATTATGTGGGATCCTAGTGTTTGTTATTATTGTGTCGCAAAGATCCGTGGATCTCTCGTACATATCCCTATGGGAATCAGAGCATTTGTATTTCGATCTGCTGTGGTTCTATGGTTTGTTTGGTCCGAGGAGATAGAAATTTGCTCGGCAAGGATGAGACCTTATGCCTACGATTCTCAAAAGGATGTTGAGAAAGTCGAGCAATCTTAGTTCCCACTTATGCTAGTGGAAAGCAACGGATGTTAGTGAGATGCACAAATTTCATCTTAATGAAAATATCTAATCTATTTCATCACATACATTTTGAAAAGTTTGATTGATTAAAATCTTTCGTTGTAAGTTTTAGGTGTTTTGCTTGAGTGTATGTCGCTACTACTTACATGTTTAAGAAAGATGTTTAAAAAAGATGATTGAATCTTTTAACTGTAAGTATTGGGTGTTTTGCTTGAGTGTACAAGCGTTACCACTTACAAATTAAGAGATGTTTTTGTTTGAAAACAGCTTTGAAAAGAGTTTTGAAAATTTTTTTGATCTGATGTGATATGATAGATGAGATACTTCTTCCATAGAGATGATAGATGTCTAAATCTCGAGGAGAAATTGATTGGATTAGGGATGCTTTTAAGCCCATGGGTCCTTGTATTGTTAGCCCAAGAGGAGGCATTCTGAGGGTCATGAGGGTCATCGAGGGTCCTTGTAAAGCTCCAAGAGGAAGCTATGGGTATGGTCTGGCTTTGTGTTAAAAGGATTTCACCGAGAAACCATCCTTTTTGAATAAGAGCAATTTCACCGGAAATTTACTCTCTGGGATTTGAAAGTGATTTCACCGGAAACCATCCTTTCGTGGTTCTATCTTAACGCTGGTGATTCTTTGTATTGAAGCCCAATAGAGGTCGTTAAGAGATTTCCTATCTCTTTCAGTATGATGCCCAAGAGAAGGCTAAACTCAATGAGGAGTTCTTTTGAACGAAGCCCAAGAGGAGGCGACCAACAGGGAGTGTTGTCTTATATGAAGCCTAAGCGGAGGCTAAACTCGTGGGGAGAGTTTCTTTTACAAAGCCCAAGAGAAGGCTAAAATCAATTGGGAATGAGTGTCTTGTATGAAGCCCAAGCGGAGGCTAACTCATGCCGGTGATGAATTGTCTTGTATGAAGCCCAAGGGAGGCTAAAATTGGAACCTATTGATTAGTCTAATTGTTATGTTATAATTAGACAGCTTGTATAAACAGTGTGTGTGTGTGATATGTATTCACGGAGTTTATGAAGGAAATATAAACAATGCAATGATGTTTATTTACGTGCTTATGAAATATAAACAAGTGTCCGTGAAACTAACGCTTAAAACGAGCGAACTTGATTATTTACAAGTTCGAATCGGTACAAGGAAATGAATAATGAACGCAAGTATTTATGTAAGGAGATGGATGTACATAGGGGGGTTGGGACTTACACCATAAGGGAGGCCCATTGGTTTGAAAGCTGTTTCACAGGGAATAATGCTCCTTTCAATACCAATGGTATTTAGTGTATATACAGATGAAACGGAACGAATGATCGAATTTTATCTCGTGAAAAGTATCAGACATGTATGCATAAAGATTTGTATGAAAAGAATTTGATATGTAGGAAAAGGTACGTATGTACATAAAGAATGTTTGGTTTGTGTATACACAAGTGAAGTGGAAACAAACGATAGAAGTTTGTCTGTACTTGAGTATAAAATGTATCTGTGTTATGTACAGATGAAAATTTGTATGTATTTGAAGAGAGTTTGATATGTACAAAGAAATATTAAGTACATAAAGAATGTTATGGGACTTACACCATGAGGGAGGCCCATTGGTTTAAAAGCAGTTTCACAGGGAATAATGCTCCTTTCAATACCAATGGTATCGGTCTATAAACAAACGAATGAAAACAAACGAACGAAATTTGTTTATGTTTGAATATTAACAATGATGATTTGAGTATGTACAAGTAAAACTAAATATGTACATAAAGGATTGGGACTTACACCATAAGGGTGGCCCATGATTGATTGAGAAATTCGAGAGAAAACGAATTTGGTTTTATCATTTAAATCGGATCGATCGTGGTAAAAGATGTAAGTTTTGATGAAATGTTTTGAAAATGATTTGAAAATGTTTTGAAATGTGAAGTTCATTTATGAAAAGTTTTGAAAAAACCGAAGTCGAAAACTTGAAAATTTCACCTTAAAAGGAGGTTTGAAAAGTGTTCGAACGCCGCTTTGCCCGATTAAAATATGATCGATGAAAGTTTTTTCTGAAAATTTTTGCACTATCATAAAATAGATGTATTTATTGACAAGTGTTTAAAAAATCATCTCAAAATGAGAAGTTTTGATTGGTCAAAAAAATTGTGAAAGTTTTATGAAAACATGAAAAATGGAAAGTTATAAAAAAGAAATGGTCCTGATGGGGATTGAACCCATGACCGTGGTGATACACGTGGCAGAGAGACTTAAGAGCAAAGAGATTACCACTGAGCCAAACGCGCCTTGGTGTTTAGTGGACTGGAACACGTGTAAATAAGGGATTGGAAATTTTAAAAATTCAAATTTGAAAACCATGAAGAACACGCTGCATCCCGGTTCTTCGCTTTGATCTTCGTGATTCCTCAACTCCAACACAATCTTCGCTTTCAACGAAATTCAATGATGTAAAACGAAACTTGCTCGGTTTTTCATCACGAACACGATGGTACTTGTTAATTGTGTTTATTTTAAGCCCAGAACGATTTAGGTTTCGAAGAACACTATGAACCCTAAACTGAAAAATTCAAATTAAATGATGTATGTTTGATGATTCTTTGATTTTTTTGAGGGCTATTGATCGTTAGGAGTGCAGAAAGAAAACGACCGTGAGTTTTTTCGTTTTAGTTCAAAGAAAATGGATATCACAGTTCGTGTTCTAACCTGGTAAAGTGAGAATCGAATTCGATCTTAGAGCGTTTCCAGAACGGATTTCTTGATCATTTGAGCTTCATCGGCATGTATGGAAGCTGTGTGAATGGTATGCTTGCTTTGAGCTTGCTTCAATCTTTCCAACCAAGTCAACCTCGCATGCACTGAAAATGGCAACTGATTTTGATGTTAATCGTGTTAGTTGGCTGCTAATGGTCGGATCATATACATGATGTATAGTGATGATGTTTGAGTCATTGAACAACAATTGCTCAAGCCAAACTAACAATTCGATTCATAAGGCTTGAAGTTTGAAAAAATGAAAATGAAATCTGATTTTGCTTGCTTTTTTATGATCTTAAGCTCTAAACAAGTTTTATGTTGATATTGAAGCATGTTTGACACCAAATTTTAACATGTTTTCAACTGTTTTTCAAAAATGCAATAATTCTCCAATTTGCACTATGTTGCTTAATTTTCAAGAAAGAAGAATGAAAGCATGGATTTGTGATGCTTTGGTGTGATTTTGGACTTGAAATGTAACCTATTTATAGGCAACAAGTTCTGAAATGTTAGGCAAAGAGGTACAAGCTTTGGAAAATCAAGGATTACTTAGAGGCAAGAATGGTATTTGCCAAAAAGGAAACTTCCTTTTTCACCATGTGCTCATTTTACAATTTGATCCAATCCTCTCAATTATTACCTCTAACTGATAATTATCGTTCAATCATCCATTTGGCAAGGTTAGATTGTTTAAATGAAGAAAACTCAAAATGACCTATAATTAGTTGTGAACTTTGAAAAATCAAGTCTCATGGAGCCTTATGTTTCAATTTCAAAAGTATAGCTAGACTCCATGGATTTGAGAGTTCTTGGACATTTGGAAAGCTTGTTTCACAAGCTACAACTTTCATGTTTTGAGTTTTTCAAATTCAAATTGGAACTAGGTGAAAAATGGCATGAAGTTTGAAAATAAGAATTTTCAACACTTAGAAATTTTTCTAAGTATGAAAACTTTGACTTTTGTTGACTTTTTCAAATTTTTGATTTTTATGATCATGATGGATCATTTGAAGTATTTTGATGATTGAAAAGTTTTGTTTTGAAAATTTTGACCAAAAGTCAAAGTTTGACTTTTCTATGTATGAATTTTCATCGATGTTTCGAATTGACCGATGAAGTCTGAACTTGTGATGTTTTGACTCCATAAATTAGGTCAAGATGTTGTATCTAAGATATAATGGCCAATCTCTATCCAAAAAGTTATTTCTTGCTCAAAAGTCGAGAATTCTCATGCCCGATCAAAACCCTAATTGGTCGATCCTTGATCGATCCGGTGAGAAAATGGATGTCCAAGATTAGAGGTTGATTTGATCAAGATAGATCAAATGAGATGAGAAAAATCAAACCCTACTTGGTTGTCTCTTGAATCGATGAAAATTGATGAAACCCTAATTTGACCGTGAAATCCACACCATTAATGTTGTTCTGAAATGTTATGCAATGATGCAAAATGTAAGGTGGTATATTAGGTCAAAATTTGGGTATGACAGATGCCCTATTTAAGTTTCTTTAACTGAGAGATGAAGATGACTATCTTCGCTTTGATAGGTGTAAAGAGACTTAAATATCGTATCACGCAAATTGGACCTAAGATACCAAAATGCGAATGATGCAAAATGATTGAAAAAGTTTCACCCAGATGACTATCAAAGAAATGACACAAGTTGGGGAATTTGTGAATACGCCCCTCAGGGAAAGAAAGATTCACAAAACATGTGAATATTCGCTTTTGGGAAACAGATTACCTTCCACCTCGTGACAATGTTTAAGGTAAGGGAAATGATATTACCAATTATCGCCCTTTGTGATAGTTTATGGTAATGAATCTCAAGATATTACCAATTATCGTGACGGATAACTATAACAAGGTAAATCTTGAGAAATTTTTTGTTATGTATTCAGCTTTGTGAATAAAGTGATAAAGGAAAGAAAAGTTTTAAACGGGTTTTAAAGATATTACCAATTATCAAAGAAAGTGATAACTATAACAAGGCAAATCTTTATAAAATTGTTGTATATTCAATTGTGAATAATGCATGTTGAAAGAAATGAACTCCAATGAGTTTCTATTTTCTTGGATAAAGTCTTGTCGAGGATCTCTTTGAGAAGATGGGCATTTTGATTGACAATCAGGTGTTTTCTTTTGATGTAAAGACAACTGCTGGGAAATTTTTCGTATAGTCATGATTTTGACTTTGTCGAGAAAACAAATTTTTATGACAATTTTACGAATGAAGAGAAAGATAAGCAGCTCAGACGATGAGGCTATTGCTTATTGCTTTGTTGATTAAAGACAAGGTTCTATCCAGGAATGAACTGGAAAGAAAAAAAAGTCAATCAAGACATTATTCCTAATGAGGAATGATCCCACTGGGAATGTGGTGAGAGAAGAAAATGCATTCGCTTGGGGACTCGCCGGGAAAAAGGAAAATGTATCCTTTCGCTTGGAGATATTCTACTGGGGATGACTCGATTTACATGAATAAGCGTGACTTATACCGTTGATATGGAAGCAAACATTTCAAAAGATGCAAAATGCAATGAATGATGCTATCATGTATGAATGTCATGAATGTTATATGCATGCAATAATACTTGACAAAGACACTAAAGAGATATTTGGGAAAAGGACCACGCCAAAGTTCGAAATACTTGGTGAAAATTGCAGAATGGTGCAGATGTTCACTAATGAAGAATTTGAGTTGGTGTTTTAAACTTTCTGAGAAAGGCATTTCATTGGCAACTTGGTCAGATTCTTTTGGGATAAGAATACCGTCCTTTGATGATTTCTGCTGAGGAGAAGACTTCTGTAGCAGTTGCTTTTTTTTATCCTTCGGAGATTGAAACACTATTGGAGAAACTGTTGAAGTTCTTTCTGTGTTCATAGTTCAAAGAAAAAAAAAGTTTTGTTTCAAAATTTTTGAAGTAAAAATTCATTTAAAACATTTTAGTTTCAAAAAGTGATTTTCACAATAAAAGCGTTATTTTGCAAAACAGAATAAAGCAGGAATTGCAAACAAAAAGCACAAGGCTCAAATTTATTGAATAGAATGGTAATCAGCCAAATGCGTGATTCCATGAGCTATTTACAAGGGTTGGAAATGATAATTTATTGGGAAAAGGCTACATTGAAAGCAAATAACTGCTATTATCCCTAACAACTTTGAATTCCAACTGTGCTTGTCGCTTCAGAAGAGTTGATTGAAGATCTGTTGATGGAAAATTCTTCAGATTGACGAAGTATGGACTGTTAGCAGTTACTTTGTCATTTTTGTGTATTCTTGTTTTTGCCTAGATTGCCCTTTTAGGTTTTCAATCCATCAGATATTTTCGCTTATTGTCTCTAATTTTTGCCTCGATCGCTTTTCGTGTTTTCAATCCACCGAGACGCCATTTTTGCCTAAGCCATTTTTCGGGTTTTCGACTTACCGAAATGTTCTTTTTTAGACAAAGTATTTCTTGACGCATCAAGATTCACTGTGGATGCGGAGTTCATCACCGTCCATGGTTGTGAGAGTCATAGCACCGCCTAAAACTTTTTGACGATGTATGGCCTTCGTAATTAGGAGTCCATTTGCCCTAGAATCGGTTGAAAAGATGTAATCTTTTAAGCACGAGGTCGCCTTCGGAATTCACGAGGTCGGACCTTTTGTCGAAAGCTTTCTTCATTCTTCTTGATAGAGTTGTCCGTGACACGTAGCGCTCAGCGCTTTTCTTCTTGATCAAGTTCACCGTTGTATCCTGCTTGACACCATTCGCCTCGTATAACTTAGTTTCCATGAGAACTCATTGACGAATTTCAACTTCTACGGGAGCACCTGCCCATGCCGTATACTAGAGAAAAGGGAGTTGCCCTGTTGAAGTGCGATCAAGTACGGTAACCTACGCAGAGCAAATGGCGATTTCATGCCGCTTTTGTAGGTGATGACCATTTTCTGACGATCTTTTGATGTTCTTGTTGGCAGCTTCAATACTGCTCATTTTGGCCGGTAAGGAGATGAGTTATGATGCTCAATCTTGAATTCCTCACACAGCTCCTTCATCATTTTGTTGTTCAAGTTTGATCCATTGTCGTGAATGATCTGCTCGAACTCCATATCCAAATGAGGTTGTTCTTGATGAACCTCACAACCACTTGTCTTGTAACATTGGCATAAGATGCTGTCAACCCATTTAGTGAAGTAATCAATAGCCACTAGAATGAAGCGATGTCCGTTGGACGCTTTTGTTCGATCATCCCAATCATGTCGATACCCCACATGGAGAAAGGCCACGAGAAGAAAGAACATTGAGTAGAGTCGAGGCACATGGATCTTATCTCCGAGATCCGCACTTGTGACATCTTTTGACGTGTTTGCAGCAATCGATTCCATCGTTATCCAATAGTATCCTCGCTCTCAAGATTTTTCTAGACATTGCATGCCCATTCGAATGGGTTCCAGGACCCTTCATGTACTTCATGGATGATTGTGTTCGCTTTGCCTTGCCGACGATCCGAGCGTAACCATATCGAAGTTTCTTTTGTATAGAACATCTTCATTGAGGAAGAAATTCTCGGAAAGCCTCCTTAGAGTTTTCTTATCCTTGTACGATGCCCCTGGGTACTCGTGTTTGAAGGAAACGTTTGATGTCGTGAAACCACGGCTTATCGTCAAGACCGTTCATTGAATACATACGCAGGTCTTTCAAGGCCCGATGCGGATTTTCGGGCATATCATTCCAATCGTTGACTTTGAACATGGAAGATAGAGTACAAGGCCCGCCATTCGATTTGATCTCGAGGATATGATGCGCCTCTACTTTGTTGAAGAAAGTCAACAACCGTCTTGCATAATCTTCAAGGGATTAGACCAAGATGATGAGTTTCATACTTGTCTTTGATTTGATTGATCAGGGGTGAATCTCCATATATGTCAAGGATCTTGATCTTAGGTCGATGGCTTCTTCAATACCCATGATGCATGCTTCATATTCGCTATGTTGTTGGTGCAATCAAATAGCAATCATGAAAGCGGGATATGAGAACCTCGGAGTAATGATGACGCCCCAATTCCATTGCCAAACACATTAATCGCTCCATCAAAGATTAGGCCCCATCGGGATTCTAGATCTGGTCCTTCTCCGGCAAGCGGTTCACGTGAATCTTTCATTTTCAAGTACATAACATCCTCGTCTGGGAAGTCATATTGAGAGATTGGGATTCATTGAGCGGCCGACAAGCAAGTGATCGCAGAATGCTTCCTTTAACCGCTTTGAGCGCGGTATTGATGTCATATTCAGATAGTAGCATCCGCCATCGAGCGATTCTCCGCTAAGGCGTGCTTTTCAAAACGCATTTGATTGGGTCCATTTTGAGATTAACCAAGTCGTGATTGATCATGTATTGGCGGAGACGTTTTGTAGCCCATACCAAGGCGCAACATGTTTTCTCGAGCATGGAGTAACGAGTTTCACAATTGTGAATTTTACTCGTAGTAGATGGCATCCTTCTTACCGGTTTCGCCTTGTTGTCCAAGCACGCAGCCCATGGACTCTTCTAGTACGGTAAGGTATATGATCAATGGTCTTCCTTCACCGAGGGATCAGATTGGTGGTTCGACAAGTATTCCTTGATACCGTGAATGTTTTTGACAATCGGTCATCCATACAACCTTTGATCTTTGCGAGAAGCTTGAATATCGCCCATTGTGTAGTAGCTATCCGAGAGATAAATCGAGATGTAATTTAACCATCCAAGAAATCTCGACTTGCTTTTCCGTGACGTATGAGGCATCTCTTGAATGGCTTTGACTTTGTCGTGGTCAACTTCAATTCCTTTTGACCGATGATGAAACCTAGGAGTTTTCCGACCTCACCCTAAAGGTGCATTTGTTAGATTCGACGAGTCGAATTTCCTTAGTCGTTGAAACAACTTTAAGAGATAGTCTATATGTTCATCTTCAGGTCGACTTTGCTATCATGTCATCTACATAGATTTCGATCTTTGTGCATCATGTCATGAAAGAGAGTAGTCATTGCCCTCCAGTAAGTCATACCGCATTCTTTAATCCAAACGGCATTACTTTGTAGCAAAAGGTGCCCCACGGCGTGATGAAAGATGTCTTCTCTATGTCCTCGGGAGCCATTCTGATCTGATTATAACCAGAGAAACCGTCCATGAAGGAAAAGACGTTGAATTTTGCAGCTATCCACTAGCATGTCGATATGCGGTAGTGGGAAATCGTCCTTTGACTAGCTTTGTTTAAGTCCCGTGAGTCAACACACATTCGACCTTCCCATCTTTCTTGGAGATAGGTACTATGTTGGCTAGCCATTGAGGATACTCGTATGACAAGGAAACCAGGCCGAAATGCTTTTGAACTTTTGATTTTCTCACCATTTCGTGAACTCTCCTCGCCGCTTAATCATGGACATTCGGTCTTAATGGCAAGTGATGCTCCATGATGTCGGTATCTAAACCTCGCATGTCTTGTAAGACCAAGAACACATCAACATATTCTTTAAGAAGATTTATCATTTACTTTTGACATCACCTGCTGAGTGATGTCTGATATTTACTTTTTCTATCTTTATCGAACCCAAATTGATTTCTAGAGGTTCTTTATGAGGCGAATGATCCTTTCTTTCGTGCTCTTAGCACCTAGAAATTTCATCCGATCTCTTCTTCAACTTCTCTCTTCGCGAATTCATTGTGGGATTTCGTGAGTTGAAAAACGTAGAGTTATTGCTTTCAATGGATTTGTCCATCCGTTTAATCGATTTTGATTTATGTTTAAAAAGTTTTTATCATCATTTTTTTGAAGAAAATTAATGTGAAAGTTGTGATACGTGAACTGACTTTAGTAGATTTTTGTATCCAAATGTGCGGATAGCAAGAGTCACCACCGACTTTTATTTTTATCCAATTAAAGGAAGGTAAAAAGAAAAAGACCTTCGTTAGATTCTAGTTCGAGAATAGTTATGAAAAGGGAAGGTATTAGCACTCTTTCCATCCGTAGTTATCTACGGGCTCTTAGTTGCTCTAGATCACTTTTTAAAATTGCTTTTTGTGTGTTTGACAAAATGTTTTAAAAGGCATTTCGCTTTGACTTTGCAATGACTCATGTAGGAGTGTATACAAAGTGTTCGGAAATGTTTAGTTTTGAAAAGAATTTGAACTTTGAAAAAGTGTGTGTGGTGCTAAAAGCATTTGATAGAGCAAGCAACTAAGAGACTTATTTACCCACCGAATTGGTCGCTTTGTTGTACTTACATTCCTTTAGAATAGCGTTAGCCATACCATTAGTTAGTAGGTAGCTCCATTCGTTGGATGTAAACGGACATTCAAGGGACATCGGATGGTCATAGAAGGCAACTTGTAGAAGTATCCTAGCATATTCAAGGACTATCATCATTTTCGTAGGCGACAATCGAGGGTCAAGATCATGTATTCGAGGCTTACATCGTGGGTCTTATGATCTTGTATCGAAGGACTATGATGATTTGTTTGATGGCGACGGCAATAGAATACCTCACGCTCGAGGGACATGACCATTTTGAAATCGAAAGGCATCGAGAGAGAATTACCCTAGGTGCGGTGTGATAGAAGTGTGTGAATCAGAATATATTATCTTGAAGATTAGTGGGCTATGTTCATTGTTATCTTGCCACACGCCTAATTACTAGCAATTGATAAGGGTGCGGAAAGTAAAATGCGGAATGTAAAGCGAAATGTAAGTGTCCTACGCTATTACATGGCTTTGGGAAGTACATAATTTAAAATACGGAAAATAAAGTCCTAAATTAAACTATTACATCCCATGAGCAATTGCATTATTGGAAAAAATATGATAAAAAGAAAACGTCCGAATCGGAGCAACCTGTGAAAGAATAAGAGATCTGAAAATATGATGAAATCGAAATAAGAGAAAATGTTAGAAAAAATGCAATTTTTAATATGAGAAAATTAATACATGCTGGAAATAAGATAAATAAGCTAAAATAATTTTTGGGATTTTGAAAAGATTTAATAATTAAAATGCAATTAAAAGTGAATTAAATGCAAAATATAAATAAAAATAAATATGCATGCAAAATATGTTTTTTAATTTTATTAATTAAATAAAGATTTTATGACAATAATGCAAAAGAATAAATGTTTTTGTAACTTTTAATGGAATAAAATTATGAAAACAATTAAAATAATATGAAAATATTGAAAATAGGAAAATATAGAAAATATGCAAGTTTTAAAAAGAATGCAAACGGGTGCCCAGGGATCGAACTCGGGACCTCGACTTGACTTGAGGTCCAACACGACCACTACACCATGTGTACATCCGTGTTTGAAAACGGACTTAGTGGATTTTCACACGGCCGCCTCGACTTGCTTCTTCTCCGCTGGAGATTTCTTCTTCGCTTTAAATATTTGAAGTTAGGCCGGGTCTTTGTTCGACGCAAGGTTCCGGCAAATATCAAAACGCAGCACATAATATAAATAACATTTGAAACCATGGTTCGATTCCTCAGGTCATCCCGAGTTTAATGGTATAGGTCTTGTTGGCCAATTTTTCCTGTATAGAGGAACCCTAATTCGATACCAGGAACCCTAATCATGGTAACATACGTTCCTGGCCATGGAAATCCAATTAAAGTACCCAGAAAGTTTGCAAGCTTATCACTAAACACAAAAACAACAACAAATCGAGTTAATAATGCATGAATGAAGGAATTCGAATTTTGAAATTTCAAGAACAAACCGAATTCAGGTTTCGTGATTCTTGATGGTTTTGTGCAATGTAAAGGTCTGATTCGCTTCTGGGGATGTCAAGGAACCTGTTGGACACCTCAAAAATGATTGAGAATGGCTGGAAGTAGGATTCCCACTTGCTTGAGAGGCACGGTTTTTTGAGCTTGCAACTAGGGTTCTTGGAGCAATTTTTGCCTTCTTGTGATTGATATGCATCAAGTATATATGCTGGATGGATTTGGCATTGTTTTTGGAAAGATTTGATCAATAATCAATGAAAATCAATTTTGATATTTCCATGAAAATCAAATTTTCAAAACTTGTTCAATTCCAATCAAATCTTCCCATATTTGATCAATTTCTCAAATTGCTGGCATTTATGGGTTAATTGGATCACAAGCAAGCAATAAAAATCAATCTTTCAATTAATTTTGATTTTATACTTTATTTTTCAAATTAATTTGTATTTAAATGAATAAATTCCAAATTAAATAGGAAAATAAAATAGAAAATCATGGCATTGGGCTTTGACATTCCTACTTGCATGAGGAATAAGTTGGATGAAGAAAAGTAGGCCCATTTGCAAAAGATTTGATTTTTGAAGTATCTCTTTGTGCATTCTTTCAAAATTGCCCAACTTGTGGATGGTGTAACTTGGTCAATTTTCCACATTTTGAGTGTTCTTGGACTTTTGAAAGCTCTAAGAGTCCTCTAAACAATGTCTTAGGTTTCATCTCAATTGAGTTACATGCTCAATATATCTTCAAATCAAAAGTTGACTTTTGTTGACTTTGAAAATGACTCAGAATGTTTTGAGCTATACCTCTCAAATGAAGCATTTTGACATTCTTGTGAGACATGAAGTTGTAGAGAATTGAATTTCCTTCAAAATGAGCTTTGTGGGAAAATTTCCGAGAAAGTATGAGAAAGTTATGATCACCAAAGTTCAATTGACTTTTCACCTAAACCCTAATTTAGAAAGTTTGATTTTGAGCAAATCTTGAGTTTTCTTGATGAATCATGATCAACCCTTGATCAAATGATGAATGTAACTTCAAAATGAGGATGTTGACCAAAATATGAAGTTTGACAGTATGTTGACCATAGTTGACTTTTTGTCCAATACAACCGATTTTCAACCATTCGAGCAATTGTCCGAGGAAACTTGACTTGGAAGCTTGAAACTTGACATGGAGAATCTTTGAAACATATGAGGAAGCATGAAGACCATTGAGATGTTAAACCATATTGACTTGGGAGATACCAAACCCTAGTTTGGGTTGATTGTCTAGAGAGAGTTTGTCCGATCAACTCTCGAGGAACTTCGAGCATAGATGTATGAAATTTGAGAAGATGGAGGGAAAATTTTGGGTATGACAGCCCCTGCTCAATCTTCTTGTATGGAGGGTTAGATATGCTTGCTTTCTTCGTTACTGAAGGTGAAGATGATTGAACACCGAGTACACTTGAAAATTTGCACTCGCTATTGGTCGACGATGGGAATGGGCTTACAGATGCCATTTGAGAAGTTGGAGGTTTACCGGGAACGAGTCGACGCTAGACTCGAGGTTGTTAATAGGAGAGCTGATGGAGATGGGCTTAAGATGCCATCTAGAAAGGTCGATGTTGGGGAGTGAGTCGCATGTTAGACTCGAGATGTTCCCTGAACGGAGAGGAGACGGGCTTAAGATGCCATCCGGCGGAGTCGACGTTAGACTCGCGGTTCACTTTGAATGAAGTTATTGGTCCGTATTGATTTTAACCATATATGCAGCATTCTGAAGTGAAGAACAAGCAATGTTAGATGCTTAAGATGTTATCCAAGGCAACCGAAATGTGACGCTGACTGGTATTGTCTGATAATAAGGAATCGAATAAATCTTCGTGTTGATTACTCCGAGGGAGATTGAGTTGGCAAAATGTGGATAGCTTCGTTGTGCATCGGTGTTTGATCCATTGCCTGTTATCGGAGGATAACCAAAGGTGGTCTTTCGATAGTTTTCCGCCGGTTCGGGCTTAATCCTCGACCAACCGTTGGAGGACAACCAAGGGCGGTCTTCGATAGTTTTCCTGGTTCGGGCTTAACTCGACCAATCGTCGGAGGACAAACTGGGGCGGTCTTTAGATAGTTTTCCGCCGGTCGGGCTTAATCCGGACCTGCTTGCGCTTTAGTGACTGTTACCTGTTTTGGAGAAAACAAGAGAAACTTTGATAGAATATTTGTTAGTTTTATGCAAAGTATGATGCATGACAGTGTATATGAATGACATATGCATGAATTATGACTTTATGAGAAATGTATGGATGATAGATGTTGTGATATTTCAAAACATATCCATCTTGAAGAAGATGCGGATATTCTGTTTGAAGATTTATGACTTCTGCTTGGGGAATTGTGTAGGTGAGAACCCCGCTTTTGAAGGAGAAGAAAGATATCCTGGATTCCTCCGATGCACTATCTGACCAAGTCTTGGGCCTAGATATTGTTGAGGAAGGTAGAGATTTGAGCAGCTCGTTGTTGGAGATCTCATAGACCCTGCTGAGGAGAATCTGGAAGGCGATCTATTGGGGACCTTGTATGTAGATCCTGCTGAGGAAATTTAAGAGGTTCACCGGGATTTCGAGTGTAGATCTCACGAGAGCATTTGTGGTTGCAGAGACCGGCTAGAAGAGTCTCGAGTCCGTTGTAATTCTGGCTGGGGATAAAGTGTATTTTCGATGCACTATCCGACCAAGTCTTGTGTCCGGATACCGCCGGTAAGGGGGATTGAAACATCCGCCGGGGATGAAGTGTTACCGCTGAGACCGATGTAACGCTGTTTCGTTGAGTGGAATCACCGTGGATTAACATATACTCATTGGGAAGGTGTTGTGAGTGACACCTTTATGCTCAAGGGGAACTATTTGGTGACTTTCGCTGCATCCAACCCCGAACTCGTAGTAAGTACTTTGAATGTTCACTTTCGATGTTTGTGATTAGATTTCTTATTGTCAAACGATAGTCATTCAAAACAAAAGTTGGACTTATTGCAAACGACAACAACAAAATTGTAAAGAGAAAGAAGCTTGCTTATTTGAAAGGTATGTATCCAAGTAGTTTTGTACACAAGAAAGGTAAAAGCTATGAAACAATCTCGTTAAGTTCCAACTATGCTAGTACTCATATATTTCAACTATCTCATCTCCTTGCCACAAGAGAAAGTGAGTAGACCGATCTTCGCCATTTGAATCTTGAATGTCGAGTAGTCTCGGAGGTAGTGATCCGAAGAGACATAGTCGACGCTTAAATCCTTAACTTTTGCCTAGACCGCCTTTTCGTTTTCACCACGGGATACTTTTGCCCGCCGTTTTCGTGTTTTCGACTTGCGGTGTACATGTTTTGTATATATCCTTTATTTTGCCCGAACCTTTGGTTCGCCAGATGCCCTTATTTTTGCCTAGGTTCACCGATTAGAAGGGTCTCTTTACGTAGTATTTTTTGACTATGTCTCGTCATGTGGTGTGGAAGTTCCCACCATCCATGGTGCTAAGTATCATAGCTCCGCCGAAAATACCGCTCGACTACAAACGGTGGTTCCTCATAGGTGGGAGTCCATTTGCCCCTTGGGATCACCTTTGTGAAGGATGATGCGCTTTGACTACTAGAACACCGACTTGGTAGACTTGGTGCTTGACCTTCTTGTTAAATGCTCGACTATCTGCTTTCGATAAATTGGCCCATGTATTGGATGCGAAGTCGCTTCTCATCAATCAATTATCTGCAAGTTGAGTCCAACCTAATCGTCTTCGCCTAACTCCCCGCTTCTCGAGGACTCGTCGAGGTATTCAACCGATGGGTAAGACGGTTTCCATACCGTAGACAAGAGAAGGCGGGGTCATTGATGTTCGCGTTTAGTGGATGTAATGATGGCGCCAATGCCATTTCCAAGTAAGCGTTTGAGGCTCCATCAAAGACCATAGTCCATCGGGATCCTTGTTCGATCCTTCGCCTGGCCTCGTTCTTCGTAATCAGAATTAGTAAAACATCTTCGTCTCGAAATTAACCCATAGATCGATAGTCATCTACGGTTGATGAGCCAAATGATCGCTACCACTTCCTTTGATCGCTTTCGAGAAGTGTACCGGATGTCATATTCGGTCAAGATCATTTGCCATCTTGCTATTCTTCCGAGAGAGTCGGTTTCTCAAATATGTATTTTATCGGATCCATCTTGGAAATCAACAAGGTGTGTTAGAATAACATATACCGCTTTAGTCGGCGAAAGGCCTGTTGCGTTGCAAGTTTTCTCGAGCTGTGAGTATCTTGTTTCACAATGGTAAACTTTTGCTAAGGTAATGCTCTTTTCGACCGCACTGGCCATGTTGCCCCAACACACACCCCATTGAGTTCTCTAACACCGCTACATGATAAGAGGTCTTCCTTCAGGGTGGCACGTAATAGGAGGATTCTGTAGGTACTCCTTGATTTTGTCGAAGCGATCCGCAATCGCTGCTCCATTCCACTACTTGATCTTTCTTTAGCAACTTGAAGATTGGCTCAAAGTGCATAGGTGTGCAATGAATCTGCAATGTAGTTCAATCGGCCCAAGAAACCTCCTCGACTCCTTCTCTGCAAGGGACGCATCTCTTGAATAGCTTTAACCTTGGCGGATCAACTTCAATACCTCTTCCACCGACTACAAACCCTAGGAGTTTTCCGGATCTCCGACTCCAAAGGTGCACTTGTTGGGATCTACCAATCAGACTTTAATCAATGGTCAGTTTCGCAAGTGATCAAGATGTTCTTCTTCAGTTATGCATCGAGCTATCATGTCGCCGACGAGACCTCTATCTCGTGATGAATCATGTCATGAAACAATGTCACCATAGCGCTGATAAGTGGCGCTCGCGTTTTCACCGAAGCATAACCTTGTAGCGTAGTGCCCCACTGTGTAACAAAAGTAGTCTTTCCATGTCTTCGTGGAGCCATTTTGATCCGATTGTAACCGGAGAAACCATCCATGAAGGAGAAAACCTTATGCTGAGCGGTGTTGTCAACTGAACATCACGAGGAAGTGGAAATCATCTTCTGACTCGCTTTGTTCGATCTCGTAATCCACACACATTCTATACTTTACCATCCTTCTTAGGCACGGGTACCACATTAGCAACCCACTGGGATAGGAGGTAACGCCAAGAAACCGCATTGAATCGCCATAACTTCGACTTTGATTTTCTCTCGACATCTCGTGACGATGCGATTTAACCTTCTGCTTTACCGAGAAAACCTATTTTGTCGCAATCGTGCACCACAATATCAATGTCCAAACTGCATGTCTCGTATGACTAAGCAAAACCTCAATATAGTCTCGTAGCATCCGAACCAACCTTTTAACACTGCTCTCAAGACCCGCTCCTATCTTGATCTCTTTTCTGTTTCACAAGCACTCCAAATTCACAACCTCAACTTCTCGTTTTGGGGTCAATACTCGCTTCTTCTTGTCAGTAGCATCCGCAAGTTCTCCTGGCACTTCACAATCTTCCTCACTTTCGCCTCGCTTGGTAGATCGGATTATCAAGTCATATTTAGCACTAGCATAGTGTTATTAACTAGATTCGAGTGATTCGCAGTTGTATCACGGTGTGTAAGAAACACATAGCTTTTGAAGGTGATAAAGTAAAGAAAGAAAACAAACAATTGAATGCAAAAGTCCAACGAATTTATTGAATGAAAATACGTAAACGATGAGATAATACCTCGCAACGAGCCATGATGCCCCGCAAGGCACTAGGCTTTCAAAGTTTATTGTTCAAAACATAAAGAAATACGAAAAGCAAAACAAAACAAGAGCAATTACCTTGCAAAGGAGATTGGTATGACGCTTTGGCCTTCCAATTGTCGAGCCCATGTTCCGGAGTCGAAGATCCACTTGCGGATGTCGAAGCCGCTGTCGCCTTCTATAGCATGGATTCCACTGATCGATGCGAAAGGAAGTTGTCAAGCCGTCACGCAAGGTATCATCTTCCGACCTTGATGGTGAAGCCTAAACCAGCCTTGTCGGATTTGAAAGGAAGATCGTGGAGCTGACCCAAACAAAGGCTACCTCCTTGTTCAAGAGCTTGAGCGCTTTTCACGAGGCCATCCTAGGCGAACTTAGCATCTTCAGAGGACGGAGACAACAGCATGACTGGAATATTTTAAAAGTTGATTGTGAGTTCAAGAATTCACCTCCATCTCGAGATAGCGGAATGATCAGATGACCGACCATATATTCTTCTTCACCACATACCGTAACAACCTTCCTTTCACCGGTATTTTTCATGTAAGGTAGAGGTATTAAGCCGCTCCATGTATCCAAGAGCGCCCAAGTAGGCAGAGTAAGCTGGACGGATGTCCATGACAAAGAAAGTAGAATCAAAAGTCTGGGAACCGACTTTTAACAGCAGAGTGAGTTTCCAAGTAATCGCTCGCTAGAACCATCAAAAGCTCTCACGATAATGTCACTGGTCTCGTAACCAACCTTCTTCACATCAAGCCGATCAAAAGCACTGTAAGGATATTCAGAGCGTAACCGTATCAACCAAAACATGAGATAGGGTAGTACCTTGCATTTCAGTAGATGTGCAAGGCTTTGTTATGTTTCTTTCCTAAGGAGTCAAATCAAGATCGAGAAATTTAGGCCGTTGTTATGTCAGCTAGCAATACAAACTTCAAATTGATCGTGGTAGTGTCTTGCGGTACATGAGCATTCTTCGAAACTTCACCAAGGCATTAGTATGAGCCTCGGAGCAAGAGCAAAGCGAGTATGGAAATCTTGGACTGAGTCCGTCCTCAATTGTTCCACAACATTGTAGTCACTCTTCTTGATAATCTCTCGAATTCTCCATTTTGTTTGAGGTGTCTTCTAACTTCCTTTGGTACTTGGTTGAGCAGGATGAGTCACCGGTTCTTTCTCTAGGGGATATTGATTGAGTAGACGGAATGCGAGCCGGAGTCGCAGTTGTCTTTTGGAGGAGAGATCTCCGAGGAATACTTCTTCCGCCGTCACCTTACTTGATCCTGATGTTGTCGATGTCGGAATAGAAGCTCCAATGGTAAGATCTTCAATTGTCGAGGATCTTGCTTGACACCATGATAGTAAACATCACTCCATAATTCCAAGGATAGTTTGTCGAGGAATATGGAACCGGCTCTGGAGAAGTGATAATGAGAGGTGCCACCCTAGGCACAGATCAGCGAGGGAAATTCATTGTGTTAACATCAGCAGATAGTCTTCTGGAAATCGTCACCCCATCCGCCTTAACATCTTCAATAGGAATCTTGTAACTATCGAGAATGTACTTCACCATGTAATCATATTTCCCTGGTTGCCCCAAGGTATCCCATTAGATGGTACAGTTTCGTCGCATTGTCAATCTTCAACTTAGACATTTCTTCACACAGCTTCGCACAGGTGGTTTCGTAAATAGTATCTCACTATCCATCATGCACCGAACACGCCTTCTCAACCAAGCACAACCATCAGCGCGATGGGCACCAACGACACCTCTGGGCATCCGGATTGACACCGCTTGCAACAAATTCTTCTTAATACCATCGAGGAATGGTCAAGTCATCTATGTTGAAAACATAAGTATCATCCCCAACAAAGATTGGAACTCTTGTCATGGTTAGGCATAGGCGCATTGATCACATCTGAGTCTCAATGGAGGATCAAATTCAATCGCTTAGCTTCAATCATATCTTGAATTTGTTCTTCAGAGCCCAACAATTGTCGTGTCGTGCCCTGGCTATTGGAATGGTAAGCACACTTAGCATTAGGATTGTACTTCTGAGAGGAAGTGTTGACATTCGAGGAGGATCCCCTGTAGTACAGCCTCGCTTCAACATGTGTTGCAAGGCATGACAATGGCATGTTGATCTTCGAACTGTCTTCGTGCGCGTTCGTTACGCGCGCTGTCTCGCCGAGGTTGTCGATGTAGGATCGAGATCACAACCGCCCCCCAGACGAGTGACGGCTTGCCTCGTCTTCGCTTTTTCCACCATACAAAGATTGGCTTCTTTCTTACCACCAAAAGATTTCTTCGCAGATTTGAAGATGACTCTATCTGAATCTTCCCACTTGATACCAGTTTAATGCGCCACTTATCAATACCGTGAATCCGGATGAAGAATTTCCAATCGATGATCAAGAATGGCCTGCCGTTGTTCTATAAACATATCAACCAACTCCCTATTGGACAAGGTGGTTGAACTCACCGCTAGATCTCTCCACTCTGAGCATACCCTTGAACTTCTCGTCACGACCCATAGACATGCTTTGTAGTTGCATGCGAGTGGGTGTCAATTCAAAGATTGACTCATATCGTCTGTAGAAAGCATCACTAAGTCACCCAAGTACGGATACGGTCATTCTCTAGCTGATAGTACCATTCCAACTGTTCTGACAAACCTCTTGAAAATAGTGCATCCACAACTTTCTCACATGTGGGGATTGATCTTCCGACATAGGACTTCAAATGCAGCTTTGGGCAAGACATGCCATCATACTTGGCAAAAGTTGAACTTTGAACTGGGAGGAATCACAACACCAAGAACAAGACTCAGATCATCAAAATTCAGCCTTGACATTTTCAAGTTTTCCACAGATTTGGATCTTCAAGTTGTTTGTACTTGTCATCTTCATCAGAGTGTTGGCTATAATCAGAGTGGTCCTCCTCCTTTCTTTGGCTCACGCTGATCACCTTCATCACCCTTGGTACTCCCCTCGGTATGGACACTTCCTTCAGAGAGCTCGATCCGACTGACCACTTTTGGACCCCCTTTGAAACGTCTACCCATGTTGAGGAGACCAACAACCTTCTTCTTCTTGTTGATGAGCTTCTTCAAATCTTCTTGGCCTGGGACCAAGTTGGTGAACATCTGCTGAAACTGAGCATTCTGAGCTTGGAGATCTTTGACAGTCTGTTCAAGAGCCATTTCTGCTAAAATAAATAGCGAGCAAATGAGAAAACCAATCTCCAATGTACCTGTGATGCAATGTTATGCTATGCTATGCAATGTTTATGCGAATGCAATGCAATGTTTTCAAGGACCTAAGAGATTTAAATTTGTTAAACAAGCAATGAACAAACATTTATTAGTACTTCATTATTTTTTTCTTTTAAGTACAAGAGATAGTTCAAAATAATAAAAGAAAACATAAAAATCCTAAAGCTCTAAGTCTCCCATGGCGCTTCCTCTTGGTGCCGATGTAGGTATTGATGCTTCGCCTCATGAAGTAGCTTTGTCAACTCTAACACTTTCTTCTCGCTATGAACACTGCTTCAAAGGTATCCTTCTTCTTTTGTCAATCCAGGATCTCTTCAAGTCTTCAAAATCGTGAGGCATGTCAGATGGAGAAAGATAGGTACGCCACCTATAGCAACAGTTCCATAATTACTGGTAAAACAAAGTGAATGGCATCATGAGGTTTTGAGCCGAGCTCGCACCCATCTGAGGTAAGGTTCCCAGGAATGGAGTTCGGTGCCCCAAAGTCTTGGTATCGGTCTTCTTACCATGCCCCAAGCATGTATGAACCTTCGCTTAATTATGGAGATCGTGATTGTAGTCGAACACAACATCTTGGAGAAGCATATCATGTGGACCATCTCTTCGAGCAAAACCAAACCGACATAGAGCTAAGGAAGGGTTATAAGTAATACCTCCCTTATACCAAGGAGTACATTAGGGAACTCTCCACAACGCCGATGAATGTGAAGTCCTTTGAGAGAAAAGATTCCAACGGATATCGAATGAGAGAGTGACATCAATCTTTGAGACCATCTCAACCTTTGTTCATTCTTCAAACTGATGGAGGAAGGTGCGAAATAAACCACCTTGAAAGTAACGGGACACAACACATGAGAGTTCCTTGTCGCTAGTAGTAAAGGTGGAGAGAATGTAGATATTTCCAAGTAGGTAATGGATTATGGGTAAGAACAACTTGATGGCATTGATATCTATGAATTGATCCAGTTAGAAATAGAACCAAACCATAAATTAGCAAGGCCACAATGTTCAAATGCATGGAAACTCATAACTTTGAGGAATTCTCGGCTTTCTTGATTAAGAACTTGGAAAGTAAACCCTTAACTCCACTTCTAGTTTCCCAATTGGCTTCAATGTCCGAGCACTTAAGATGTAAGGTCGATGTCTTCGCATTTAGGAACCTTTTCCAAACCGTGAATGGCATTTGGTCAAGAATAGGTACCAAGTAGCTTAGAGAACTCTTCTAAGGTAGGAACCAACCGATAACTGGAAATGTAAAGCAATGGTGTTTCGGATCAAAGAACGGAATAGACATGCATCATATCTTCTCAAAACCGAGATAACCAAATCAAGTAGATAACCATGTCTTTGATGAACCGAGCATGGTCGGGAATTTCAAACCAATCTTTGAGTTGAGAAGGATACCCATGAAGTTGATTCGATAGTCTTTCTAGAAGCCATAATACCTACAAAACAGAGCAAAGATAAACTTAGGTCCTGAAATAGTTAGAAATGATATGCAATGCAAATGATGTCATGATGTCATGTTTAGCACACACAAACAATTCACACAATGAGCCTAGGTTTAAGGCTTGCATGAGGTATAGGTGATTACCCCACCAAAAGTTTGAGTTGGTTCATCCGTCCCATAATAGTAACCGGTTCTAGGAATCTCATATCACGATCTTTCTCGTAGGCGCTATTTCAATACGACGCCAAGTGGTCGATCGAAATGTCCCAAAAGTCCGATCTCAATGAGCGTAGCATCGAGTATCAACCAACCTCGTCTATTCAAAGCCGCCATCTCACTACCTTCTAATGGCCAAGATGGGTCAATTAAGGTTCTAAAAGTTTAGTTAGCGCTGATGACACCACGCAGAAGCCAAATACTCTTCAACCTGGGAATGAAGAGTATCGACAACCAAAGTGTCACGCTAACGTAGCCATCATGTTGACCGCTTAGTTATACCTAGCGGTCGCGATGATCTAATGCCACTTACCTAAAAGGAAACCCGGATCCGGTGTAGGATCCCAACAATATAATACCCAAGCAACCCTTAAAGATAAAGCATACAAGTCAAACAAAAGCAATAAAGGTTATCTAGAAATCCCTAAGGCAATTCTCTCTTTAGGTGATTCTCAGCAGAGTCGCCAGCCTGTGATACGGTGAACTCGACTTTGTAGGATTTTTGTATCCAAATGTGCGGATAGCAAGAGTCGCCACCGACTTTTATTTTTATCCAATTAAGGGAAGGTAAAGTAATGTAAAAGACCTTCGTTAGATTCTGAGTTCGAGAATATATGAAAAGGAATATTAGCACTTTCCATCCGTAGTTATCTACGGCTCTTAGTTGCTCTAGATCACTTTTTAAAATTGCTTTCTGTGTGTTTGACAAAATGTTTTGAAAAGGCATTTCGCTTTGACTTTGCAATGACTCATGTAGGAGTGTATAAAGTGTTCGAAATGTTTAGTTTTGAAAAGAATTTGAACTTTGAAAAGTGTGTGGTGAAAAGAATTTGATAGAGCAAGCAACTAAGAGACTTATTTACCCACCTTAATTGGTCGCTTTGTTGTATTTACATTCCTTTAGAATAGCGCTAGCCATACCATTAGTTAGTAGGTAGCTCCATTCGCTGGATGTAAACGGACATTTGAAGGACATCGATGGTCATAGAAGGCAACTCAGTAGGGTATCCTAGCATATTCAAGGACTATCATCATTTTCAGAGATACAATCGAGGGTCAAGATCATGTATTCGAGGCTACATCGGGTCTTATGATCTTGTATCGGCGGACTATGATGATTTGTTTGAAGGCAACGGTGCTAGAATACCCTACGCTCGAGGGACATGACCATTTTGAAATCGAAGGCATCGAGAGAGAATTACCCTAAGGTGCGTGATGAAGTGTGTTGAATTCGTATTATCTTGAAGATTAGTGGGCTATGTTCATTGTTATTCATACACGCCTAATTACTAGCAATTGATAGGGTGCGGAAAGTAAAATGCGAATGTAAAGCGAAATGTAAGTAAACCTACGCTATTACATGGCAAAGGTATACATAATTTAAAATACGGAAAATAAAGTCCTAAATTAAACTATTACATCCCATGAGCAATTACATTATTGGAAAAAAAATATGATAAAGAAAACGTCCGAATCGGAGCAACTCGAAAGAATAAGAGATCTGAAATATGATGAAATCGAAATAAGAGAAAATGTTAGAAAATGCAATTTTTAATATGAGAAAATTAATACATGCGGAAATAAGATAAATAAGCTAAAATAATTTTTGGGATTTTTGAAAAGATTTAATAATTAAAATGCAATTAAAAGTGAATGCAAAATATAAATAAAAATAAATATGCATGCAAAATATGTTTTTAATTTTATTAATTAAATAAAGATTTTTATGACAATAATGCAAAAGAATAAATGTTTTGGTAACTTTTAATGCATAAAATTATGAAAACAATTAAAATAATATGAAAATATTGAAAATAAGAAAATATAGAAAATATGCAAGTTTTAAAAAGAATGCAAACCGGTTCATAGGGATCGAACTCTGGACCCCACTTCAGATTGAGGACCAACAACATCACCACTACACCATGTGTACATCCTGTTTGAAAACGGACTTAGTGGATTTTCACACGCCGCCTCGACTTGCTTTTCTCCATGGAGACTTCATCTTCTTCTTTAAATATTTGAAGTTAGAAGGCCGGTCTTTGTTCGACGCGAAGGTTCCCGCAATATCAAAACGCAGACACATAATATAAATAACATTTGAAACCATGGTTCGATTCCTCAGTCATCCCGAGTTAATGGTATAGGTCTTGTTAATAATTTTTCCTCAGATAGAGGAACCTAATTCGATACCAGAACCCTAATCATGGTAACATACGCTTCTGGCCATGGAAATCCAATTAAAGTACCCGTAAAGTTTAAGCTTATCACTAAACACAAAAAAAAACAAATCGAGTTAATAATGCATGAATGAAGGAATTGAATTTTGAAATTTCAAGAACAAACCAATTGTGTTTCGTGGATTCTTGATGGTTTTGTGCAATGTAAAGGTCTCGATTCGCTTCGGGATGTCAAGGAACTCATTGACACCTCAAAATGATCGAGTGGTTGAAGTAGGATTCATCATGCGAGAGGCACGGTTTTTGAGCTTGCAACTAGGGTTCTTGAGCAATTTTTTTCATCCTCTTGGATGGATCAGTATATATATGCTTGATGGATTTGGCATTGTTTTTGGAAAGATTTGATCAATAATCAATGAAAATCAATTTGATATTTCCATGAAAATCAAATTTTCAAAACTTGTTCAATTCCAATCAAATCTTCCCATATTTGATTCAATTTCAAATTGGCGGCATTTATGGTTAATTGATCACAAGCAAGCAATAAAATCAATCTTTCAATTAATTTTGATTTTATACTTATTTTTCAAATTAATTTGTATTTAAAAATGAATTAAATTAAATAGGAAAATAAAATAGAAAATCGTGGCATTGGGCTTGGACATTCCTACTGTGCATGAGGAATAAGTTTTGATGAAGAAAAGTAGGCCCATTTGCAAAAGATTTGATTTTTGAAGTATCTCTTTGTGCATTCTTTCAAAATTTCCCAACTTGTGGATGGTGTAACTTGCTCAATTTTCCATATTTTTGAGTGTTCGACTTTTGAAAGCTCTAAGACTCTTCTAAACAATGTCTTTGGTTTCATCTCAATTGAGTTACCATGCTCAATATATCTTCAAATCAAAAGTTGACTTTTGTTGACTTTGAAATGACCTGTAATGTTTCGAGCTATACCTCTCAAATGAAGCACTTTTTGACATTCCTGTGAGACATGAAGTTGTAGAGAATTGAATTTCCTTTAAAATGAGCTTTGTGGGAAAATTTCTGAGAAAGTATGAGAAAGTTATGATCACCAAAGTTCATTGACTTTTCACCTAGAAACCCTAATTTAGAAAGTTCGACTTTGAGCTAATCTTGAGTTTTCTTGATGAATCATGATCAACCCTTGATCAAATGATGAATGTAACTTCAAAATGAGGATGTTGACCAAAAATATGAATGTGTTGATTCAGAGCTTAGTTTTTTTTGTCCATATAACCGATTTTCAACCATTCGAGCAATTGTCTGAGGAAACTTGATCAGGAAGCTTGAAACTTGACATGGAGAATCTTGAAACATGAGGAAGCATGAAGACCATATTGAATCCATCTTGACTTGGGAGATACCAAACCCTAGTTTGGGTTGATCGCCTAGAGAGAGTTTGTCGATCAACTCGAGGAACTTTGAGCATAGATGTATGAAATCTTTGAGAAGATGGAGGGCAAATTTGGGGTATGAATGCCCCTGCTCAATCTTCTTGTACGGAGGGTTAGATAGACATGCTTGTCTTCGTGACCTGAAGGTAGATGATTGAACACCGAGTACACCGAAATTTGCACTCGCTATTATCGACGATGCGAATGGGCTTTCAAGATGCCATTTGAGAAGTTGAGGCTTCACTGGGAACGAGTCGACGCTAGACCTCGAGGTTGTTAATAGGAGAGCCGATTAGATGGGCTTAAGATGCCATCTAGAAAGGTCGATGTGGGAGTGAGTCGTGATGTTAGATCAGAGATGTTCCCCGAACTAGAGACGGCTTAAGATGCCATCCGGTGAGTCGACGTTAGATTCTCGTGGTTCACTTTGAATGAAGTTATTGGTCCGTATTGATTTAACCATATGCAGTTCTGAAGTGAAGAAATGTTGAAGTTAGTCGGAGATGGCTTAAGATGCCATCCAAGGCAATCGAGTCGCACGCCGATCAGAGTTGCCGTTGATAATAAGGAATCGTAATAAATCTTCGTGGTTGATTATCCGAGGGAGATCAGGCAAAATGTGGATAGCCTCGTCAGTGCATCGGGTGTTTGATCCATTGCCTCTATCGGAGGATAACCAAAGGTGGTCTTTGAGTTTTCCCTTCGCTTAACTCGACCGCTTCTGAGGACAACCAAGGGCGGTCTTCGATAGTTTTCCGCCGGGCCGGCTTAATCGACCAATCGTCGGAGGACAAACTACATGTCTTTAGATAGTTTTCCGCCAGTCGGGCTTAATCCTCGACCGCTTGCTTTATGATCACACTGCTTTGAGAAAGAGAAACTTTGATAGAATATTCGTTAGTTTTATGCAAAGTATGATGTACATGTGTGTATATGAATGACATATGCATGAATTATGACTTTATGAGAAATGTATGGATGATAGATGTTGTGATATTTCAAAACATATCCATCTTGAAGAAGATGATATCTGCTTGAAGATTTCGACTTTGATTGGCAGGGCAGAATTAACCTCGAGTAGATTTTGATTGCTATCGAGCAAGCCAAGACTCGGACGATGGCCCTTGCCCTTTGTTCTACTAAAGCGATCTCTTGATTAATGATTGGGAAGTATAAGATATAGCATTTGTACTCTCGTTGATCTTTGTGTTGAATTGGGGTACCTTCCAATTTCGAGTGAAGAGACTCGTTGTCGCATTTGACACTTCCATCGTGTGATCCCCGAATCATACTTTGATCTTCAGCTATCATGTCGATGTAGTGATAACCGGATCCGGCTTGGTGAAATCCACAGATGTTGGAAATGATCTTCGTTTGGGATCTCGATCTGATTAGGTTGAGAAGACGGTATTCCTCTTCCGATTGACTAGGTATTCAAAGTCATCACCCCATCCCGTAGGGTCGATATCTTCGATCCGGATTTTCGAGTCAAATATTTCACCATGTAGTCAATTTGCCACCTGGTTCTCCCAAGGTATCCCAAACTCAAGAGGATCATGGATTTTCACGCTGTCGCAAGGACATGTATTTGAATTGATCACCGTGCATATGATTCCTCTTAAGACACATATTCGTGGCTATTCAAATAAGTGCTCCACTCTTCAGATTCGGATGGATCGTTCATCTTCTTCAATGGTTACAACATTAACTCAAGGGAATGTGGTTTAAGAGACCTCCACTATGAAATACTTCCTTGATCGAGGGAAGTGCTTCATCCTTGGTTTGTCTCCGAGAAACAGTGGAACCCGAGTCCGCTTTTGTTCCGTTGTTGATACTTTTAATTACTTGTCCTCATCCTTCAAAGATTGCCATCTTTCAAATAACGGCCGCTTCTCTAATGAAGAGATAGATGACCTGTTTTTGCTAGCGATTCATCTTCTAACGGATGCTCCGGAGATGCGCCCTTCAATGTCATTAGTCGGATGAAAGAGAAACTGATAGATGATTTACAAGTAAAGCTTGTTCACCATCGATGGTCAACTTTCCATTTATCGTGAATTTTAATTTTCGATGGAGAGTAGAAGTTATCGCTTCCCGCATCGTGGATCCAAGGTCTTCCTAGTAAGCAATCAGATGCACCGGGTACGTCCATGATTTGGAAGGTAATTTGAAAGTGTGCGGCCAATTGTTACCTGGAGATCAACTCCCAATAACCGACTTTGATCCGTCGAAAGCTCTTATTATTATGTCGTTGAACTTCATCGTGCGTCTTTGGTTAAACGAGTGAGCGCTGCTTTTGGCATTACATTTAAAGATGAACCCATCCACCAAACACATTGATGTGGGAATCGGATCGGCAAATCATTAGATGGGCCAAGTTGTGATTTTTCCTTCTTCCCAAGTTCTCGTCATCAAAACTAAATTATCAGTAGTCGTTATGTCGAGACGATCCTCCAAATTGATTTGTAGTCACATCATGATCCATAAGTTCGATCTAAAAATTTCATCAGCCTTCGAGCTTGGAGTCGAGGAGTGCGGATGATTGAAATTTTGAAGGAGTCCCAGATCAATCGTGTAATGACCCGGTATTCGCTTTTCTACGGGCCTAATATCCTCTCAAACCGAGCATGTCAGTTCGACTGGAACCAATGTTTCAGACTGTTAACAATGGAATCAAGGTGATTCTCAAGATGTTAACCGGTTTTGTTCGACAATGGGAACTCAGCGTCCTTGGTGGTAATGGAGGTATCACCACTCAAGTACTTCCGTCCGATTTCCAGCGGATATCGATAATAATGGCAGCAGAGGTGTCGCTCTCTCCCATCCCCATCAGGGCTAAACAGACCTGTAAGGAATTAAGCTCGTAGAAACTATATGGAACAGACTGTGTAGGCAAATTACCAAAGGAGACTCAAGAGGTGCTAGAATCACAGACCAATCTCCACATGTTGGGTGTTGAAACAAGGGACGCATGACGCTACCAAGGTTTTTCGAAGTTGATATTCCAGACTAAAGCTCGCGTGAAATGCTCACCGTGATTACGCCATGATCATCTCTCCTTGCTTCGTGGGAACTTGTAGATCACCGATGTTCAACAAATAATCGGATATCTCGCCTATGGTGGAACATCCTGAATATCTTGGAGCAAGTGCGTAAGTCACAGAATTACGCTAGTGAAGGTGCTCATGGTACTATATGCTTCATGCAGATGCACCAAGCCTTTGATCGTGTTTATTTACCGTAATGATAATTCGTCAGATTTCTTAGCATTAGATTCAATCGAGTGTCCACCATGACCGGGCAGTTGGATCGCTTCGTACCTGGACTTGTGTTTCGCTGGTGCAAGATTATTTTCACTAATCTCGTACCTCTTTCAACGCTATGCAATGCTCAAGGTCATGGCCTCGTGCCCTTGGTGAAGGGCAAGATATATCCGCTTTGTACCACCATGGTAATTTTTCAAACCGGAGGTGGTAACCTTGTCTGTATTAGATTCCTTTCTATCAGCGTAGGGTAAAGGTCTGTGTACGTCATTGGAATTGGGTCGAACTTGTTCGCGTTAAAAGGTGACGCGCCTGAGGATGCGAACGTGAGTTCGGATCTTCTGGTACGCAACGATTTAAATCTTTTGATTTGTTTATAAAGATGCCGCGAGCATCAAGCTTTATTATTTTCAACACAAGAAAGATGATTTAATGATTATGAAAAAGGGGAAAGCTGAAATACCCTCAATTGATATTGGTATGCGTAATGACTAGCGCAAACTAGACATAACGCATTGGGGAGATTCTGAGTAAGGGGGATTGTTATATAAAGGAACAGATGGAGCATCCTAAATATATATGGTTATCCATAGCTTTTTATATATGAATATGTTTGATATGTTGTGTGTTTTTTAATTGCTATTTCTATGATTGGGAAAGTTTCTCCTTTGGGATTTTAAGAAACAGTGGATTATGTGGGATTCTAGGTTTTGTTATTATTGTGCTCGCAAAGATCTTGGATCTTTCATACATATCCCCTAGTGGGAATCGCAGCATTTGTAGCTCGGATCTGCTGTGGTTCTATGGTTTGTTTGGTCCGAGGGAGATAGAAATTTGCTCGGCAAGGATGAGACCTTGTGCCTACGTATTCTCAAAAGGATGTTGAGAAAGTCGAGCAATCGTAGTTCCCACTTATGCTAGTGGAAAGCAACGGATGTTAGTAAGAGATGACAATGTCATCTTAATGAAAATGTATCTAATCTATTTCATCACATACATTTTGAAAAGTTTGATTGATTAAAATCTTTCGTCGTAAGTATTAGGTGTTTTGCTTGAGTGTACAAGCGCTACCACTTACATGTTTAAGAAAGATGTTTGAAAAGATGATTGAATCTTTTAACTGTAAGTATTGGGTGTTTTGCTTGAGTGTACAAGCGCTACTACTACTCATCGTTAAGAGATGTTTTTGTTTGAAAAGAGTTTGAAAAAGTTTGAAAAGTTTTGACCGTATGTGATGTAATAGATGAGATACTTCTTCCATAGAGATGATAGATGTCTAAATCTAGGAGAAATTGATTGGATTAAAGGGATGCTTTTAAGAAGCCCATGGGTCCTTGTATTGTTAGCCCAAGAGGAGGCATTCCGAGGTCATCGAGGGTCATCGAGGGTCCTTGTATGAAGCTCAAGAGGAAGCTATAGGTATGGCTGTTTGGCTTGAAAGGATTTCACCGAGAAATCATCCTTTTCTAATAAGAGTAATTTCACCGAAATTTTACTCTATGGGAATTTTGAAAGTGATTTCACCGGAAACCATCCTTTCGTGGTTCTATCTAGCGCTGGTGATTCTTTGTATTGAAGCCCAAGAGGAGGTCGTTAAGAGATTTCCCGTCTCTTTCATTGTATGATGCCCAAGAGAAGGCTAAACTCAATGAGGAGTTCTTTGAACGAAGCCCAAGAGGAGGCTGACTCAACAGGGAGTGTTGTCTTATATGAAGCCTAAGCGAGGCTAACTCTGGGGAGAGTTTTGTACAAAGCCCAAGAGAAGGCTAAACCTCACTGAGATAAAATATCTTGTATGAAGCCCAAGTGGAGGCTAAACCATGATGGGATGAGTTGTCTTGTATGAAGCCCAAGCGGAGGCTAAACACGGGAACCTATTGATTAGTCTAATTGTTATGTTATTATTAGACGTTTGTATAAACAAAGTGTGTGTGTGATATGTATTCTGTGGAGTTTATGAAGGAAATATAAACAATGCATGATGTTTATTTCATGAAATATAAACAAGTGTCTGTGAACGAACGTTTAAAAAGCGTAACTTGATTATTCACAAGTTGAACTGTACAAGGAAATGAATATGTACACGACGAAGTTTTATGTACAAAGAAAGATGGATGTACATAGAGGGTGGGACTTACATCAGAAGAGAGGCCCATTGATTTGAAAGCGCCACAGGAATAATGCTCCTTTCAATACCAATGTAAAAGTATAGATGAAACAGAAATGATTGATCAAAGTTTATCCGTAAAAAGTATTTTCAAAGAAAGAGTATCTGTGATATGTATGATAAAAGTTTTGAAAAAGAAGTATCCGTATATGTATGATAAAAAGTTTGTTTTAAACTATCCGTGTTATGTATGATGAAAAGTTTGTTTAAAAATGTTGACAAAAGTTTGATATGTACAAGGAAATATTATGTACATAAAAGAATGTTATGGGACTTACACGTGATGGAGGCCCATTGGTTTGAAAGAAATTTTACCGTGAGAAACCTTCCTTTAGAACCAATGGATTCGGCGATAGACAAACGAATGAAAACAAATGAAAGAAATTTGTTTATGTTTGAATATTGACAAAGATGTTTTGAATATGTACAAATAAAACTAAATATGTACATAAAGGGTTGGGACTTACATTATGGGAGGCCCATGATCGATCGAGAAATTCGAGAAAGAACGAATTCGCTTATCGCTTTGAATCGGATCGATCATGGTAAAAGATGCAAGTTTTGATGAAAAGTTTTGAAGAATGATTTGAAAATGTTTTGAAATGTGAATTTGATTTATGAGAAGTTTTGAAAAAATCGAAGTCGAAAACTTGAAAAATTCACCTTTAAGGAGGTTTGAAGTGTTCGTAACGCCGCTGCTCGATTAAAATTTAATCGATGAAAGTATTTTTGGATTTTTGACATAATCATAAAATATATATATTAAATGACAAGTGTGCAAAAATCATCTCAAAATGAGAAGTTTTGATTGGTTAAAAAATTGTTGAAGTTTGAAGAAAAAATATGAAAATATGAAGAGTTTTGAAAAAGAATGGAAATGGTCTTCATTGGTTTTGAACCCATGACTTTTGAGTGGGCACGTAAAGAACCTTAAGAGCAAGCCAGAACCAACTGAGCCAAACGCGCTGAGTGTGTTAGGGAAATGACGCTGATATCATGTTGATTATTCAAAAATTTGAAAATGAAGAACACGCGCCGAATTTCCTGGCTTTGGTTTGATTTTCGATTGCCAATCAACCTAAAATCTTCGCTTTCTTAATGAAATCCAATGATGTAAACATCAAACTTGATCGATTTTTCACGAACATGATTATGGTTGTTAATTTCATTTATTTTAAGCCCGAATGATTTTGATTAGAGAAACGTATGAACCCTAAAACGATTTTTCAAATTAAATGATTCATGGTTCATGATTGTTTGATTTTTTGAGGGTTAATGATCGGTTGAGTGCAGAAAACAATTGGCCGTGAGTTTTTTCAAATGGTGCAAGGAATCAAGAGAACCAGTTCGTGTTCTAACTCGAAAAGTGAGATCGAAATTGTTCTAGAGCACTTCCGCCATTTCTTTTTTGATCCCAGAAATCAGCCGTATGGAGGATGCTTAGAGATGGCCTATCTTTAAACTTGCTTGAATCTCTCCAACAAGTCAACTCGCATACACTTAAAATTGAACTGAAATCGAGTTAAAGGTGTTGTTGTTCTTGTTTTGAATCATTCCATGATGCATGGATTGTGTTAGGATGATCACAACTCAAAGGAAAAGCCTCAAGTCCAAATTCGATTGCTTATGGCGCTTTTAAAGTTTGAAAATGAAAATGATTTCTGAGTTTTGTTTATACATGTTGATTTTAAGTTTTGAATGAGTTTGTTAATGATTATGGAACATGTTGACACCAATTTTCATCATGTTTCATTGATTTTCAAAATATATTTCTAACTTTGCACTAATTGCTTGATTTTCAAGAAAAGAAGAAAAGCATGATTTGTGTATTGATTTTGGTGTTCATTTCTCTTGAATTTGTGATCTATTTATAGGCAATAGAGTTCTGAAATGTTAGGCAAAAGTACATGGCATTTTGTGATTCAAGGATGAAGGGCAAGATAGTCTTTGAAAGTAAAAGGAAACTTCCTTTTTCACCATGTGTAAAAATCCTCAATTTGATCCAATCTTCAATCATCACTTTCTACTGATGTTTATCAGTTTGATGAGTCACTTGGCAAGGTTAGAAGTGGTTTATGAAAACACAAATGACCTATAATTTGAAGTTGTGAACTTTGAAAATTAAGTTTCATGGAACCTTTTGTTCAATTTCAAAACATAGCTAGCCTCCATGGATTTTGAAGTTCTTGGACATTTTGGAAAGATTTTCCATGATCTACAACTTTCATGTTTTGAGTTTTTCAAATTCCAATTGGAACTAGGTGAAAAATGGCTTGAAGTTTGAAAATGTGAAATTTCAACACTTAGAAATTTTTCTAAGTTATAGAAATTTTGACTTTTGTTGACTTTTCCAAATTCTTTGATTTTTGATGATCATGATGGATCATTTGAAGTATTTTGATGATGGAAAAGTTTTGTTTTGAAAATTTGACCAAAAGTCAAAGTTTGACTTTTCTCGGCAGATGAAATTTCATCAGATGTTTCAAAACGATCGATGAATTCTGTGAACTCGTGATGATTTGAATCCGTAAATTAGGTCAAGAGGTTATATCTAAGATATGATGACCAATCTCTATCCAAAAAGTCATCCATCGCTCAAAGTCGAGAATTTCATGCCCGATCAAAACCCTAATTGGTCGATCCCGATTGATCCGTGAGAGAATTTTGTTATCCGATGATCGGGGTTGATATTTTGATCAAGATAGATCAAATGAGATGAAAAAATCTCAAACCCTAATTGGTTAGCTCTTGAATCAGATGAAAATCTGATGAAACCCTAATTTTGACCTGTGAATGCTATACCCGATTAATGCTGTCTGAGCTGTTAGCTATGAAATGATGCAAATATATGGTGGTATATTAGGTCAAAAATTGGGGTATGACAGATGCCCCTATTTAAGTTTCTTTAACCTGAGAGATGAAGATGAATATCTTCGTTTTGATAGGTGTAAAGATACTTAAATATCATAATACGCAAATTTTGGACCTAAGATACCAAAAGATGCGGATGATGCAAAATGATTGTAAAAAAGTTTCACCTGATGACACGTAAAATGGCATGGTAGGGGAAAATTTGTGAATGTTTGTTTCGCTTTGGAAATGAGAGATTACCTTCTCACTTTGTGACAATGTTTAAGGTAAGTGAAATGATATTACCAATTATCACCTTGTGATAGTTTATGGTAATGAATGTTGAAGATGTTACCAATTATCAAGTGATAACTATAACAAGGTAACTTTTTTTGAGAAAATTTACGAATATCAGACTTTGTGAATAATGTATGCTGGTGAAAGATGATAAGATATTACCGATTATCGCGAAAGTGATAACTATAACAAGGTAAATCTTTTTTTACAATTTGCCGTGTATTCATTTGGAATAATGATGTTGAAAGAAACAGTAATCGAAAATGAGCTTCTATTTTCTTGATACATTTTGCCGAGGATCTCTTTTGGAGACAGGCATTGATCGTAAAACACAGTTTTCCTTTGGATGAAAGACAAACCGCTGAGGAATTTTCGACGGTCATGATTTGACCTTGTTGAGAAGAACAAACTTTTATGACAAGTTTAGAAGAAAATAAGCGAAGATAATGAGACTATTGCTTATTGCTTTGTTGATTAGAGACAGGTTCTATTCAGAATGAACTAAAAGAAATAAATAATCAAGACATTGTTCCAAATGAGGAATGATCTCACTGGGAATGTGGTGAAGAGAAGAAAATGCATTTCTGTTTGGGGATATTCTGCCGGGATAAAAAGAAATGTATCTTTTCTATTTGGCAGATCATCGATAAACTTGTACTTATATGAGTAAGTGTGATTTACATCAGTTGATATGGAAGCAAACATTTCGAGAATGCAAAAATGCAATGAATGATGCTATTATGTATGAATGTCATGAATGTTATATGTATGCTAACACTACTTTGACAAAGACACTAAAGAGATATTTGGGAAAAGGACCGCGCTACGCTCGAATAAATACTTGGTGAAGATTAAAGACCGTGTAAACATTCATCGATGAAGATTTTGAGTTGCATGTTTTACACTTTCGAGAAAAGCATTTCATTGGCAACTTGATTGGGGATTCTTTTTGATGAGAATACCGCCCTTTGAAGATTTTGAGGAGAAAATTGCTGTAGCAGTTGGCAACTCCACTGGGGATCGAAACACTATTGGAGAAACGGTTGAAGTTATTTCCGTGTTCATAGTTTCAAAGGAGAATTTTGCTTTTGTTTCAAAATTTTGAAGTAAAAATTCATTTAAAACATTTCTGTTTCAAAAAAGTGATTTTCACAATAAAAGCGTTATTTTGCAAAACGGAATAAACAAGAATTGCAAACAAAGGCACAAGGCTCAAATTTATTGATAGAATGGTAATCAGCCAAAGGCGTGATTCCATGAACTATTTACAAAAGTTGGAAATGATAATTTATTGGGAAAAGGCTACATTGAAAGCAAATAACCACTACTATCCCTAACAGCTTTGAATTCCAACTGCGCTTGTTGCTTCAGAAGAGTTGATTGAAGATCCGTTGATGGAAGATTCTTCAAATTGACAGAGTACGGACTGAGTACAGTTACTTTGTCATTTTTTTTGTATCCTTGTTTTTGCCTAGATCGCCTTTTCAGGTTTTCAATCTATCGTGATATTTTCGCTTATTGTCTCTAATTTTTGCCCGATCGCTTTTCGTGTTTTCAATCCACCGAGACGCTATTTTTGCCTAAGCCGCCTTTTCGGTTTTCGACTTACCGAAATGTTTTGTTTTTTTTTTTAGACAAAGTATTTTTTGATCGCATCAAGATTCACAGGATACGGAGTTCATCGCCATCCATGGTTGTGAGAGTCATAGCACCGCCAAAAGCTTCTTTGACGATGTATGGCCTTCGAAGTTAGGAGTCCATTTGCCCCTAGAATCTGCTTTGAAAAGACAGAATCTTTTAAGCACGAGGTCGCTTTCTGAATTCACGAGGTCGGACCTTTTTGTCAAAGCTTTTTCATTCTTTTTTGATAGAGTTGTCCGTGACACGTAGCGGTCAGCGCTTTTCTTCAATTAAGTTCAGTTGGTCATATCCGCTTTGACACCATTCAGCCTCGTGATAGCTTAGTTTCCATGAGAACTCTCATTGATGGATCTCAACTTCTACGGGAGCACCGCCCATGCCGTATACTAGAGAAAAGGAGTTGCCCTGTTGAAGCGCATCGAAGTACGATACCCATGCAGAGCAAATGGCAGATTTCGTGCGCCTCTTTGTGGTGATGACCATTTTCGGACGATCTTTTGATGTTCTTGGTTGCTTCAACGCGCCTGCTCATCTTTGGCCGGTAAGGAGACGAGTTATGATGCTCAATCTTGAATTCTTCACGCTCTTTCATCATTTTGTTGTTCAAGTTTGATCCATTGTCGCGAATGATCTTACTTGAATTCCATATCGGCAAATGAGGTTGTTCTTGATGAACCTCACAACCACTTGTCTTGTGACGTGGCGTAAGACGCCGCTCGACCCATTTGGTGAAGTAGTCAATGGCTACTAGAATGAAGCGATGTCCTGGACGCTTTTGGTTCAATCATTCCAATCATGTCAATGCCCCACATGGAGAATGGCCACGGAGAGGAGAGAACGTTGAGTAGAGTCGGAGGCATGGATCTTATCTGCAGATCCGCACTTGTGACATCTTTTGACGTGTTTACAGAATCGATTCCATCGTTATCCAATAGTATCCTGCTCTCAAGATTTTTCTAGACATTGCATGCCCATTTGAATGGGTTCCAAAGGACCCTTCATGCACTTCATGGATGATCGTGTCTGCTTCTGTCTGTCGACGCATCTGAGCAGAACCATGTCGAAGTTTTTGTATAGCACATCCTCGTTCAGAAGAAATTCCTAGAAAGCCTCCTCGAGTTTTCTTATCCTTGTACGATGCCCCAAGTGGGTACTCGTGTTGAAGGAAACGTTTGATGTCGTGGAACCACGGTTTATCGTCAAAGACTGCTTCTGTTGCAAAGACATATGCAGGTCTTTCAAGGCGTCTGATGCGAATTCTGGGCATATCATTCCAATCGTTGATTTTGAACATGGAAGATAGAGTAGCCAAGGCGTCTGCCATTCGATTTTGATCTCGAGGATGATGCAATTTACTTTGTTGAAGAAAGTCAACAATCGCCTCATAATCTCTCGTAAGGAATTAAACCAAGATGATGAGTTTCATACTTGTCTTTGATTTGATTGATCACAAGGCTGAATTCCATATATATCAAGGATCTTGATCCTCAAGTCGATGGCTTCTTCAATACCCATGATGCATGTTCATATTCTCGCTATGTTGTTGGTGCAATCAAATAGCAACTCGCGAGAATGGGATGAGAACCCTTGGAGTAATGATGACGCCCCAATTCCATTGCCAAAAACATTTATGCTCCATCAAGACTAGGCCCCATCGGATTCCGGATTCGGTCCTTCTCCAGCGGTGTTCACAATCTTTCATCTTCAAGTACATAACATCCTCGTCTGGGAAATCAAACTTGAGAGATTGGTATTCGCTGAGCGGTGATAAGCCAAGTGATCACGAATGCTTCCTTTAACCGCTCGAGTGCGGTATTGATGTCATACTCAGATAGTAGCATTCGCCATCGAGCGATTCTTGCTAAAGGTGCTTTTCAAATACGCATTGATAGGATCCATTTTGGATATTAACCAAGTCGCGGTGATTGATCATGTATCGCGAAGACGTTTTGAAGCCCATACCAAAGCGCAACATGTTTTCTAGCATGGAGTAACGAGTTTCACAGTCTGTGAATTTCTTACTCAGGTAGTAGATGGCATGCTCCTTCTTACCGTTATCATCTTGTTGTCCAAGTACGCAGCCCATGGACTCTTCTAGTACGGTAAGGTATATGATCAATGGTCTTCCTTCCACTGGAGGGATCAGTATTGGTGGTTCTGACAGGTATTCTTTGATACTGTCGAATGCTCTTTGGCAATCTTCTGTCCACACTACCTTTTGATCTTTGCGCAGAAGTTTGAATATCGGCCCACAGGTAGCAGTCATCTGAGAGATAAATCTGGAGATGTAATTCAAACGTCCAAGAAATCCTCTTACTTGCTTTTCCGTATGTGGTAGGCATTTTGAATATTTTGACTTTGTCAGGGTCAACTTCAATTCCCTTTTGACTGACAATGAAACCTAGGAGTTTTCCGGATCTTACCCCAAAGGTACATTTGTTAGGATTCAGGCGGAGCTGAAATTTCCTTAGTCGTTGAAACAGCTTTAAGAGATAGTCTATATGCTCTTCTTCTGTGTCGGACTTTGCTATCATATCATCCACGTAGACTTCGATCTCTTTATGCATCATGTCATGGAAGAGAGTAGTCATCGCCCTCTGGTAAGTTGCGCCTGCATTCTTTAATCCAAATGGCATTACCTTGTAGCAAAAAGTGCCCCATGGCGTGATAAAAGATGTCTTCTCCATATCTTCGGGAGCCATTCTGATCTGATTATAACCAGAGAAACCATCCATGAAGGAAAAGACGTTGAATTTTGCAGTGCTGTCCACTAGCATGTCAATATGCGGTAGTGGGAAGTCATCTTTTGGACTAGCTTTGTTCAGATTCTGTAGTCAACACATTCCGACCTTTCCATCTTTCTTGGATATGTGTACTATGTTGGCTAGCCATGGATATTCTATGATAAGGAAACAAATACGAGTGCTTTTGAACTTCTTTTTTGATTTTCTCACCATCTCAGGATGAACTCTCCTCGTTTTTGCTTAATCATGGACATTCGTTTTAACGGCAAGTGATGCTTACTATGCCTGGTATCCAAACCTGCATACTCCGGTAGGACCAAGCAAACACATCAACGTATTTTTGAGAAGACTTATCGCTTTGCTTTTGACACACCGCTGCTGTGAAGTCTGATATTTACTTTTTATCTTCCTCGAACCCAAGTTGATTGCTTCTAGAGGTTCTTTATGAGGTGAATGATCCTTTCTCGTGCTTTAGCAGTAACCTAGAAATTTCATCCGGATCTCTTCTTCTTTCTCCTTAGTGACTTCAGGATTTCAAAGTTGAGAGAGAGCGTAGTTATCGCTTTCAATGGATTTGTCCATTTGTTTAATCTGCATGTTTTGATTTTGTTTTGATTAAAGAGATTTTTTTTTTGAAAGTGTAAGTGATTAATTATGATTGATTTTTTTTTTTATTATTTTTTTTTTTTTTTACCGTGTTTTTTAGGATTATCATTTAAAAAGGTAAAATGAAAATAAACACAAAGTGTGGAAACAAAACAACGATTTTATTTATGTTTCACAATATGAACAGGGCCTAAAATATAAACTCATTTGTCTTGGGCAAGACAAAGAGAAATTATTTAAAAGCTAAACCCTATAAAACATCTCTTCGCTTTGGGCGAAGCGAGAGTTCAAAACAAAAGCAAAGATAAACTACTTAGAGCTATGAACATTAGTCCTAACTTCAACAGTTTCAATAGTGACGAACCTTGGAAGTCGAGGTACTGTAATTTTCCGCTTGGTTTAACCTTGAGTAAACTTTGATTGCTGGCTGGAGTGCTTTGAGGACTCGAACGATGGCCTTGCTTTGTGCCGCGAAGCGATCCTTGATGACGATCGGGAAGTGGCCGAGAGCTAGCCTTTGTACTTCGATCTCAAAGAATACTGGGATGTTCCTTCCAGTCTCAAAGATAGTAGATTGATATATTGGAAGGTAGATCTTCATTTGGGACCTCGATCTGTTGATTAGTTTGAGAAGACGAGTATTCCTCTGATTGACTAGGTAGTCAAAGTCATCACCCCATCCCGTGGGTTGATATCTTCAATCCGATTTTTGAGTTTCCGCAGAGTATTTCACCATGTAGTCGATTTGCCACTTGGTTCTCCCAAGGTATCCCAAATTCAAATAGGATCGTGGATTTTCATGTTGCTGCAAGGACATGTCTTTGAATTGATCACGGTGCATATGATTCCTCTTGAGACACATACTGTGCTATTCAAATAAGTTCCATTCTTCGATTGGATGGATCATCTTCATCCTCTTCAATGGTTACAACATTAACTTCTATGGAACAGGTTTAAGAAACCTCCATGAAATACTTTTAATCGGAAGTGCTTCATCTTTCTTGTTTTTTTAGAATACGGTGAACCCAGTCCGTTTTTTATTTATTCTTGATGTGTTTGATAACTTGTCCCCATCCTCGAGTATTGCCATCTTTCACCATTTGTGCCGCTTTATATGAAGAGATAGATGATCATTTTTAGTAGATTCATCTTCTAACGGATTTTCCGGGAGATGTGCGCTTCAATGTCATTGCAGTAGTGATGAAGGAGAAATCGATAGATGACTTACAAGTAAAGCTTGTTCACCGCCGATGGTCACCAACTTTCCATTTATCGTGAATTTTAATTTGATGGAGAGTAAGTTACGCTTCTCGCATCGTGGATCCAAGGTCTTCCTAGCAAGCAACTATACGCACTGGTACGTCCATGACTTGGAACGTAATTTGAAAGTGTGAGGCCAATTGTCATTGGAGATCAACTTCCCAATAATCGACTTTTCGATCCATCGAAGCTCTTACTATGATGTCGTTGAACTTCATTGCGCTCTTGTAAGCTAAACGAGAGCGCCGTTTTGGCATTACGTTTAAAGATGAACCTGTATCCACCAATACATTGATAGGGAATTGACGGCAAATCATCGAGATGTGCAAGGCTGTTGTGATCTTTCCTTCTTCCTAAGTTCTTCGCACTAAAACTCGATTGTCATAGTGTTATGTTGGAGACGATCCTCCAAATTGGTCTGTAGTCACATCGTGATCCACATAAGCCTGGTCTAGTACTCTATCAAAGCTTTCGGTGAGCTTCGAGTTAAGGAGTAAAGATGATTGAAATTTTGAAGGAGTTCTATCAATTGGTCTACGACCGATATTCGCTCTTCTTGATTAGTTTCGTGATCTCGCAAAGTTCGAGTTGGTTGGTTCCATCGAGAACCAATGTTTGTACCTGGGTAACAATGGAATCGTTGCAGGATTCTCGAGGATATGTTAACTGGTTTTGTTTAACAATGTGAGTCAAGGTATTTTGGTGTAATGAGCGTAACTGCCCATTTCGTTACTCGTCCGATTGTTATATTGACATTAATGGAATAGTAATGGGTTTCTCTTTCCCATCCTCTATCAAGGTTGCATTATACTGGTAAGGAATTGCTCTAGTAGAACTGTACGGAACAGACCAGTGGGCAAATTACCAAAGAGATGTTGGAATGTTGGAACCAAGTACGCGATTCCACATGCTCTCGTATGTTGAAACAAGGATCACAACGCTACTTCGGATTTTCCGAGTTGATATCCAGACTAAAAGCTCATGCGGAAAATGCCCATTGTATTTACGTCATGGTCATCTCGTCAGAGATTTGTAAATCACCAATGTCTAACAAATGTGAATATCTCGCTTCTTATGGTGGGACATCCATGGATATTTGGAACAGATATAGCAAGCTGCATAATCATGCTTAGTGAAGGTGCTCATGGTATCGTATGCTTCATGAAGATGCACCAAGTTTCCTTTGACTAAGTTTATATCTGTGACAAGGTACCTGTCATTCCTTAGCATTAGATTCATCGAGTGTCCACTATGGCTGAAGTGGATTGCTTGCACATTCGACTCGTGATTGGAAAGAAGATTAGCTTCAAATTGTGACGCTTTCAATGCTATGCAATGCTCAAGGTCATGGCCTGGTGCCCTTGGTGAAAAGGGCAAGACATATCGCTTTGTACCACCATGGTAGTTTCGTGACCGAGGTGGTAACCTTGTTCTGTATTAGATTCTTTCTATCAGGTGGTAAAGTTCGTGGTACGGAATTGGTCGAATCGAGTGACCCTCGGCGACGGTTTGGTTGTGAAACTGAGCCTGTTGACGAGAGGCTGTTGAGTTTGTTGATTTTGTTGAAATTGCGGAGCAATTCTCGGAGTTGTGTTGACAGGGTGCTATGGCAGCTACCGTCGTTGTTGAATGACATTTCGTGGTTTTCTGGATACCATTCCTACGCCATGTTCTTTTTCCTTGGGAAACTGGTTCCAACTTTCTTGGTATTACTAGAAGATCCTACTTCCTGGTTAGACGTCCTGTCCGAACCCTTCTTCTAGTCGCATTCCCATGCTTACCATTTCGTTGAAGTCTCCGGAGCGCTTAGCGATCATTCGCTCATAGTAGAATGAGTTTAGAGTATTCAAGAATACCTTAGTCATCTCTTTCTTCCAAGGGCGGGTTGACTTGGGCAGAATTTCCTCCATCTTGCAAGATATTCCTTGAATGTCTCTTTCCTTTTGAGACATGGAGCGGAGTTGATCCTATCGTGAGCCATATCCAAGTTGAATTTGTATTGCCGACGAAGGCTTTACCTAAGTCGTTGAATGATTGATAGCGTGTTAAACCCATGTACCACTTCAAAGGGCACGGTGAGACTATCCTCGAAGTAATGAATTAACAGCCGATGATCCTCATTGTACGTAGACATTTTCCTAGCATACATTGTAAGATGACTCGAGGACAAGAATTTCTTGTACTTTTCAAAACGGATTTTGAATTTCGCAGTATTTTTACACGAGGGACTAAGCAGAGATCCTGGCGCTTTTCCCAAACAATTTTTTCCTTGAATCGTTTTATCTCAAGTCGCATTTTGAGAGTTGTTCTCGGAGATTTTCCATTGAACCACGAGCGTTGTGTTATTTCCGGAGTGATGAACTTCTTCGTCTTGGTAGTGTACTACGGAAGTCGAATTCAACATGATCGGTTGAGAAACCGACATTGTTACTTGTGGAAAGTTATTTCACGTTGTGGAGTGAACGTAGCTTTGTCGCAGTAGGTATTTCAAGCGAGGTTGTTTGAGAAGTCGGTGGCGAACCCAATGCCGGTTAAAAGGCATTTCTATGGATAGCTCGGCATGCTGAAAGGTGAACTACCGATCGCGATACCTGAAATAGTAGTATCCTCTGAAGTTGCTATTTGTGATCCGCCGATGTCGCTTGTTGACTTTATATTGCGGGTGTTGACCAAAGATGAGTCTTCCACTTCTTCTTGTAGCGTAGTTACCGTATTACGGAGTTCAACGTTTTCTGCTCAAAATTTCCATTACTTTTCTTTTTGATCTCGTATCGACGTTCGAGTTGGTTGCGGACGCAATGAAACTCTAAGACGCGATGACAATTTTTCTATTCGAAAAGTGACAAATAAAATCAGAATGATTAGACTCTAGATGGTACTTAAATGCAAAGTATGATGCATGAATATGATTGTAAAGAAAAGAAATTTCCAAAGAATTTATGCTAAAAGAGATATTTCGCAAATATTTGGATGGAAAACACAAATTTTATTGATTAATGAAGGAAGATTACAACAATTGTTTTTGTTGGAGCATTGCTCACACAAATGATACAATAAATGATAAAATTACAAACTAAATTAAACTAATTAAACATCTTCGCTTGATGACGATCCAAAGGCTTGATGCAGTTTTGTGGATTTCCTTCCCATAGTGAGCTTTTAGTTTGGCTTTCTGCTTTTAGCTTGCAATGACTCTCTTCCACTGTTGAGCGGGCTTGCTGGTTGTCATTTCTAGCTTTCTTTTCCTTTCCTTGACGTATTTGATGGCGCTATCCTTCCTCGAATCTTCTCATCTTTCTCCATGAGCCATTCATCCGGAAGTAGAGCGTCTTTTCATGATCTTTGACTTGCTTCTTGAGCTTCTCATTCTCAAGGTTAGTCTTAAGGAATTTGCTTTCCAAAGCTTCCTTCTCAAACCTTATCTTGGTCAAGGCTTCTTGGTATTCTCCCACACTCAACGGAAAATTTGATTTCGGCGACGAGAACATGGGATCCTCATAAGCGTAAGGCATTCAAATTCCTTCGCTTTTCTTTATCCAAGAAGTGTAGGTTTCATGGCTACACAATTCTTTGCCTTACCTTTTCCTTTCTTTCGGATGTGATGCCAAGCTTTGATCATCCTAGCCTTCAACTTGGGAATCCTCTCCTTCATGATAGAAGTAGCTTTCACAGAAACCGGAGGTTTACCGAATTTGCGATCCGATGACGCTTTGCTAGGAATGGGTTGTAGTTGATTCCTCCTTTCGTACTCAATGAGAGGTACGCTAAATTCTCCACACTCTCAATGATTTCCATCTCATTGTTTGCCAAGGTATACCAATGGATATCGCTGCTTGTAAGAGACATGAGTCTTCCGACCAATGCCACTGCCTTTGTTTTCGCGGAAGATAGGAGATTTAGGTGTGTGAGACAATCCATTTGAAAACAGAGGTACACAACACACGATAGTTCCGCCTCCTTGACGATTCCTATGATGAATAGAGACGACGTGTCACCAAGCGAGTGGGAACGGATTTCCAATCGAAGATCCTTATGGCGCTGATATCAACGAAATTTGGGACGTTGGAAACAACACCAATCCATAGAGGAGTAAAGCTAAAATAGCTTCAAAGGCTACCATACTACCGGCTTCAGAGAATTTGAGAGCCTTCCATTAGGAACTTTGAAGTTAGTCCTAAGAGTTTTCCTCCGTAGTTAGGTTTTTGTCTATCTCGTGTTTCTTTAAATGAGTCATTGTTGCAATGACTTGTGACTTAGGAATGGCTTCCAAACCATTGAAAGGCACTTTGTCCGACATCGAGATTCCTAGGATATGCGCATACTCTTCCAAAGTAGGCATCAACCGATAATCGTGGAAAGTGAAAGCGATAGACGGATCGTAGAACCGAACGAAGGTTTGAGAAGTCCTTCATCAACGTTAGCGTTCAAAAGAGTTAAAAGAGTTCCATAGCTTTCAAACCGAGGGATCTTCTACCAAGGATGCTAACTCTTTCAACTTTCCTACATCGTGAACTTAAACAGATTCTTGGTGAATCTTCCTGACGTCCATCACTCTAACCTAAAATATTTTACAAAGAAAAATCTCTAAATTTTGAAATGGAGAGAGAAATGAAATTTTTTTGTTTTGAATGAATGAATGAATGCATGAATGCAACAAACATGGTTAGTAGTTATATACACACGGCAAGCTGCTCAAGTCACGAGCATGAAGCCAACGATAAGAATCAACGGGTTAAGTTCTAAGGGCTTATTCATCCGTGAATCGGGTTCTACGATAATACAGCTCAACACTCCCTTCAAAACATTATTGATTTGGTGAATACTGATGGTCCAATAATATTTTCAAGAGAAACTCACTGATCGTAGTATCGCATGACAATTACTCTAGGCTTACACCGAATAATCTCTCGACTACATCCTAATGGCCGTGATGGTTTATGTGTTCACATACCACTCACTTTTAAGTTCCCCAAAATACGTGCCTTCGCAATTACTTGCTTAAACACAATACCCTCAAGACAACCTCCATCGCAAGGAAATATTAACTTGAAAGCATTGAATCCTCACGATAATACCTCCACCTAGATCTTAAAATGTTTCTTAAACCGGTTAGGATTTTTTCCATCAAGTGAAATCATAAACACACAATAAAGAAAAATGATATATGCAAAATATGAAAAGCTTATCCCCTTTCTTTTCTTTTGAAAACAAAAAGCTTGGTGCTCTCAAGTAGTAACGCTGCTTTTTTTTTTGAAAAATCAAAGTTTCAAATACCCCCAAGCAGAGTCGCCATTTTTCCCGTTTCATAAAAGTGACGCGCTCGAGGATGCGAACGTGAGTTCGGATCTTCGCACGCAACGATTTAAATCTTTTGATTTGTTTATAAAGATGCCGCAGCATCAAGCTTTATTATTTTCAACACAAGAAAGATGATTTAATGATTATGAAAAGGGGAAAGTCAAATACCCTCAATTGATATTGGTATGTGAATGACTAGCAAACTAGACATAACGCATCGGGGAGATTCTCGAAAAGGGGATTGTTATATAGGGAATGATGGAGCATCCTAAATATATATGGTTATCCATAGCTTTTTATATATGAATATGTTTGATCCGTTGTGTGTTTTTAATTGCTATTTCTATGATTGGGAAAGTTTCTCCTTGGATTTTAAGAAACAAAGATTATGTGGGATTCTAGGTTTTGTTATTATTGTGCTCGCAAAGATCTTGGATCTTCTCGCATACATATCCCCAGTGGGAATCGCATTTGTAGCTCGGATCTACTGTGGTTCTATGGTTTGTTTGGTCCGAGGAGATAGAAATTTGCTCGGCAAGGATGAGACCAGGCCTACGTATTCTCAAAAGGATGTTGAGAAAGTCGAGCAATCGTAGTTCCCACTTATGCTAGTGGAAAGCAACGGATGTTAGTAAGAGATGCATAAATGTCATCTTAATGAAAAATGTATCTAATCTATTTCATCACATACATTTTGAAAAGTTTGATTGATTAAAATCTTTCGTCAAGTATTAGGTGTTTTGCTTGAGTGTACAAGCGCTACCACTTACATGTTTAAGAAAGATGTTTGAAAAGATGATTGAATCTTTTAACTGTAAGTATTGGGTGTTTTGCTTGAGTGTACAAGTGTTACTACCAATTGTTAAGAGATGTTTTTGTTTGAAAAGAGTTTGAAAAAGTTTGAAAAGTTTTTGACTTATGTGATGTAATAGATGAGATACTTCTTCCATAGAGATGATAGATGTCTAAATCTCAAGGAGAAATTGATTGGATTAAAGGGATGCTTTTAAGAAGCCCATGGGTCCTTGTATTAGCCCAAGAGGAGGCATTCCGAGGGTCATCGAGGGTCATCGAGGGTCCTTGTATGAAGCTCAAGAGGAAGCTATAGGGTATATTGTTCTTTGCTTGAAAGGATTTCACCGAGAAATCATCCTTTTCGATAAGAGTAATTTCACCGGAAATTTTACTCTATGGGAATTTTGAAAGTGATTTCACCGGAAACCATCCTTTCGTGGTTCTATCTTAGCGCTGGTGATTCTTTGTATTGAAGCCCAAGAGGAGACTGTTAAGAGATTTCCTCTTTCATTGTATGATGCCCAAGAGAAGGCTAAACTCAATGAGGAGTTCTTTGAACGAAGCCCAAGAGGAGGCCGACCAACAGGGAGTGTTGTCTTATACGGGCCTAAGCGGAGGCTAACTGGGGAGAGTTTCTTTGTACAAAGCCCAAGAGAAGGCTAACCTTTGGAGATAAAATATCTTGTATGAAGCCCAAGCAGGCTAAACTCATGATGGGGATGAGTTGTCTTGTATGAAGCCCAAGCGGAGGCTAAACACTGGAACCTATTGATTAGTCTAATTTGTTATGTTATTATTAGACAGTTGTATAAACAGGTGTGTGTGTGTGTGATATGTATTCACAGGAGTTTATGAAGGAAATATAAACAATGCATGATGTTTATTTCATGAAATATAAACAAGTGTCTGTGAACGAACGTTTAAAACGAGCGTAACTTGATTATTCACAAGTTGAACTGTGTACAAGGAAATGAATATGTACACGGACGAGTTTTTATGTACAAAGAAAGATGGATGTACATAGGAGGGTTGGGACTTACACTGTAAGAGAGGCCCATTGATTTGAAAGCGCTTCATTGTGAATGCTCCTTTCAATACCAATGGTATTCAGTATACAGATGAAACAGAAATGATTGATCAAAGTTTATCTGTAAAAAGTATTTTCAAAAAGAAAGAGTATCTGTATTATGTACAGATAAAAAGTTTTGAAAAAGAAGTATCTGTGTTATGTACAGATAAAAAGTTTGTTTTAAACTATCTCAAGTTATATGATGAAAGTTTGTTTAAAAATGTTACAAAAAGTTTGATATGTACAAGGAAATATTATGTACATAAAAGAATGTTATGGGACTTACACTGATGGAGGCCCATTGGTTTGAAAGAAGTTTTACTGTGAGAAACCTTCCTTTAGAACCAATGGATTCAGCGCATAGACAAACGAATGAAAACAAATGAAAGAAATTTGTTTATGTTTGAATATTGACAAAGATGTTTTGAATATGTACAAATAAAACTAAATATGTACATAAAGGATTGGGACTTACACCATAAGGGAGGCCCATGATCGATCGAAATTCGAGAAAGAACGAACTCGCTTATCGCTTGAATTGGATCGATTATGGTAAAAGATGCAAGTTTTGATGAAAAGTTTTGAAGAATGATTTGAAAATGTTTTGAAATGTGAATTTGATTTATGAGAAGTTTTGAAAAATCGGAAGTCGAAAACTTGAAAATTCACCTTTTAGGAGGTTTGAAAGTGCTCGTAACGCTGCTTTGGCTCGATTAAAATTTAATCGATGAAAGTATTTTTGGATTTTTTTTGACATAATCATAAAATATATATATTAAATGACAAGTGTGCAAAAAATCATCTCAAAATGAGAAGTTTTGATTGGTTAAAAAAATTGTTGAAGTTTGAAGAAAAAATATGAAAATATGAAGAGTTTTGTAAAAAAAAAGAATGGAAAATGGTCTTGCTGGGTTTTGAACCCATGACCTTTGAGTGGGGCACGTGGCAGAGAACCTTAAGAGCAAGCCAGGGACCAACTGAGCCAAACGCGCTGAGTGTGTTAGTGGAAAATGACACGCGTTGATATCATGTTGGATTATTCAAAAAATTTGAAATGAAGAACAATGAAGAACACGCGCGAATTTCTGGGTTTGTGTTTGATCTTCAGATTGCCAATTTCAACCTAAAATCTTCGTTTCTTAATGAAATCCAATGATGTAAACATCAAAGTTGGTCGATTTTTCACCACGAACATGATTATTGTTAATTTCATTTATTTTAAGCCCGAATGATTTTGATTGGGAACACGATGAACCCTAAAACGATTTTTCAAATTAAATGATTCATGGTTCATGATTGTTTGATTTTTGAGGGTTAATGATCGTGTTGAGTGCAGAAACAATTGGCCGTGAGTTTTTTCAAATGGTGCAAGGAATCAAGAGAACTGGGCCGGTTCTAACTCGGAAAAGTTGAGATCGAAACTGCTCTAGAGCACTTCAAATGGCGATTTCTTGATCCTTAGAGAATAGCTATACAAGTCAACCTTGCATACACTTAAAATTGAAACCGGAAAACGAGGTTACAAATATGTGTTGTTGTTCTTGTTTTGAATCATCTCCATGATGCATGGATGGGTTAGGATGCTCACAATCAAAGGAAACAAGTTTCAAGTCCAAATTGATTTATGGCGCTTTTACAAAGTTTGAAAAATGAAAATGATTTGAGTTTTAGCTTAGTTACATGTTGATTTTAAGTTTGAATGAGTTTGTTAATGATTATGGAACATGTTGGACACCAATTTTCATCATGTTTCCATTGAATTTCAAAAATGCTATATTTCTCAACTTTGCACTAATTCTTGATTTTCAAGAAAAGAAGAAAGCATGGATTTGTGTATTGATTTTGGTGTTCATTTCTCTTGAATTTGTGATCATTTATAGGCAATAGAGTTTCAAATGTTAGGCAAATGTCCATGGCATTTTGTGATCAAAGATGACTTAAAGGGCAAGATAGTCTTTTGAAAGTAAAAGGAATCTTCCTTTTTCACCATGTAAAAATCCTCAATTTGATCCCATTCTTCAATCATCACTTCTACTGATGTTTATCAGTTTGATGAGTCACTTGGCAAGTGTTAGAAGTGGTTTATGAAAAACACAAAATGACCTATAATTTGAAGTTGTGAACTTTGAAATTTAAGTTTCATGGAACCTTGGTTTCAATTTCAAAAACATAGCTAGCCTCCATGGATTTTGAAGTTCTTGGACATTTTGGAAAGATTTTTCCATGATCTACAACTTTCATGTTTTGAGTTTTTTCAAATTCCAATTGGAACTAGGTGAAAATGGCTTGAAGTTTGAAAATGTGAAATTTCAACACTTAGAAATTTTCTAAGTTATAGAAATTTTGACTTTTGTTGACTTTTCCAAATTTTTGATTTTTGATGATCATGATGGATCATTTGAAGTATTTTGATGATGGAAAAGTTTTGTTTTGAAAATTTTGACCAAAAGTCAAAGTTTGACTTTTTCAGGCAGATGAAATTTCATCGATGTTTCGAAAACGATCGATGAATTTCCGTGAACTTCCGTGATGATTTGAATCCGTAAATTAGGTCAAGAGGTTATATCTAAGATATGATGACCAATCTCTATCCAAAAAGTCATCCACTGCTCAAAGTCGAGAATTCTCACACCCGATCAAAACCCTAATTGGTCGATCCCGATCGATCCGTGAGAGAATTTTGTTATCCGATGATCAGGGTTGATATTTGATCAAGATAGATCAAATGAGATGGAAAATCTCAAACCCTAATTGGTTAGCTCTTGAATCGATGAAAATCGATGAAACCCTAATTTTGACCGTGAATGCTATACCCGACACGCCGCCTCAGCTGTAGCTATGAAATGATGCAAATATATGGTGGTATATTAGGTCAAAAATTGGGTATGACAGAATCGAGTGACCCGAGGCGTGACGTGTTTTGGTTGTTAACCGAGCCCATGACGAGGTCAAGAGTTTGTTGATTTTACAAATGGAGCACCTCGCGGTTTGAGTCGTGGTTGATTTCGGCAGCGGCCGGCAATGCACTGGCCGTTGTCGGAGTGACATTCTTACGTTGGTTTCCTCGGATACCATTCCTATCGCCATGTTCTTTTTTCCTTGAAAAACCGGTTCCAACCTTCTTGTATCTTTACTAGAAGATCCTATTTTTGTTGACGTCCTGCTCAACTCCCTTCTAATCGTATTCATGTTCACCATCTCGTTGAAATCTCCGGAGTTACCGGGCGATCATTCGCCATAGTAGAATGAGCCTAGAGTATTCTGTGAATACCTTAGTCATCTCCTTCTCTTCCAATGGTGGGTTGATCGGGCAGCAATTTCTCCATCACAAGATATTCCTTGAATGCCTCTTTCTTTGAGATAATGGAGCGAGTCGATCCCTAATGAGCCATATCCAAGTTAAATTTGTATTGTCGGACAAAGGCTTTGCCAGGTCAAGAATGTTTGATATTCGTGGCCGCTTCAAACCCATGTACCACTTCAAAGGCGGCAATCGGTGAGATCCGCCCCGAAGTAGTGGATTAAGAATCATGATCATCACTGTGTGGACATTTTCGTACATCGTGAGATGACTTTGCGGATGGAGTTTCCTTTTGTACTTTTCAAAGTCGTGGACTTTGAATTTTGCGTGTATTTTAACGAGGAACTAAGCAAAGATCCCATGCTTTTTCCCAAACAATTCTTTCTAAATCGCTTTTATCTCTAGTTGCATTTTGAGGAGTTGTTTCGGAGATTTTATTGAACCACGGATTCGAGTTATCGTCGAGTGTGATGAACTTCTTCGTCCATGGTAGCGCAGTACTGTAAGTCGAAGTTCGCTATGATCGGTTGAGAAACCGCATTGTTACTTGTGGAAGAGTTATCCAAGTTGCGGAGCGTAGTTTTGTTGCAAAGTAGGTATTTTGCGAGGTTGTTTGAGAAGTCTCATGATTCCGGCGCAAAGTTGAAAGGCATGCCCATGGATAGCCTTCTGCATAACAAAGGTGAATCAACATCGCGATACTGAAACTGGAGTAGTATCCTCTCAAGTCGCCGCTTGGTTTTGATCGCTTCGATGTCGCTTGTTGACTTTTACAATGTGGCAAGTGAGTTACCAAAGATGTGAGTCTTCCACTTTTCTTGTAGCCAAGTATCGTATTTTACAAAGTTCAACGCTTCTTTGCTCAAAGTTCTCCATTACTTTTCTTCTTTTGATCTAGTATCGCACGCTCGAAGTCGGCTGTGGACGCGTGTCGAAACCTAAGACGCGATACTGACGATCTTTCTATCTCTGCTCAATCGCTTAAGCTTTTCAAGCCGTAAAGTATGAACTGGTAAAGTGTCGACTTAAACAATAGACTTAAATGCAAAGTATGATGCATGAATATGATTGTAAAGAAAAGAAGTTTCCAAAGAATTTAATGCTAAAAGAGATATTTCGCAAATATTTGGATGGAAAACACGAATTTTATTAATTATTGAAGAAGATTACAACAATTGTTTTTTGTTGGAGCATTGCTCACAAATGATAAAATAAATGATAAAATTACAAACTAAATTGAACTAATTAAATCTTCGCTTGATGACGATCCAAAGGCTTGATGCATTTCACTTTCTGTGATTCTCTTCCCATAGTGAGCTTTTAGTTCGGCTTTCTCGCTTTTTAGCTTCTAATGACTCTCTTCCACTTGTTGGAGCGGGATCATGGTTGTCATTTCTCAAGCTTTTCCTTTCCTTGATGTATCTCCAATTCGCGTATCCTTCCGCGAATCTTCTCATCTTCTCCATGAGCCATTCATCCCGGAAGTAGAGGCCTTTTCATGATCTTTTACTCGCTTTAGTTTTTATTCAAGGTTAGCCTTAAGGATTTTGTTTTCCAAAGTTTTCAAACCTTATTTTGGTCAAGCTTCTTGGTATTCTCACAGTTTGACGGAAAATTTGTTGATTTGGAGGCGATCGAGAACATGGATCCTCATAAGCGTAGGCATTCAAATTCCTTCGCTTCTTTCTTTACCCAAGAAGTGTAGGTTTCATAGCTACACAATTCTTTTGCTTTCCTTTTCTTTCCTTCTGATGATGCCAAGCTTTGATCATCTTAGCTTTCAACCCCTGGAATCCTCTCCTTCATGATAGAAGTAGCTTTCACCGTAAAACCAAAAGGTTTACCAGAATTTATGATCCGAGCTGACGCCTCGCTAAAATGGGTCAGTAGTTGATTCCTCCTCACGACTGATGAGGGTACGCGGCAAATTCTCCATACTCTCAATGATTTCCATCTCATTGTCTCGTCAAGGTATACCAATGGATATCATCGTTTGTAAGAGACATGATCCTTGACCAATGCCACTGCCTTTGTTTTCGCTGAAGATAGGAGATTTAGGCAAGTGCGAGGTAATCCATTTGAAAACAGTATACACAACACACATAGTTCCGCTCTCGACGATTCCTATGATGAATAGAGACGACGTGATCTCCGAGCAGAGTGGAACAGATTTCCAATCGTAAAGATCCTATGGCGTTAATATCAACGAAATTTGGGACGTTGGGAAACAACACCAATCCAGAGAGAGTAAAGCTAAAATAGCTTCAAAGGCTACCATACTACCGTACTTCGTAGAATTTGAGAGCCTTCTCCATTAGGAACTTTGAAGTCAGTCCTAAGAGTTTTCCTCCGTAGTTAGGGTTTTGTCTATCTCGTATTTTCTTTGTGAGTCATCGCTGCAATGACGGTGACTTAGTAATGGCTTCCAAACCATTGAAAGGCACTTTGTCTGACATCGAGATACCTAGGATATGCGATACTCTTCCAAAGTAGGCATCAACCGATAATCGTGAAAGTGAAACAATGATAGATCGGATCGTAGAACCGAACGAAAGTTTTGAGAAGTCCTTCATCAACGCTAGCGCTCAAAAGAGTTAAAGAGTTCCATAGCGCTTTCTAAAACCGAGGGATCTTCTACCAAGGATGCTAACTCTTTCAACTTTCCTACGCTGTGAATTCTAAACTGTGATTCTTGGTGAATCTTCCTCCGACGTCCATCACTCTAACTTAAAATATTTTACAAAGAAAAATTCTAAATTTTGAAATGGGAAGAAATGAAGTTTTTTTTTGTTTTTTGAATGAATGAATGCATGAATGCGCAAACATGGTTAGTAGTTATACACACGGCAAGCCGCTCAAAGTCACGGCATGAAGCCAACGATAAGAATAAATGTGGTTAAGTTCTAAGGGCTTATTCATCCGTGAAACGTTCTATCGATAATGTGCTCAACACTCTCTTTGAAATATTATCGGATGTTGAATACTGATGGTCCAATAATATTTTCAAGAGAAACTCGCCTCGATCGTAGTATCGCATGACACTACTTCCGCTTACTAATAATCTCGCACTACATCCTAATGGCTGTGATGGTTTATGTGTTCTACACCACTCAACTTTTTAAGTTTCCCCGAAGTACATTGTCGCAAGAATTACTTGCTAAACACAATACCCCAAGACAACCTCCATCGAGTGAGATATTAACTTCGTGCATTGAACTTTACGATTAATACTCCACCTAGATCTTAAAAATGTTTCTTAATCTGGTTAGATTTCTTTCCATCAAATGAAATGGCGAAAACACACAATAAAGAAAAATGTATATATAAAACATAAAAGCTTATCCCTTTTTTTTCTTTTTGAAAACAAAAAGCTTGGTGCTCTCGGCAGAGTAACGCTTTTCTTTTTCTTGAAAAATAAAATTTAAAGAGCCCCCACAGAGTCGCCATTTTTCCTGTCACAGAAAAGGTGACGCGCTAGAGGATGCGAACGAATTGGATTCTCTGCTCAAACGATTTACTCTTTGATTTGTTTATAAAGATGCATGAGCATCAAGCTTTATTATTTTCAACACAAGAAAGATGATTTAATGATTATGAAAAGGGGAAAGTCAAATACCTCAATTGATATTGGTATGCGAATACTAGCGCAAACTAGACGCAACGCATCGGGGAGATTCTAGTAAGGGGATTGTTATATAAAGGAATAGATGGAGCACCCTAAATATATATAGTTATCTATAGCTTTATATATGAATATATTTGATATGTGTGTGTTTTAATTGCTATTTCTATGATTGGGAAAGTTTCTCCTTTGGGATTTTAAGAAAGATGCATTATGTGGGATCCTAGTGTTTGTTATTATTGTGCTCGCAAAGATCCGTGGATCTCCTGTGATACATATCCCCTAGTGGGAATCGAGCATTTGTAGCTCGGATCTGCTGTGGTTCTATGGTTTGTTTGGTCTCGAGGGAGATAGAAATTTGTTCGCAAGGATGAGACTCAGGCCTACGTATTCTCAAAAGGATGTGAGAAAGTCGTAGCAATCGAGTTCCCACTTATGCTAGTGGAAAGCAACGGATGTTAGTAGGAGAGATAAATTTCATCTTAATGAAAATGTATCTAATCTATTTTATCACATACATTTTGAAAAGTTTGATTAATTAAAATCTTTCGTCGTAAGTATTAGGTGTTTTGCTTGAGTGTACAAGCTACTACTTACATGTTTAAGAAAGATGTTTGAAAAAGATGATTGAATCTTTTAACTGTAAGCATTGGGTGTTTTGTTTGAGTGTACAAGCGCTACCACTTACAAATTAAGAGATGTTTTTGTTTGAAAAACTTTGAAAAGAGTTTTGAAAAGTTTTTGACCGATGTGATATGATAGATGAGATACTTCTTCCATAGAGATGATAGATGTCTAAATCTCGAGGAGAAATTGATTGATTAAGGGATGCTTTTAAGAAGCCCATGGGTCCTTGTATTGTTAGCCCAAGAGGAGGCATTCCGAGGGTCATCGAGGGTCAACGAGGGTCCTTGAAGCTCAAGAGAAAGTGGTATGTATCGGGTTTTGTGTTAAAAGGGATTTCACCGAGAAACCATCCTTTTTGAATAAGAGCAATTTCACCGGAAATTTTACTCTGGGATTTGAAAGTGATTTCACCGGAAACCATCCTTTCTGTGGTTCTATCTTAACGCTGGTGATTCTTTTGTATTGAAGCCCAATAGAGGTCATAAGAGATTTCCTATCTCTTACATTGTATGATGCCCAAGAGAAGGCTAAACTCAATGAGGAGTTCTTTTGAACGAAGCCCAAGAGGAGGCTGACTCAACAGGGGAGTGTTGTCTTATATGAAGCCTAATTGAGGCTAAACTCTGTGGGGAGAGTTTCTTTGTACAAAGCCCAAGAGAAGGCTAAACTCAACTGGGAATGAGTTGTCTTGTATGAAGCCCAAGCGGAGGCTAACTCATGCTGGTGATGAATTGTCTTGTATGAAGCCCAAGCGGAGGTTAAATTGTGGGGAACCTATTGATTAGTCTAATTGTTATGTTATAATTAGATGTTTGTATAAACAGTGTGTGTGTGTGTGTGTGATATGTATTCATGTGGAGTTTATGAAGGAAATATAAACAATGCAATGATGTTTATTTACGTAGTTTATGAAATATAAACAAGTGTCCGTGGAAACTAACGCTTAAAACGAGCGTAACTTGATTATTTACAAGTTTGAACTGTACAAGGAAATGAATATGTACACTAACAAGTATTTATGTACAGAAAGATGGATGTATAGGGGTTGGGACTTACACCATATGAGGCCCATTGGTTTGAAAGCGCCACAGGAATAATGCTTCTTTCAATACCAATGGTATTTAGTGTATATACAGATGAAATAAAACGAACGATCAATTTTATCCGTGAAAAGTATCAGATTATGTACAGATAAAGATTTGTATGAAAAGAATTTGATATGTACAAGGAAAAGGTACGTATGTACATAAAGAATGTTTGGTTTGTGTATTGTGAAGTGAAACAAACGATAGAAGTTTGTCTGATTGAGTATAAAATGTATCCGTGTTATGTGTGATGAAAATTTGTATGTATTTGAAGAGAGTTTGATATGTAAAAAGAAATATTATGTACATAAAGAATGTTATGGGACTTACACCGTGAGGGAGGCCCATTGGTTTGAAAGTAGTTTCACAGGGAATAATGCTCCTTTCAATACCAATGGTATCAGTGTATAAACAAACGAACGAAATTTGTTTATGTTTGAATATTAACAATGATGATTTGAGTATGTACAAGTAAAACTAAATATGTACCTAAAGGATTGGGACTTACACCATAAGGGTGGCCCATGATTGATTGAGAAATGCGAGAGAAAACGAATTTGGTTTTATCGTTTAAATCGGATCGATCGTGGTAAAAAGATGTAAGTTTTGATGAAATGTTTTGAAAAATGATTTGAAAATGTTTTGAAATGTGAAGTTCATTTATGAAAAGTTTTGAAAAAAAATCGGAAGTCGAAAACTTGAAAATTTCACCTTAAAAGGAGGTTTGAAAAGTGTTTAACGCTGCTTACCGATTAAAATATGATCAGATGAAATTTTTTTCTGAAAATTTTTGCATTATCATAAAATAGATGTATTTATTGACAAGTGTTTAAAAAATCATCTCAAAATGAGAAGTTTTGATCGGTCAAAAAAATTGTGAAAGTTTTATGAAAAACATGAAAAAATGGAAAGCTATAAAAAAGAAATGGTCCTGATGGGGATTGAACCCATGACCACAGGGTGATACACGTGGCAGAGAGACTTAAGAGCAAAGAGATTACCACTGAGCCAAACGCGCCTTGGTGTTTAGTGGACTGGAACACGTGTAAATAAGGGATTGGAAATTTTAAAAATTCAAATTTGAAACCATGAAGAACACGCCACAGATTCCGTTCTTCGTTGATCTTCGATTCTCAACTCCAGCTACATCTTCGTTTCTCAACGAAATTCAATGATGTAAAACGAAACTTGCTCGGTTTTTCATCATGAACACGATGGTACTTGTTAATTGTATTTATTTTAAGCCCAAACGATTTAGGTTTCAAGAACACTATGAACCCTAAACCGAAAAATTCAAATTAAATGATGTATGTTTGATGATTCTTTGATTTTTTGAGGGCTATTGATCGTTAGAGTGCGTAAAGAAAACGACCGTGAGTTTTTTCGCTTTAGTTCAAAGAAATGGATATCATACCGTGTTCTAACCGTAAAGTGAGAATCGAATTCGATCTTAGAGCGCTTCCGTAACTGATTGATCATTCGAGCTTCATCGGCATGTATGGAAGCTGGTGAATGGTATGCTTGCTTTGAGCTTGCTTCAATCTTTCCAACCATGTCAACTCCGCACAGACTGAAAATGGCAACCTGATTTTGATGTTAATCGTGTTACACTTGGTCGTTAATGGTCCGATCATATACATGATGTATAGTGATGATGTTTGAGTCATGGAACAACAATTGCTCAAGCCAAACTAACAATTCGATTCATAAGGCGTTTTGAAGTTTGAAAAATGAAAATGAAATCTGATTTTGCTTGCTTTCTTTATGATCTTAAGCTCTAAACAAGTTTTATGTTGATATTGAAGCATGTTTGACACCAAATTTTAACATGTTTTCAACTGCTTTTTCAAAATGCAATAATTTCCAATTTGCACTATGTTGCTTAATTTTCAAGAAAGAAGAATGAAAGCATGGATTTGTGATGCTTTGGTGTGATTTTTGACTTGAAATGTAACCTATTTATAGGCAACAAGTTCTGAAATGTTAGGCAAAGAGGTACAAGCTTTGGAAAATCAAGGATTACTTAGAGGGCAAGAATGGTATTTGCCAAAAGGAAACTTCCTTTTTCACCATGTGCTCATTTTTACAATTTGATCCAATCCTCTAATTATTACCTCTAACTGATAATTATCAGTCAATCATCCATTTGGAAAGGTTAGATTGATTCTAAATGAAGAAAACTCAAATGACCTATAATTGAAGTTGTGAACTTTGAAAATCAAGTTTCATGGAGCCTTATGTTTCAATTTCAAAAGTATAGCTAGACCCATGGATTTGAGAGTTCTTGAACATTTTGGAAAGCTTGTTTAAGCTACAACTTTCATGTTTTTAGTTTTTCAAATTCAAATTGGAACTAGGTGAAAAATGGCATGAAGTTTGAAAAATAAGAATTTTCAACACTTAGAAATTTTTCTAAGTATGAAAACTTTGACTTTTGTTGACTTTTCAAATTCTTTGATTTTTATGATCGTGATGGATCATTTGAAGTATTTTGATGATTGAAAAGTTTTTTTGAAAATTTTGACCAAAAGTCAAAGTTTGACTTTTGTGCGTATGAATTTTCATCCGATGTTTTCAAATCGATCGATAAAGTCTCGTGAACTTCCGTGATGTTTTGACCCGTAAATTAGGTCAAGATGTTGTATCTAAGATAATGACCAATCTCTATCCAAAAAGTTATTTCTTGCTCAAAAGTCGAGAATTCTCATGCCCGATCAAAACCCTAATTGGTCGATCCGATGATCCGTGAGAAAATGGATGTCCGAAGATTGAGGTTGATGATTTGATCAAGATAGATCAAATGAGATGAGAAAAACTCAAACCCTACTTGGTTGTCTCTGAATCGATTAAAATCTGATGAAACCCTAATTTTGACCGTGGAATCCACACCGATTAATGTCATGCTCGAGTTGTTAGTTATGCAATGATGCAAATGTGGTGGTATATTAGGTCAAATTTGGGGTATGATAAACGCATATAGTAGCCAATGCGCTCCGCTAACCGATTCTCTTCTCGTGGAATGTGATGGAAAGTGATCTCTTCAAGTAGGGATCATACCAAAACATGCTTTTGATATGGAATGAGATTCGATGCTTCAGATCCCACTCGCCCTTAACCGCCGATCATACGTAGTCTCCATACACTTGCAAGAATTTGATTCTTAAGTCAATAGCAGCTTTTAATACCCATGATGCACGCTCATATTCGCCATGTTGTTGGTAACTGAAGCATAATGCCAGTGAAAGGGTATGTCCGCCGCAGGGATGTAATGATGGCGCCAATGCTATTGCAAGTGCTTGAGGCTCCATCAAAACCATGGTCCATCGGATCCTTGTTTAGGTCCTTCGTCCGGCCTGGTTCTTCACAATCTGAATTAGCAAAACATCTTCATCTCGAAACTCGAATCGCATAGATCGATAGTCATCTACGGCTCGATGAGCCAAATGATCGGCTACCACACTTCTTTGATTGCTTTCTCGAGAAGTGTACTGATGTCGATTCAACAAGATTATTTTCTATCTTGCTATTCTTCCCGAGAGCTGGTTTCTCATATGTATTTTATCTGGATCCATCTTGGAAATCAACAAGGTAGTGTGGGTCAACATATAACGCCTTAGTCGGCGAGCAAATTAAGCCAAAGCGTTGCAAGTTTTCTCAAGTCGTGAGTATCTTGTTTCACACCGGTAAACTTTTGCTAAGGTAGTATTGCATGCTCTTTTCGACTGCATCTACATGCTGCCTCAACACACCCCATTGAGTTCTCTAATACCGCCAAGTACATGATAAGAGGTCTTCCTTCGGGCGATGCATCGTGGATAGAGGATCGTAGGTACCCTTGATTTTGTCGAAAGCTATCGTGCAATCGTCCATTCCACCACTTGATCTTTCTTCAAGAATTTGAAGATTGGCTCACAAGTAGCGCTAGATGTGCAATGAATCGCAATGTAATTCAATCGGCCCAAGAAACCTCTAACTTCCTTTCTCGGTGCGGGATATCCTTGAATAGCTTTAACCTTAGGGGTCAACTTCAATACCTTTACCATTGACGACAAACCCTAGGAGTTTTCTCTGACTGACTCCAAAGGTGCACTTGTTAGATTAAGTCTCATTCTTCTTTAACCTATCAAACAGCCTGTAGATGATCAAGATGTTCTTCTTCGCTTGACCGAGCTATCATATCGCCGATAGACCTCTATCTCGTGATGAATCATGTCATGAAATAATGTCACCATAGCACATCGATATGGCGCCGGTTTTTCAAACCGAACATGATAACCTTGTAAAGTAGTGCCCCAACGGTAACAAAATTAGTCTTCCATGTCTTCGGAGCCATTTTAATCGATTGTAACCGGAGAAACCATCCATGAAGGAGAAAACTTGTGTTGAGCGGTGTTGTCAACCGTAACATCAATATGAGGAAGTGGAAATCGCCTTTCTGGACTTGCTTTATTCAGTCTCTGTAATCCACACATTCGTATCTTGCCATCCTTCTTAGGTACGTACCATTTGCAACCCATTGTGGATAGGAAGTTTAGAAAACCGCGTTGAACTGCTTTATAACCTCGGCTTTGATTTTCTCGGAATCTTAGGACGATGCGATTTAACCTTCCGCTTCATCGAGAAAACCTTCTTTGTTGGCAATCGTGTACCACAATATCAATGTCCAGACCGGCGTGTCTTCGTATGACCAAGCAAAACCTCAATATAGTCTCGTAGCATCCGAACCAACCTTTCTTTAACACTGTTCTCAAGACCCGCCCCTATCTTGATCTCTTCTTCCTTCACAAGACTCAAATTCACAACCTCAACTTGCTTTCGTGGTGGTCAGATAACTTGTTCTTCTTGCAGCGCTTGACAAGTTCTCCTACTTCACAATCTTCCTCACTTTCGCCTTCGCTTGGTAGATCGGATTATCAAGTCATATTTAGCAATAGCATAGCTGTTATCAACGAGATTCGAATGATTCCGCAGTTGTATCACGTGTGTGTAAGAAACACAATTGAAGGGGTGATAAAGTAAAAGAAGGAAAACAATAATTGAATGCAAAAGTCCAACGATTTTATTGAATGAAAATATGCAAATGACATATAATAACCCTCACAACGAGCCACGATGCCCCGTGTAAGGCACTAGGTTTAGAGTTTTTGTTCAAAACATAGAAAATACGAAAAGCAAAACAAAACAAGAGTACCTTCTGGCTAAAGGAGATTGGTATGACGTCTTCGCCTTCCAATTGTTGAGCCCATGATCTGAGTTGGAAGATCCACTTGCCGATGTCAAGTCGTTGTCGTCTTCTATAGCATGGATTCCACTGGCCGATGCGAAAGGAAGTCGGGCCAAGACGTCATGGCGATCATCTTCTCGACCTTTGATGTGAAGCCTAAACCAGCCTTGTCGATTTGAAAGGAAGATCTGGAGCTGTCCCTAAATAGAATTACATCCTTCAACAGAGCTTGAGCATCCTTCAACGAGGCCATCCTAGGTGAAGTGTGTAACTTCGTGGAGTGATGGAGAGTTAACAGTATGACTATGGGAATTGTTTCAAAAGCTTGATGTGGAGTCTCAAGAATTCACCCTCCATCTCGAGATATCGGAATGACTGTAGATGACTGACCATATGTTCTTCTTCACCACATAATTGAACAACTTTCCCTTCACCGGGTACTTCAAATTATGTAAGGTAGGTAAATACCGCCCCATGTATCCGGCGCCCAAGTAGGCAAGAGTAAGTTGGACGGATGTCCATGAAGAAAGTAGAGTCAAAAGTTTGGGAACCGACTTAACAGGCAGATGAGCTCCAAGCACTGCTCGCTTAGAACCATCAAAAGCTCAATAATGTCACGGGTCTCGTAACCAACCTTCGACATCAAGCCGATCAAAGCCTTCGGTAGAATGTTCAAGCGTAATCGTATCCACCAAAACATGAGACAATGTAATGCCCTTACATTCAACAGAGATGTGTAAGGCTTGTTGTGTTTCTTTCCGGCAGGAGTCAAGTCAAGATCGTAGAAGTTTAGGCCATTGTTGGCAGCCAGTTAGCAATAAACTTCAAACTGGTCAAGAGTAGTTCTTCATGGGTGACGTGAGCATTCTTCGTAAACTTACCAAGGCATTAGTATGAGCCTCGGAGCACAAGAGAAGAGCAGAGCAAGCATGGAGATCTTGGACGAGTCTGGTCCAACTGCTCCACAACATTGTAGTCACTCTTCTTGATAATCTTCGAATTTCTCCATTTCGTTGGAGGTTTTCGTGAATTCCTTGGTACTCGGCCGAGCAGGATGAGTTACCGGTTCTTTCCTCTAACTTGGGGAATGGATTGAATATTGGAATGCGAGCTGGAGTCGCAGTGTCTTGTGAGGAGAGATATCCGAGAGAACACTCTTCCCGTTCGGGTCACCTTACTTGATCCTGATGTTGTCAATGTCGAATGGTAGCTTCAACAAGAAGATCTTCAATGGTCGAGGGTCTTGCTTGACGCCATGATAGTAAACCTTAGCTCCATAATTCCAAGGGATAGCTTTGTCGGAGGAATATGAACTGGTCTTGAGAACTAATGATGAGAGGTGCCACTCTAGGCATGTGGATCAGAGAGGAAATTTTATCAGGTTAACATCAACATAGTCTTCGGGAAATCATCACCCCATCCATACCTTAACATCTTCAATAGGAATTTTGTAGCCTAGAACAGTGTACTTCACCATGTAATCGTATTTTCCACTTCTCGCCTTAAGGTATCCACACAGATGGTGCAGTTTTCATCTACATCTTCGATCTTCATTTAGACATGTCTTCAATACCGCATGTGTGGTTTCGTGAATAGTATCTCACGGTTATCCATCATGCACTGAACACGTCTTCAACCAAGCACAACCATCGGCGTATGGGCACCAACCAATTCCGGCATCCTGATCGACACCGCTTGAAAGAAATTCTTCTTAATACCATCGAGGAATGGTCAAGTCATCTATGTTGAAAACATAAGTATCCTCCCAACAACATTAGAACTTTGTCATGTTTAGGCATAGGCGCTGATCACATCTCCGAGTTTCAACAGAGGATCAAACTCAATCGCTTAGCTTCAATCATATCCTGAATCTTGTTCTTCAAAGCCCAACAATCATCAAGACTATGTCCGTGGCTATTGGAGTGGTAAGCACACTTAGCATTAGGATTGTATCTGAGAGGAAGTGTTGACATTTTGAGGAGGATCCTCAAGGTAATCATCCGCTTTCAACATGTGTTGCAAGGCTTCATGATAAGGGCATGTTGATCTTCAGAATCTGCCTTCGTGGCGCTGCTCGCCATGCCTTGTCTCACCGTGCCGATGCAGGATTGAGATCGAATCGCTTCTACAGATTGAGTACAGTCGGTCTTGGCTGCTTTTTCTGACCATACACCACATTGGCTCTTTCTTACCACCAAAAGATCTCTTTGCAGATTTAAAGATGACTTACATGAATCTTTCCGCTTTTGATACCGCCTTCAATATCGTCACAATATCGGTGAATCCGGTCAAGAGTTTCCAATCGATGATTGAAGAATGGGCCTGTTGTTCCTATAAACATATCAACCAACTATATGGGACAAGGGTGGTTGAACTTGCCTCTAGGTCTCCATTTCGAGCATACTTGAACTTCTCATCACGACCCATAGACATGCTTTGTAGTTGATGCGAGTGTGTCAATTCAAAGATTGTACTATACTGTCTATAGAAAGCATCCGCTAAGTCACCCAAGTACGGATACGGTCATTCTCTAGCGGATAATACCACCCAACCGGGTTCCGATGACTCTTGAAAATAAGGCATCCACAACTTTTGTCATCAGCTTGGGATTGATCTTCGGACATAGGACTTCAAATGCAGCTTCGGACAAGAAATGCCATCATATTTGGCAAAAGTAGGAACTTTGAACTTGGGAGGAATCACCACGCAAGGAACAAGACTCAGATCATCAAAATTCAGTCCGGACATCTTCAGGTTTTCCACAACATTCAGACGGTCTTCAAGTTGTTTATACTTGTCATCTTCATCAGAGTACTGGATGTAGTCAGAGCAATCTTCTCCCTCTTTTCTAGGCTCACGCTGGTCATCTTCATTACCCTTGCCACTCCCCTCATTCTTGACACTTCCTTCAGAGAGCTCTATTCGGCTAACCCTTTTAGGACCACCTTTGTAACGTCTGCCCATGTTGAGGAGACCAACAACCTTCTTCTTTCTGTTGATGAGTTTCTTCAGATCTTCTTGGCCCTGGACCAAGCTGGTAAACATCTGCTGAAACTGAGCATTCTGAGCCTGAAGATCTTTGACAATTGTCAAGAGCCATTTCGCTAAAATAAATAAGAGAGAAATGAAAACCAATCTTCAATGTACCGTGATGCAAATGTTATGCTATGATATGCAATGTTTATGGATGCAATGCAATGTTTTCAAGGACCTTAGAGATTTAAATTTGTTAAACAAGCAATGAACAAACATTTATTAGTTCTCTTTTTTATTATTTTTTTTACAAAAGATAGTTCAAAACAATAAAAGAAAAGCATAAAAATCCTAAAGCTCTAAGTCTCCCATGGCGCTTCTCTTGGTGCCGAGGCGCTGATGCTTCGCTTCCTCGTGAAGTAGCTTTGTCAACTCTAGCACTTTCTTCTCACTTGCATAACATCGAGCTTCAAAGGTATCCTCTCTTCTTAAGTCAATCCGTGATCTCTTCAAGTCTTCAAAATCGTGAGGCATGTCAGATGATGAACAGTATAGGATTGCCACCTATAGCAATGTGTTCCATAATTACGGTAAAACAGCGTGAATGGCATCATGAGGTTTTGAGCTCGAGCTCGCACCCATTTGAGGTAAGGTTCAAGGAATGGAGTTCGGTGCCCCAAAGTCTTGGTATCGCTTCTTTACCATGCCCTAAGCGTGTATGAACCTTCGTCGGTAATTCGAGATCGTGATTGTAATCGAACACAACATCTTGAGAAGCATATCGTGAGGACCATCTCTTCGAGCAAAACCAAACCGACGAGCTAGAGAAGGGTAAGTAATACTCTCCTTATACCAAGTAGTGGTACATTAGGAATTCTACAACGCCAATGAATGTGAAGTCTTTTGAGAGAAGAGACTTCAACGGATATCTGAATGAGAGAGTGACATTAACCTTCGAGACCATCTCAACCTTTGCTTCTTCAAAAACTGATGGAGGAAGGTGCAAATAAACCACCGGAAAGTAACAGATGCAACATAGAGTTCTTTGTCTTTTGATGGTACGAGTGTGGAGAGAATGTAGGATGTCTCCAAGTAAAGTAGGCACGGATTGGCGAGTAGGAATAACTTGATGGCGCTGACATCTATGAATTGATCCGAGTTAGAAATAACCAAACCATAAATTAGCAAGGCCACAATGTTCTTCAAATGCATGGAAACTCATAACTTTGAGGAATTCTCGGGCTTTCTTAATTAAGAACTTGGCAAGTAAACCCTTAACTCCACTTCTAGTTTCCCAATTGGCTTCAATGTCTGAGCGCTTTAGGTGTAGAGTATCGATGCAATGTCTTCTGACTTAGGAACCTTTTCTAAACCGGTGAATGGAATTTGGTCAAGAATTGGTATCCCAAGTAGCTTAGAGAACTCTTCCAAGGTAGGAACCAACTGATAATCTGGGAATGTAAAGCAATGATGTTTCTGATCAAAGAACTGAATAGACATGCATCATATCTTCTTCAAAACCGAGATAACCAATCAAGTAGATAACCATGTCTTTTGATGAACTCGAGTATTGGGAATCAAACCAATTCTTTGAAATGAGAAGGTATACCCATGAAGTTGATTCGGATAGTCTTCTAGAAGCCATAATACCCTACAAAACAGAGCAAAGATAAACCCTAGGTCCTGAAATAGTTAGAAATGATATGCAATGCGAATGATGTCATGATGTCATGTTTAGCACACACAAACAATTCACACAATGAGCCTAGGTTTAAGGCTTGCAAGAGGTATAGTGATTACCCCACCAAAAGTTTGAGTTGGTTCATCCTGTCCTATAATAGTAACCGGTTCTAGGAATCTCATATCACCGATCTTCTCAGAGATGCTTATTTCAATACGACTACCAAGTGGTCAATCAAAATATCCCAAAAGTCCGATCTTAATGAGCGTAGCATCGAGTATCAACCAACCTTAGTCTGACCAAAGCCGCCATCTCACTACCTTCTAATGGCCAAGATGGGTCAATTAAGGTTCTAAAAGTTTAGTTAGTGCTTGATGACACCACGCAGAAGCCAAATACTATCCTCAACTTGGGAATGAAGAGTATCAGACATCCAAAGTGTCACACTAACGTAGCCATCATGTTGACCATTTTGATATACGTCTAACGGTCGCGACGATTTATTGCTACTTACCTAAAAGGAAACCCGGATCCGGGTGTAGGATCCCCCAACAATTATAATACCCAAGCAACCCTTAAAGATAAAGCAAGCAAGTCAAAACAAAGTAATAAAAGTGATTTAGAAATCCCTAAGGGTATTCTTCTTTAGGTGTCTCCCCGCAGAGTCGCCAGCCTGTAATACGTGAACTGACTTTGTAGGTTTTTGTATCGCAAATGTGCGATAGCAAGAGTCGCCACCGACTTTTCTTTTATCCAATTAGGGAAGGTGAAAAGAACAGAAAAGACCTTCGTTAGATTCTGAGTAAGGGAGAAGGGTATGAAAGGGAAGGTATTAGCACCCTTTCCATCCGTAGTTATCTAGCTCTTAGTTGCTCTTAGATCACTTTAAAATTGTGCTTCGTGTGTTTGACAAAAATATTTTGAAAAGGCATTTTGCTTTGACTTTGTAATGATTCATGCGAATGTATACAAAGTGTTCGGAAATGTTTCGCTTTTAAAGAGTTTGAACTTTGACAAAAGTGTGTGGTGCAAAGAGTATTTGATCGGAGCAAGCAACTAAAAGTCTTATTACCTACCGTAATTGGTCGCTTTCGTGTTATTTTACGCTTCTTTAGAATAGCGCTATCCATACCATTAGTTGGTAGGTAACCCCATTCGTTGGATGTAAGTGGACATTCGAAGGGACATCGGATGGTCATAGAATTAGTGGAAGTATCCTAGCACATTCAAAGGACTATCATCATTTTCGTGAGGGCGACAATCGAGGGTCAAGATCATGTATTCGTAGGCTACATCATGGGTCTTATGATCTTTGTATCAAGGGACTATGATGATATATTTTGAAGGCAACGGTGCTAGATACCCTACGCTCGAGGGACATGACCATTTGTAATTGTAAAGGCAACGAGAGAATTCCTAAGGTGTATGTGTGAGAAGTGTGTCGATTCGTATATTTTATCTTGAAAATTAGAGTGAGCTATGTTGATTTTAGTCTTCATACACGCCTAGTTACTAACAAATATAGGTGCGGAAATTAAAATACGGAAATGTAAATGGAAAGTAAATCCTACGCTATTACATGGCTTTGGGGCGTATATAATTTAAACTTATGGAAAATAAAAGCCCTAATTAAACTATTACATCCCATGAGCAATTACATTATTGAAAAATGAAAACGGTAAAAAGAAATCGTCTCAAACGGATAACCCGTGAAAAGATAAGAAATCTAAATACGATGAAATCAATAAGAGAAAATGTTAGTAAAATGCAAATTTTTGAATGAGAAAAATATTTCATGCTGGAAATAACATTAATATGCTAAAATAATTTTTGGGGATTTTTGAGTTAATTTGATAATTAAAACTAATTAAAAGTGATTAAATGCAAAATTGAAATAAAATTAAATATGCATGCAAAATAATATTTTTAATTTTATAAATTAAATAAACATTTTCAAATAATGCAAAAAGAAAAATATTTTTGATGATTTTTAATGCATGATAAAATTATTGAAATAAATTAAATGCATGCAAAATATTAAATAAATTAAAATGAAAATATGAAGAAATATGTTAGTTTGTAAAAGAGAAAATAAGTGGTCCTGGGGAATCGAACTCAGACCTTGCTTTCACAACCCCATGCCTTACCAACTCAGCCAATGTATCAACGTTTGAAAACCGAACGAATGGATTTTGACAGATGTCGCCTCCCTGATGCTCCGCATCACGCCACCAAGCTTCGTCTTCTTCGCTTCAAATTTTTGAAAATCTCGCTATCGGCCATGGTTCGACGCTATGTCCTCACAACCAAAACCATGTACAAGCAATATAAATAAAATCTAAGACCATGGATCGATTCGCCTTGGTCCATCAACATCGTGATGGCATCGATTTGGTTCAATTTAACCGATTTAAGGAAACCCTAATTCGATTCAAGAAACCCTAACAATGGTGTATTTCGATTCGTGCCATAAAACTCAATTCGATTGCCCGATAGCTTGCAAACTTTGTTCTAAACACAAAACAATCATCAAAACACATTAATAATGCATGATAAATAGAAATCAATTTTTGAAAAAGTAAGAACAAACCAAATTCGGATTTCTCAATTCTTGATGCTTTTGGACAATGTAAGGGTCTGAATCGATTTAGAGGTATCAAGGAATGTGTTCTGAGTGCTTGGAATCAATTGAAACGACCTTAATCTAAGGTCAGTAGTGCTTGTAAGCCACGGATTTTTTGAGCTTCAATAGGGTTTCTCCAGCCAGTTTTTCTACCCTAATTCGTGTGGCATGTGTTGTATATATATAGTAGATGAAATTAGAGCTGATTTGAGAAAGAATCAATCATCAATCAATGCAAAACATATTTGATTTTGCAAGTCAAATTTTCTTCTTTGATCAATTTTCAATCAAATTTTGCCATATCCAACCAAATTTCGAAATTTGTTGGCTTTATTGAGTTGCTTGATCTCAAGGAAGAGAAAATCAAATTTGCATTTAATTTTGATTTTATACTTTATTTTTGAATTTAATTTGCATTTAAATGAATAAAATACAAATTAAATAGAAAAATAAAATAAAATTCGTGGCATTGGGCTTGGATATTCCTAATTGCATAAGGAACAAGTTTGATGAAGAAAAGTAAGCCCATTTGCAAAATATTTGATTTTTAGAAGTATCTCTCTTTGTGCACTTCTTCAAAATTGCCCAACTTGTGAATGGTGTATCTTGCTCAATTTTCCACATTTTGAGTGTTCTTGGACTTTTGGAAATATCTAAGAGTCCTCTAACCAACCTCTTTGGTTTCATCTCAATTGAGTTTCCATTCTCAATATATCTTCAAAACAAAATGTTGACTTTTGTTGACTTTGAAAAGGACTCAGAATGTTTTGATCCATACATTCCAAATGAAGCATTTTTGAACATTCTTGTGAGACATGAAGTTGTAGAGAATTGAATTTTCTTCAACAAGAGGTGGTGGAAAATTTCTTGAGAAAGTATGAAGAAGTTATGCCACCAAAGTTTGGTTGACTTTTCACTAAGAAACCGTAATTTAGAAAGTTTGACTTTGAGAAAATCTTGAGTTTTCTTGATGAATCATGATAAACCCTTGATCAAATGATGAATGTAACTTCAAAATGAGGATGTTGACCAAAATTATGAATTTTGACTGTATGTTGACCATAGCTGACTTTTGTCCAATATAATTGATTTTCAACCATCCGAGCAATTGTCTCGAGGAAACTTGACTTGTGAGGCTTGAAACTTGATATGGAGAATCTTTGAAGTATATGAGGAGGCATGATGACCATTGGAGAGGTTGAAGTCCATTTTGATGTGAGAAATACCAAACCCTAGTTCAATGATTGTCTAGTAGAGAGTGTATGGTCAACCCTCGAGGAATCCTTGAATGGATGTATGGAATGTCTTGAGAAGTATGAGGGCAAATTTTGGGGTATGACACCTTTATACCGTAACGTGGATTATGAAGACGGAGATTATAGCTATTAGTCGAGTTTGTGTCGCTTCCGATACGAGTAACCTGGGAATATTTATGTCGCCTTGTTGTTGTTCTTTGTTGTTATTCCTTTTGTGAATAAGAATCATACTTTATGAAAATATGATTTGATGAGGAGGTTTAATAAAGAAGGTTTTTTGATTTCTAAGATTCAATTTATGATTCCCGAGGATGCTGTATCCGAGATTTTACTTTGCAAACTCATTAAAGTGATTTGGTTTTGGTGTGACGCCTGATTGAATTTATGAAATTTTAAATTACTCGATTTTACTTATAAAACCTTGGGTAATATTGGGGTGTTACAGATGCACAAATTCTCCTCACATCATAATAATTTCCCTAAACCTTCTAAACCCAAGTAATTCAATTAACCTCATTTGCCAACCAACATCAAACTAAATTCACTTTTTCTTAACTTAATCACATATCTAATGCTAACTTACCTCATTTTAACTATACCGACTCCACTTGTTGTCCTAACTATTACATTCAAAGGTTAAATAAAATGACGCACTACATTTCACTTAATGAACCAAACCAGTTTATGATCTTTTCAATTAACTGCATCCAATTACACTAACCCTATCACATTGATCGCATCAATAGAAATACAAAGCAGAGATATTTTGAATTCTTACAGAGTCGCACATCTCTTACTCTTTTCAAGCTCATAAATCATAATAAATAACAAAATCTTCACTAATCAATACATCATCAAACAATCACACAATGCCCTAACTCTGCCCTTAATCCCTTGTGAGAAAATTTTAGGATCATTGGGAATTCAATCTCCACCCTATACTTAATCTCACATTTCTTTGTTTTGTTAACACTTATCCCATCTAATTCACTTACACATAGTAATCTCATCCAAAAAGAATAAACAAAAGTTCATAACCAATTTATGAATAAGCAAAGAAAACTTTCTTAGGAATATGAATCGATTTATGATCCAACAATCCATTTTCAAGAGTATAAAACCCAAATTTTTCACCCAATGCATGTCGTTCAAAGTATAAACCATACCTTGTCATTTTACCAATGCAGGTCTTCACCTGAAATAAAGGATGGTTTTCTCTCAAACTTCTTTAGCTTTGTTGTCACAAAGGAAATGAGTGATGGTTTCCTCTCAAACCTCCTCACTTTGTTGCCACGTGAAATGAGCGATGGTTTCCTCTCAAACTTTTTAGCTTCATTGTTGTCACTACAATGGTGAACTATGAAATGAGCGAAGAGTTTCGTGAGAAGTGTTCAGAAAAGGGTTTTGGTGAAATGCGATGAATTTGGGTTTAGTATGTCAGCGATGAACTGGGTTCAATGATATGAAATTAGATTATTTTATTCACTATAATAAATTTGTTAAAATGTCATTAATATGTTTAGATTATTTTATTCACCTACTAAATTTAGACCCATTATTATTCATCCATTAATTTGTTAATAATGTTTAAATTATTTGTTAATATGTTAATATGCTATGTAGAATAAATATTTTGAGTTATAAAATTAAATAATTTTTTAGTTTTTATAAATTTACACTCTTTTTAGTTTAAAAAGAGTAATTGAGATTTGATTATAATAATATTTTTAATTTAAATCTATTTCTAAGAAATAGTGTATATTATTCGATAATACTTAAAATGAGACTTTATTTATAAACTTACCATCGTGTTTTTATTTATATCCGATTTTAGAATATCAAGTATATATTTTAAAATTATATTATTTTTACATGAGTGTTTATAGAATTTTGGGAGGTGATATCTCATATATTAAAGTGATATCTCACATCTATGTGTTTTTATCTTCATGCAAGCATATTTTTATCTTCATGCATTATTATTGAATTTTTG
>CM038792.1:305006165-305137926 GCA_021764765.1 Vicia sativa | reverse complement strand
TCCAAACATACCTATACAAATTGCAACACGAGGAACATTAAAATACTGTCAAGACCATTATAACATCAAACAACATGATTCCATCATTCCTAATTAAATATCTCTATTGCCCAATTGTTTTCAACCTACAATTCGACACAATAGATAATTCTGCTGCATCCTAGAATTCTAAACCGATTCCTAAAATAACATGATCCATACCATTGAATATCAAAACCGATAATATGACCAACTAATCGAAACTGCCCTCACTCAGGGTTCTTCACCCCGACACCTCCTGCTTTCCTCCTTCCTTTTCCTCTTCTCAAATGCACGATGATGAATATTTCCCAAAAGTGACTTTTCCCTTCTTTTCCTTTTAATACCCTTTTATTATTCCAATAAAATAATTAAATTAGTAATTAGTAAGAGTAGTATTTTACCCTCATACCTCTAATCACTTTCACACCACCAACACTTCATTCCTTTAATTAATTAAATGAATTCAATAATCCAAAAACACCAATAATTAAATTTCCAATTAAATTAATAATTAAAATTCCAATTATTTAATAATTGAATTATTTGGGTGTCACATTTGGCGTTGGTTTTAATTGATGGATTATATGGAATTGCGATGATATATGATGTTTTGTTTGGTGATGATCTTTATGATGAACATGAAATGAATATGACTTGATAATTTCATGATAACTCGTATGATGAATATAAATGATGAGTTTTATGATGATTTGACTTTGATGAAACGCTTAATGCAAATATGATGTGATGATGTTTTGACGATGATTTTATGCCAAAAGCGAATGGGCTTTAGCCAATTTGTGATGATTTTGTTTGTGTTGTGTTGTTATAATGGATTGGCCTGAAAACTATGGCAACCAGATTTGCCTTGATGGCAACCATGATGGAGTTATACCCAAAGTTTTGTTGTTATGTTATTAGCATTGTTTGATGTTGTTGTTTATGATTTATGTTGATTAATGACATATTGACTTGTGATGATTTTCGGTGATGAAAGTTTATGTTGTTGTGATGATTTATGTCGATGAGGTTATGGTGATAAAGTGTTGATTATACACATTAGAATGACGATTGAAATGAGTGAGATTGGATATGTGTTGGGATGCACTTACTAACCTATATCTTTTTATGATTCCAAACTATATATATATATATATATATATATATATATATATATATATATATATTATATATCTATGTTATCATGCCTTTAATTATATGTTTTGGAGTATCTTACCCTTTACTTGTTTCGCTACCTTTTTGTAATGGTGAACCCACTGTAGGTTTTTGTATCGCAAATTAGAACGAATAAAGAGTCGCCACCGACTTTTCTTTTATCCAATTAAGGGAAGGTGAAAAAGAATGAAAAGACCTTCTTTAGACTCGAAAGTGGAGAAGGTTATGAAAGGGAAGGTATCAAGACCTCTTTCCATCCGTAGTTATTCACGGGCTCTTAGTTGCTCTTAGATCACTTTAAAATTGTGCTTTCTCGTGGTGTTTGACAAAAATATTTTGAAAAGGTATTTTGCTTTGACTTTGTAATGATTCATGTAGGAATGTATACAAAGTGTTCTAAATGTTTCGCTTTTGAAAAGAGTTTGAACTTTGACAAAAGTGTGTGGTGCAAAGAGTATTTGATTTGAGCAAGCAACTAAAAGTCTTATTACCTACTCGAATTGGTCATTTTTGTTATTTTTACGCTCCTTTAGAATAGCGCTTATCCATACCATTAGTTTAGGTAACCCCATTCGCTGGATGTAAGCGGACATTCGAAGGGACATCGGATGGTCATAGAAGGCAATCTGTGTGGAAGTATCCTAGCACATTCAAGGGACTATCATCATTTTTCGAGGCGACAATCGAGGGTCAAGATCATGTATTCAGAGGCTACATCGTGGGTCTTATGATCTTGTATCAAGGGACTATGATGATATATTTTGAAGGCAACGGTGCTAGGATACCTCTATGTTCGAGGGACATGACCATTTGTAATTGTAAAGGCAACGAGAGAGAATTACCCTAAGTGGGTGCATGAAAGAAGAAGTGTTGATTCGATATTTTATCTTGAAAATTAGAGTGAGCTATGTTGATTTTAGTCTTTCCATATGTAACACGGGTGAACCTGACTTTGTAGGTTTTTGTATCGCAAATGTGCGGATAGCAAGAGTCGCCACCAACTTTTATTTTTATCCAATTAAGGGAAGGTAAAAGTACGTAAAAAGATCTTAGATTCTGAAAAGGGAGAAGGTTGAAAAGGGAAGGTATTAGCACTCCCCTTTCCATCCGTAGTTATCTACGGCTCTTAGTTGCTCTTTAGATCACTTTAAAATTGTGCTTTCCGGTGTTTGAAAATGTTTTGAAAAGGTATTTCGCTTTGACTTTGTAATGATTCATGTAGGAATGTATACAAAGTGTTCGAAATGTTTTGTTTTGAAAAGAGTTTGAACTTTGACAAAAAGTGAGGTGTAAAAGTGTTTTGATAGAGCAAGCAACTAAAAGTCTTATTACACTCACTCGATTGGTCGCTGTTGTTTTATGCTCCTTTAGAATAGTGCTATCCGCATTAATAGTTGGTAGGTAACTCCCATTCGAGTGATGTAAGCGACATTCAAGGACATCGGATGGTTATAGAAAGCAACTTGTAGGTAGTATCCCAGCACATTCAAGGGACTATCATCATTTTCTAGGGCGACAATCGAGGGTCAAGATCATGTATTCATAGGCTACATCATGGGTCTATGATCTTGTATCAAGGGACTATGATGATTTGTTTGTAGGCAACGGTGCTAGAATACCTACGCTCGAGGGACATGACCATTTTGAATAGAAAGGCAACGAGAGAATTACCCTAAAGGGTGCATGTGTGAGAGAAGTGTGTTGATTCGTATACATGTTATCTTGAAAATTAGATTGAGCTATGTTCAATTTTATCTTGCCATACACGCCTAATTACTAGCGCTTATAGTGGTGCGGAAATTTAAAATGCGGGGTAAAGTGCGGAAAGATAAATGTCCTACGCTATTACATGGCTTTTAGGGCGATACATAATTTAAACTTATGGAAAATAAAACCTAATTTAAACTATTACATCCCATGAGCAATTACATTATAGGAAAATAAACGATAGAAGAAAAATCGTCCAAACGGATAACCAGAAAAGATGAGAAATCTAAAATACGAGAGAAATCTAATAAGAGGAAAACGTTAGTAAAAATGCAAGTTTTGAATAAGAAAAATATGACATGTCGGAAATAACATAAATATTAAAATAATTTTTTTGATTTTTGGATGCATTTTAATAATTTAAAACTAATTAAAATTGATTTAAATGCTAAATTATGAATAAAAAAATATGTATGCAAAATTGTATTTTTAATTTTATAAATTAAATAAGTATTTTCTGAAATATGCAAAAGGAAAAATATTTTGATGATTTTTAATGCATGAAATAAAAATATTGAAAAGAATTAAAATAACATGAAAATATTAAATAATATGAAAGTATGGAAAATAGAAGTTTTGTAAAAGAAAACAACTGGTCTCGCAGTGGTTCGAACTCGAGACCTTTTGGAGCATCTTTCAATACCAACGCCTTAACCATCGGGATGGGCTATGGTTCGTGTTTGAAAAGTTGAAATCAAACGCTTATGAATGTTGATGCCATGGTTATATTCCAAACACAACAACAAGTGGCGTGGACCCCGCTTATTTTGAATGGACGAATCGGCTCTCCTCGTACACGCCGCCGGTCCACGCCACGCCAATCCACGGAGCTCCTAGGCTCCCGGCCGCCTTCTCCCATGACTCAAACCCGAAACCCGCGAACACGTAGAAATAAATGGAAAAGCGGTACTACCCCTAAATCGGACCCTCACGAATCCATTGGTGATATTGGTTCCTCCGAAAACGCTTGTATGATCCGGCTCGATCGAACAAATGAGAAGCCCTAACTATGGCATATCGTGTTTCTCACGCCGAAGCTTGCATGTAATGGCCCGTATGTGACCTAATATGTGCCCCGAGTTCAAACAAACACACAAGAAACGTTAACAATGCATGAATTTGTGGAATCAAAATCAAGAATATACCAAATCGGAGCAAGTTGTATGGCACGACCGCGCTTCGGGCTTGAGTAAGTGATGCTTTTGGCTTGTCGGGAACCTCCTAGCACGTTGATGATGGCACACCTCGAATCTTGCTAGAAATTAAAATTAATTTCACAAGTTTGAGAAAATTTTTGCAAGAATAAGGGTTATGTTGAGCTAGGGTTTCGTGGTGGTTTGTGACATACTGCTTGGTATTTATGTAAGAGTTTCGAGGAAAACCAAGGAAAAGATGGATCATCAATGTGCATTTATATTTTTCAAATAAAATCAAATATTGCGTAATTTTGATTTTCTCATCAATGTAAAGGTAGCACGATTTGGCAATTGTTATGGGCTTTTGGACCCCAAGCATGATATAAAATCATTCCTTTTGAAAAATACTTTATTTTCATATTTTATATAATTTAATTTTGAATTAAATGGTTTAAAATCCAAAATTAAATCAATAAAATAGAAAATTGCCATGGCCAAGCATTTATGGGTCACAAATAATGTCATGAGTAAGTTTGGATCCAAAGATTATAGGCCCATTTGGAAAATTTTGCATTTTGACCAAAATGTTTGTGTAATCAGTTCAAAATTGCCCAACTCCTAAAAGTGTATCTTGCTCAATTTTTTCACATTTTGAGTGGTTTTGGACTTTTGAAAAGCTCTAAGAGTCCTCTAACCAACCCTTTGGTCTCATCTCAATTGAGTTTCCATGCTCAATATATCCCGAAACAAATGTTGACTTTTGTTGACTTTGAAATGACCAGAATGTTTTGGGCCATACCTCTCAAATGAAGCATTTTTGGACATTCTTGTGAGACATGAAGTTGTAGAGAATTGAATTTCCTTCAAAAAGAGGTGGTGGAAAATCGAGAAAGCATGAGAAAGTTATGATCAACAAAGTTCAGCTTGACTTTTCACCTAGAAACCCTAATTTAGAAAGTTCGACTTTTGAGCAAATCTTGAGTTTTCTTGATGAGTCATGATCAACCCTTGATCAAATGATGAATGTAACTTCAAAATGAGGATGTTGACCAAAATTATGAAGTTTGACCGTATGTTGACCATGCTGACTTTTTGTCCAATACAACCGATTTTCAACCATCCGAGCAATTGTTCGAGGAAATTTGACTCGAGGAGGCTTCGACACTTGACATGGAGAATCTTTGAAGCATATGAGGAGGCATGATGACCATTGAGATGTTGAAGTCCATTTGACCGAGAATATCAAACCCTAGTTTGGGTTGATTGTCTAGAGAGAGTTTGTTCGATCAACTCGAGAATCCTTGAGTATGGATGTATGAAATATCTTGAAGATGGAGGGCAATTTTGGGGTATGACAGCTGCCCTGCTCAATCTTCTTGTACCGAAGGTTAGATTGACACCGCCTTTCGTGACCGGAGGTAGAAGATGATGAACACCGAATACACCGAAAATTTGCACTCGCCGTTGGTCGACGCGGAATGGGCTTATAGATGCCATTGGAGAAGTTGGAAATTTTGTGGGAATGAGTCGTATGCCAGACTCGAGGTTGCCGACATGAGAATGGACGGTGATGGGCTTAAGATGCCATCCGAAGGGTCGATGCTCGGGAGTGAGTCAGACGCTTAGGCTTTGTAGACGCTTTTGAAGGAGCACGAGACTGGGCTTAAGATGCCATCCTAAGGAGTCATATGTTAGACTTTGGCTCATCTTTGAATGAAGTTATTGGTTTGTATTGATTTTAACCAAATATGCAGATTCCAAAAGGGAGAAATGTGGACAAGTAGTCTGAGATGGGCTTAAGATGTTATCCAGGCAACCGAGTCGCACGCCGCACTGAAGTCATTGCTGATAATAAGAGAGGGTTAGAATAGATCTTCGTCATTACCCGAGGGGATAGTAATTTGGCAAAGTGTGGATATCGTCCCCGTGCATCCGGTATTGATCCAACGCCTGCTATCGGAGGATAACTTGTGATCTTTCTGATAGGTTTCCGTCGAGATTCGGCTTAACTCGGACCTGCTTACGCCGGTGATTTAACCTATTTTGAGAAAACAAGAGAAACTTTGATAGAATATTTGTTAGTCTTATGCAAAGTATGATGCATGACAATGTATATGAATGACATATGCATGAATTATGACTTTATGAGTAATGTATGAATGATAGATGTTGTGGTATTTCAAAACATATCCATCTTGGAAGATGCGGATGTTCCGCTGAGGATTCCCGACTGCTTGGGATGGAGATCCCAGAAAGTGAAACTTTGATTCTCCCGGCACTATCCAACAAGTCTTGGGCCCAGATACGCTTGAGGAAGGTAGAGATTGAGAAACTCGTTGTTGGAGATCATGTAATTCACCGGGAGAGTCCGGGAGGCAACTGGGGATCTTGTATGTATCCCGCTGGAAAAAGGAGGCGCCCCATCGATTTTGAGTAGATCTCGCCGAGAGCGTTGATGGTCTGGGAGACGCTGGGGCCCGTTGGAATCTCTCGACGGGAATAAGATGTAGATTTTCTCCCGTGCACTATCCACCAAGTCTCAAGTCCGATACCGCCGAGAAAAGGGAATTGTTGAGAGATACCATTGATGATAAAATACCTCGGCCGGGATGAAGTGTTACCGCTTGAGACCGATGTGTAACGTTGTTTCATTTTGAGTGGAACCACTACTGTGGATTAACATATACTCCGCTGGGGAGGTTTGTTGAGTGACACTGTCATGAGATTATGTTCTGGGGAATGTTTTGGTGACCTTTGTTGTCATCTCAATTCCTAGAGCTCCTAGTAATTACTTTTGTATGCTCACTTTTCGTGTCAGGAATGTATTCTTATTGTCAAATGCATATAATCATTCAAAGCAAACGTTGGACTTATGCAAACAACAATAAAGGGAAAATTGTAAAGAGAAAGAACTTGATTTATTTGAAATGTGCGTATGGCCGTTAGTTTGTACACAAGAAAAGTAAAAAGCTATGGAAACAATCTCGTTAAGTTCCAACCATGCTAGTACTCATATATTTCAACTATCTCATCTCCTCACAAGAGAAAGTGAGTGAATTGATCTTCGCCATTTGAATCTTGAATGCCGATAGAATCAGTAGGTGATCCGATGAGACATAGTCACGCTTAAATCCCTAACTTTACCTAGACCGCCTTCCTGTTTTCGCCACCGATACCCTTTGCCCAAGCCGCTTTTCGTGTTCTTCGACTTGCCGTGTACATTTTTTTTGTATATGTCCTTAACTTTTGCCCCAACCCTGGTTCGCGCCAGATGCCCTTATTTTTGCCTAGGTCACGAATTCAGCGGGTCTCTTCAGCGTAGTATTTTTTGACTATGTCTCAAGGCTCACGTGGTGTGGGAAGTCTTCACCATCCATGGTGCTAAGTATCATAGTCCGCCGTAATACCGCCTTGACTACAAACGGTCCTCGTAGGTGGGAGTCCATTTGCCCCTGGATCACCCTGTGGAAGAATGATGCGCTTGACTACTAGATCACCGACTTGGTAGACCTTATGCTTGACCTTCTTGTTAAATGCTCGATCATTCGCTTCGATAGATCCGTCCATGGCAAATGGACGCCAGTCGCCTCATCAATCGCGATCTGATCAAGGCGAGTCTCGACCCAATCGCCTTCGCTAACTCGCGGCCTTGGAGGACTCAACGAGGGTATCCGAACCTCGATTGGTAGTGACTGCCCATACCGTATTACAAAGAGAAGCGGAGTTGCCCTCGTGGATGTTCGTGATCAGAGTGCGATAACCATGAAGAGCAAATGGTAACATCTCATGCCAATCCTTGTAAGTCACTTTCATTTTTTGTATAATCTTCTTAATGTTCTTGTTGGCGCCCACCACGCCATTCATCTTAGGTCGATAAGGAGAAGAATTATGATGTTTGATCTTGAATCCTGCAGGCGTAGTTCGGATCATCTTGTTGTTGAGATTGGAACCGTTATTCAGTGATAATACTTTCTGGAGTGCCATATCGACAAATAAGATTATGCTTGATGAATCGAGCCACAACATTCTTGGTAATGATGCGAACGAGGTCGCTTTCACCCACTTGGTAAAGTAATCAATTGCCACAAGGATGAAACGATGTCCATGGAAGTCAGGCTTGATTTCTCGATCATGTCAATGCCCCACATTGCAAAAGGCCGGAGTCAAGAACATTCGAGGTATCGAGGTACGGCACTTTGTCCGCAACCGGGCATTTAGACAAGATCGAGTTATAGCGTGACAATCGCCCATGGTGGACCAAAAGTAACCTCGTCTCAAAATCTTCTTAGCCATCGTATGTCCACCGGAATGGGTACCAAATGCGCTTCCGTAACCTTCCATGATACGTATTGCTCAGCTTTCTGTCTACAATGGAAAGCACAAGTCGTGGCGCTTTGTATAAGATGTCATGTGAGGAAGAATTTGGATGCAAATCTTCTCATGAAATCTATCTTATTGATGTACACCTCAGGGATATTCCCAGTCTCAAGATACCTTTCACGCCATAGTACCAAAGTTTCTTTTTATTTTATGGATCCATCTAGAAATCATAGTAGTGTGAGTCAACATATATTGCCTTTTCCAGAAATTTCAGTTAAAGTTGCCAGTAAGTTTTCTCGAGTCATGAGTATCTTGTTTCACAACAGAAACCTTTTGCTAAGGTAGTATATGGCATGCTTTTTCGACAGACTCGCCATGTTGCCCCAAACACACCCCATTGAATTCTCTAGCAACCGCTGCTACATGATAAGAGGTCTTCCTTCGGCGGCATCGTATAAGGACCGAGTACCTTGATTTTGTCAAAGCGATCCGGCAATCGCCGCTCCATTCCACTACTGATCTTTCTTTAGTAACTTGAAGATTGGCTCACAAGCAGCGCTAGATGTGCAATGAATCTGCAATGTAGTTCAATCGCCCAAGAAACCTCACTTCTCAAAATGGGAGCCGGCATCTCTTGAATGGTTTTAACCTTGGCGGGTCAACTTCAATACTTTAACAACGAACAAACCCTTAGAGTTTTCCTGATCTAACTCCAAAAGTGCACTTGTTAGATTAAGTCTAGCCTCGTTTCTTCAACCTATCAAACAGTCAAATGATCAAGATGTTCTTCTTCGCCCTGCGGATCGAGATATCATGTCGCCGACGAGACCCTATCTCGTGATGGATCATGTCATGAAATAATGTCACCATACCGATAAGTGGCGCTCTTCATCCGAACGACATAACCTTGTAGCGAAAAGTGCCCCACCCGTAACAAAAGTAGTCTTCCATGTCTCGGGAGCCATTTTGATCCGATTGTAATCGAGAAACCATCCATGAAGGAGAAAACCTTATGCCGAGCTGTTGTCAACCGTAACATCAATACGAGGAAGGAAATCATCTTCTGACTCGCTTTGTTCGATCTCTCGTAATCACACACATTCGCACTTTGCCATCCTTCTTAGGTATTGCACCACATTTGCAACCCATGTGGATAGGAAGTACAGCTAAGAAACCTGCTGAATCGCTCATAATCTTCGGCCTTTGATTTTCTCCGACATCTCAGACGATACGAAAACCTTCTGCTTCACCTGGAGAAACCTTCTTTGTCGCGCAATCGTGTACCACAATATCAATGTCTAAACCCGCATGTTCGTATGACCAAGCAAAACCTCAATATAGTCTCGTAGCATCTGAACCAACCTTTCTTTAACATCGCTCAAGACCCACCCTATCTTGATCTCTTTTCATCTTCGCACTCCATTCACAACCTCAACCTCGCTTCGTGGTGGTCAGATAACTCGCCTTCTGCCGTAGCAGCCCCGACAAGTTCTCCTCGGCACTTCACAATCTTCCTCACTTTCGCCTTCGGCTTGGTAGATCGGATTATCAAGTCATATTTAGCAACAGATACCAGTATTAACTAGATTCGTAATGATTCGCAGTTGATCACGGTGGTGTAAGAAACACATAGCTTTTGAAGGGTGATAAAGTAAAGAAAGAAAACATACAATTGCAAAAGTCCAACGAATTTATTGAATGAAAATACCTAAACGACAAATAATAACCCTCGCAAACGAGCCATGATGCCCGCAAGGCACTAGGTTTTAGAGTTTATTGTTCAAACATAAAAAAGAAAAGCAAAACAAAAACAAGAGCAATTACCCCGGCTAAAGGAGATTGGTATGACGCCTCAACCTTCCAATTGCCGAGCCCATGATCCGAGTCGAAGATCCACTTGATGTCGAAGTCGTTGTCGCCATCTTCTATAGCATGGATTCCACTACCGACGGAAATGAAGTTGGCGGCACGTCACAAGGTATCATCTTCTCTCGACCTCGATGGTGAAGCCTAAACCAGCCTTGTCGGATTTGAAAGGAAGATCGTGAGCTGACCCCAAATAGCACTACCACCTTCTTCAACAAGCACTGGAGCATCCTTCACGAGGCCATCCTAGGTGGAACTTGTGTAACTTCAGAGTGACAGAGTCAAAGCATGACTGGGATTGTCTCAAAAGCTTGATAGAGTCTCAAGAATTCACCTCCATTTCGAGGTATCGAATGACCTAGATGACCGACCATATATTCTTCTTCACCACACACCGTAACAACTTTCCCTTTCACCGGTACTTCAACTGATGTAGGTAGACGTAACGCTCGCCCCATGTATCCAAGGGGCCCAAGTAGGCAAGAGAAGTGGATGGATGTCCATGACAAAGAAGAGTGGAACGAAAGTCGATCCGACTTTAACAGTGAGTGAGCTCTCCAAGCATCGCTCGCTTAGAACCATCAAAGCTCTCACAATAATGTCACCGGGTCTTAACCAACCCTTCACATCAAGCCGATCAAAAGTAGTCTTCGGAAGGATATTCAGAAAGTAACCAGTGTCCACCAAAACATGAGACAATGAGTTCTTACATTCAATAAAGATGTGCAAGGCTTTGTTGTGTTTCTTTCCAAAGCAGAGTCAAATCAAGATCGAGAAACCTAGGTCTGGTCGCAGCCTAGGCTAGCAATACAAACTTCAAATTGTCGCTGGTAGTGTTCATGCACATGAGCATTCTTCTAAATTTCACCACATGCTAGCATGAGCCTCTGGAGACAAGAGCAGTAGCAAGCATGGAGATTTGACTGAGTCTGTCTCCAACTGCTCCACAACATTGTACTCACTCTTCTTGATAATCTTCTTAATCTCTCCATTTTTGTTTGGTGTCTTCAAGAACTTCCTTTGGTACTTGGTCAGCGGATGAGTCACCGGTTCTTTCCTCTAGCTTGGGAATGGATTGAATAGTCGAATGCGAAATGGAGTCGCGTGTCTTTGAGGAGAGATATCGGAGAGAATACTCTTCCGTTCGAGTCACCTTACTTGATCCCAAGTGATGTTGTCAATGTCGTGAATGGTAGCTTCAATTGTAAGATTCTCAAGGGTCTTGCCACGCCATGATAGTAAAACATCGCCTCCATAATTCCAAGGAATAGCTTTGTCGAGGAATATGGAACTGGCCTTGATAAGTGATAATGAGGTGCCACTTTCAGCACGTGATCACAGAGGAAACTTTATAGTGTTAACATCAAAGATAGTCTTCTGGGAATCGTCACCCCATCCTATTGCTTTAACATCTTCAATAGGAATTTTGTAGCTAGAACAAGTACTTCACCATGTAATCAAACTTTCCACTTGGCTGCCCCAAGGTATCCCACACGTGGTGTAGTTTCATTCACATCCTCAATCTTCACTTAGACATATATCTTCACACGCCCGCACGTGGTTTCGTAAATAGTATCTCACTGTTATCCATCATGCATTGAACACGCCTTCTCAACCAAGGACAACCATCAAAGAAATGGGCAACCAACCAACTCCTGGCATCCTCGGTCGACACCGCTTTCAACAAGTTCTTCTTAACAATCATCGAGAAAAGGTCAAGTCATCTATGTTGAAAACATAAGTATCATCACCAACAACATTGGAACTCTTGTCATGGTTAGCATAGCGCATTGATCATATTCGAGTCTCAACGAGAGGATCAAACTCAATCGCTTAGCTTCAATCATATCTTGAATCTTGTTCTTCGTGAGCCCAACAATCATCAGATCATGTCCCGGCTATTGGAATGGTAAGCACACTTAGCATTAGGGTTATATCTCGGAGAGGAGGTATTGACATTCCGGAGAGGATCCTCAAGGTAATCGCCTTTCAACATGTGTTGCAAGGCTTGCGACAATGGCATGTCGATCTTCGTAAACCGCCTTCGTGGCGCTGCCTGCCACGCCGCCGCTGTCTCGCCGAGGTTGCGGCCGATGTAGGATCGGAGATCACAACCCACTCACTGATTGAGCACCGGTTTTGGCCTTGCTTTTTCTCGACCACACACTGCATTAGCTTCTCTTAGCACCAAAAGATCTCTTCAAGATTTGAGGATGACTGTCTCAATCTTCACTCCCGATACCGCCCAATACGCCGCTCGTCAATATCACCGGTGAATCCGGTGAAGAGTTTCAATCGATGATTGAAGAATGGTCTGCCGTTGTTCCATAAACATATCAACCAACTCTATGGACAAGGGTGGTCGAATCTCGCTTGCTAGATCTCTCCACTTCTAAGCATACTCCTTGAACTTCTCATCACGACCCATAGACATGCTTTGTAGTTGCATGCGAGTGGGTGTCAATTCAAAGATTGTACCATAATCGCTCGAGAAAGCATCGCCTGTCACCCAAGTACGGATACGGCCATTCTCAGTCGATAATACCACTCCAAACCAGTTCCTGACAAACTCTTAAAAATAATGCATCCATAACTTTCTCTCACAGGGGTTGATCTTCCAACATAGGACTTCAAATGCGCCGACAAGAAATGCCATCATACTTGGCAAAGTAGGAACTTTTAACTTAGGAGGAATCACAACACCAGAACAAAGACTTAGATCATCAAAATTCAGCCCGGACATCTTCGTGTTTTCCACAACAGTTCGACGGTCTTCAAGTTGTTTATACTTGCCATCTTCATCGTAGTATGGCTATAGTCGATGGTCCTCTCCTTCTTTCTTAGGCTCACGCTGGCCTTCATCACCCTTGGTACCTCCTCGGATGGACACTTCCTTCGTGAGAGCTCCATCCGACCGACCACTTTAGGACCCCTTGTAAGGCTTCTACCATGTTGAGAGGAGACCAACAATCTTCTTCTTCTTGTTGATGAGCTTCTTTAGATCTTCTTGGCCTTGGACCAAACTGTGAACATCTCTACAAACCGAGTATTCGAGCTTGAAGATCCTTGACGTATGTTCAAGAGCCATTTCGCTAAAATAAATAGCGAGAAAATGAGAAAACCAATCTTCAATGTACCGGATGCAATGTTATGCTATGTTATGCGATGTTTATGCGAATGCTATGCAATGTTTTCAAGGACCTTAGAGATTTAAATTTGTTAAACAAGCAATGAACAAACATTTATTAGTATTCTTTATTCTTTTTCTTTTAAGTACAAAAGATAGTTCAAAACAATAAAAGAAAAACATATAAGCTCTAAGTCTCCCATGGGCGCTTCCTCTTGGTGCCGAGGTAGCGTTGATGTTTCGCCCTCGTGAAGTAGCTTGGTCAACTCTAGCACTTTCTTCTCACTTGTATAACATCGAGCTTCAAAGGTATCCTCTCTTCTTTAAGTTGAATCCGGATCTCTTCAAGTCTTCAAAATCGAGAGGCATGTCGTGATGGAGAACGGTATAGGACCTCGCCACCTATAGCAACAAAGTTCCATAGTTACTGTAAAACAAAGAATGGCATCATGAGGTTTTGAGCTCGAGCTCGCACTATTTGAGGTAAGGTTCCCAAGGAATGGAGTTCTAGTGCCCCAAAGTCTTGGTATCGCCTTCTTACCATGCCCCAAGCGTGTATAAACCTTCATCGGTAATCTCGAGATCGTGATTGTAGTCGAACACAATATCTTGGAGAAGCATATCAGGACCATCTCTTCGAGCATAACCAAACCGACGTAGAGCTAGAGAAGGGTTGTGGTAATACCTCCCTTATACCAAGTAATGGTACATTAGGGAATTCTCCACAACGCTCAATGAAGGTGAAGTCCTTTTGAGAGAAAAGATTCCAACGGATATCCGAATGAGAGTGACATTAACCTTTGAGACCATCTCAACCTTTGTTCATTCTTCAAAACCGATGGAGGAAGGTGCTAAATAAACCACCGGAGTAACGTATACAACACATGAGAGTTCCTTGTCTTTTAGTAGCACGAGTGTGGAGAGAATGATATCTCCAAGTAAAGTAGGCACAGTGATTGGGGTAAGAAACAACTTGATGGGCTGACATCTATGAATTGATCCGAGTTAGGAATAGAACCAAACCATAGACTAGCAAGGCAAAATTTCTTCGAACGCATGAAAACTCATAACCTTGAGGAATTCTCGCTTTCTTAATCGTGAACTTGGAAAGTAAACCCTTAACTTCTAGTTTCCCAATTGGCTTCAATGTCTCGAGCGCTTAAGATGTAAAGCGGATGCGATGTCTTCGCATTTTAGGAACCTTTTCTAAACCGTGAATGGCATTTGGTCAAGAATAGGTATCCCAAGAAGCAGGAGAACTCTTCCAAGGTAGGAACCAACCGATAATTGGGAATGTAAAGCAATGGTGTTTCGGATCAAGAACGGAATAGGACATGCATCATATCTTCTTCAAACCGGAGATAACCAAGTCAAGTAGATAACCATGTCTTTTGATGAACTGAGCATGGTCGGGAATTTCTGAAACCAATTCTTTGAGTTGAGAAGGTATACCCATGAAGTTGATTCGGATAGTCTTTCTAGAGGCCATAATACCCTACAAAATAGAGCAAAGATAAATCCCTAGGTCCTTGAAATAGTTACAAATGATATGCAATGCAAATGATGTCATGTTTGGCACACACAAGCAATTCACACAATGAGCCTAGGTTTAAGGCTTGCAAGAGGTATAGGTGATTACCCTACCAAAAGTTTGAGTTGGTTCATCCTGTCCTATAATAGTAACCGGGTTCTAGGAATCTCACATCATTGATCTTTCTCGTAGGCGCTTATTTCAATACCACTACTAAGTGGTCGAGCGAAAATATCCCAAAAGTCTGATCTCAATGAGCGTAGTATCGAGTATCAACCAACCTCGGTCTGCACCAAAGCCGGCCATCTCACTACCTTCTAATGGCCAAGATGGGTCAATTAAGGTTCTAAAAGTTTAGTTAGTGCTTGATGACACCACGCAGAAGCCAAATACTATCCACAACTTGGGAATGAAGAGTATCAGGACATCCAAAGTGTCACACTAACGTAGCCATCATGTTGACCGCTTTATAACGCTCAACTGTCCGACGATTTATTGCTACTTACCTAAAGGAAACCCGGATCCGGTGTAGGATCCCCAACAATATAATACCCAAGCAACCCTTAAAGATAAAGCAAGCATGTCAAACAAAAAGCAATAAAGGTGATCTAGAAATCCTATCTCTTTAGGACCCTTCTCAACAGAAGTCGCCGCGCTCAGAACACGGTGAACCGACTTTGTAGGTTTTGTATCGCAAATGCGGATAGCAAGAGTCGCCACCGACTTTTATTTTTATCCAATTAAGGGAAGGTAAAAGTACGTAAAAAGACCTTCGTTAGATTCTCGAGTAAGGGAGAAGGTTATGAAAAGGGAAGGTATTAGCACCCTTTCCATCCGTAGTTATCTACGGCTCTTAGTTGCTTTTAGATCACTTTAAAATTGTGATTTCGTGTGTTTGAAAATGTTTTGAAAAGGCATTTCGCTTTGACTTTGTAATGATTCATGTAGGAATGTATACAAAGTGTTCGGAAATGTTTTGTTTTGAAAAGAGTTTGAACTTTGACAAAAGTGTGAGGTGTAAAAGTGTTTTGATAGAGCAAGCAACTAAAAGTCTTATTACCTACTCGTAATTGGTCGCTTATGTTGTTTTACGCCTTTAGAAAGTGCTATCCGTACCATTAGTTGGTAGGTAACTCCATTCGTTGGATGTAAGCGGACATTCGGGACATCGATGGTCATAGAAAGCAACTTGTAGGAAGTATCCTAGCACATTCGAAGGGACTATCATCATTTTTCGTAGGCGACAATCGAGGGTCAAGATCATGTATTCGTAGGCGACATCGTGGGTCTATGATCTTTGTATCGAAGGGACTATGATGATTTGTTTGTAGGCAACGGTGCTAGAATACCTCTACGTTCGAGGGACATGACCATTTTGAATTCAAGAAGGCAACGAGAGAATTACCCTAAGGGGTGCATGTGTGAGAGAAGTGTGTTGATTCAGATACATGTTATCTTGAAAATTAGAGTGAGCTATGTTCAATTTTATCTTGCCATACACGCCTAATTACTAGCAGTTTATAGGGTGCGGAAATTTAAAATGCGGAAAGGTAAAGTGCGGAAAGATAAATGTCCTACGCTATTACATGGCTTTGGGCAGATACATAATTTAAACTTGCGGAAAATAAAACCTAATTTAAACTATTACATCCCATGAGCAATTACATTATAGGAAAAATAAAACGATAGAAGAAAAATCGCCCGAAACGGGATAACCTGTAAAAAGATGAGAAATCGGAAAATACGAGAGAAATCGAATAAGAGGAAAACATTAGTAAAAATGCAAGTTTTTGAATAAGAAAAATATGACATGCTGGAAATAACATAAATATGCTAAAATAATTTTTTTGGATTTTTTGGATGCATTTTAATAATTTAAAACTAATTAAAACTGATTTAAATGCTAAATTATGAATAAAAATAAATATGCATGCAAAATTGTATTTTTTAATTTTATAAATTAAATAAGTATTTTCTGGAAATAAGTGCAAAAGGAAAAAATATTTTGATGATTTTTAATGCATGAAATAAAAATATTGAAAAGAATTAAAATAACATGAAAATATTAAATAATATGAAAATATGGAAAAATAGAAGTTTTGTAAAAAGAAAACAAATCTGGTCTCTGTGTGGTTCGAACTGGAGACCTTTTGGAGCATCTTTCAATACCAACGCCTTAACCACTGGGACAGCATGTCTTTGGTGTTTGAAAAGTTGAAATCAAACGCTTATGAATGTTGACGCGTCATGGTTATATTCCAAACACAACAAGATGTGGACCCCGCTTATTTTGAATGGACGAATCGAAGCTCTCCTCGCCACGCCAACCTCACGATCCACGCCATCAACACGCCGAGCTCCTAGCTCCTATCGCCTTCTCCAAATGACCCAAACCCGAAACTCGAAATACGAAATAAATGGAAAAGGTACCTACCCCAATCGACCCTACGAATCCATTGGTGATATTTGTTTCCTCCGAAAACGCCAGATGATCCGGTTCGATCGAACAGCTCGAGAAGCCCTAACTATGGCATATCGTGTTTCTCACGCCCGAGCTTGCATGTAATGGCCCGATGTGACCTAATATGTGCCCGAGTTCAAACAAACACACAAGAAACGTTAACAATGCATGAATTTGTGAAATCAAAAATCAAGAATATACCAAATCGGAGCAAGTTGTATGGCACGATCTGGGCAGTTCTGGGCTTGAGTAAGTGATGCTTTTGCTTGCTGGGAACCTCCTGAGCACGTTGATGGTGGCACACCTTGAATCTTGCTAGAAATTAAAATTCAATTTCACAAGTTTGAGAAAATTTTTGCAAGAATAAGGGTTATGCTTTGAGCTAGGGTTTCGTGTGGCTTGTGATACAGCTTGCTTGGTATTTATAGAAGAGTTTGAGAGAGGAAAAACCAAGGAAAAAGATTGGATCATCAATGTGCATTTATATTTTTTCAAATAAAATCAAATATTGGCAAAAATTTGATTTTCTCATCAATGTAAAGGCTAGCACGAATTTGGAAATTGTTATGGGCTTTCTTGGACCCCAAGCATGATATAAAATCATTCCTTTTGAAAAAATACTTTATTTTCATATTTTATATAATTTAATTTTGAATTAAATGGTTTAAAATCCAAAATTAAATCAATAAAATAGAAAATTGCCATGGCCAAGCATTTATGGGTCACAAATAATGTCATGAGTAAGTTTGGATCCAAAGATTATAGGCCCATTTGGAAAATTTTGCATTTTGACCAAATGTCCTTTTGTGCAATTGTCCAAAATGCCCAACTTCTGAATAGTGTATCTTGCTCAATTTTCCACATTTTTGAGTGTTTTTGGACTTTTTGAAAAGCTCTAAGAGTCCTCTAACCAACCTTTTTGGTTTCATCTCAATTCGAGTTTCCATGCTCAATATATCCTCAAAACAAAATGTTGACTTTTGTTGACTTTGAAAATGACCAGAATGTTTTGGGCCATACCTCTCAAATGAAGCATTTTGGACATTCTTGTGAGACATGAAGTTGTAGAGAATTGAATTTCCTTCAAAACAAGAGGTGGTGGAAAATTTCGAGAAAGTATGAGAAAGTTATGATCACTCAAAGTTCAGTTGACTTTTCACCTAGAAACCCTAATTTAGAAAGTTTGACTTTTGAGCAAATCTTGAGTTTTCTTGATGAGTCATGATCAACCCTTGATAAAATGATGAATGTAACTTCAAAATGAGGATGTTGACCAAAAATTATGAAGTTTGACTGTATGTTAACCATAGTTGACTTTTTGTCCAATACAACTGATTTTCAACCATCTGAGCAATTGTTTGAGGAAATTTGACTTGTGAGGCTTGAAACTTGACATGGAGAATCTTTGAAGCATATGAGGAGTCATGATGACCATTGGAGATGTTGGAAGTCCATCTTGACCTGAGAATATCAAACCCTAGTTTGGGTTGATTGTCTAGGAGAGAGTTTGTCTGATCAACTCTTGAGGAATCCTTGAGTATGGATGTATGAAATATCTTGAGAAGATGGAGGGCAAATTTTGGGGTATGACACCATACACGCCTAGTTACTAACAGTTTATAGGGCGGAAATTAAAATACGGAAATGTAAAGGAAAGTAAATCCTACGCTATTACATGGCTTTGGGGCAGATACATAATTTAAACTTGCGGAAAATAAAAGCCCTAATTAAAACTATTACATCCCATGAGCAATTACATTATTGAAAAAAAATGAAAACGGTAAAAAGAAATCGTCCGAAACGGGATAACCTGTGAAAAGATAAGAAATCGGAAAATACGATGAAATCGAATAAGAGAAAATGTTAGTAAAATGCAAATTTTGAATGAGAAAAATTTCATGCGGAAATAACATTAATATGCTAAAATAACTTTTGGGGATTTTTTGGAGTTAATTTGATAATTAAAAACTAATTAAAAGTGATTAAAATGCAAAAAATGAAATAAAATTAAATATGCATGCAAAATAATATTTTTAATTTTATAAATTAAATAAACATTTTCTGAAAATAATGCAAAAGAAAAATATTTTTGATGATTTTAATGCATGATAAAAATTATTGAAATAAATTAAATGCATGTAAAATATTAAATAAATTAAAATGAAAATATGAAGAAATATGTTAGTTTGTAAAAGAGTAAAATAAGTGGTCCCGGGGAATCGAACTCAGACCTTGCCACAACCCCATGCCTTACCAACTAAGCGTGTATCACTATTTGAAAACTGAACGAATGGATTTTGGACGACGCCGCCCGATGCTCCGCATCACGCCAAGCTTCGTCTTCTTCGCTTCAAATTTTTGAAAATCCTCGTCATTATGGTTCGACGCTATGTCCCCTCGCTAAATCAAAACCATGTACAAGCAATATAAATAAAATCTAAGACCATGGATCGATTCGTCTGGTCCACGAACATCGTGATGGCATCGGTTTGTTCAATTTAACCGATTTAAGGAAACCCTAATTCGATTCAAGAAACCCTAACAATGGTGTATTTCGATTCATGCCATAAAACTCAATTGATTGCCCGGATAGCTTGCAAACTTTGTTCTAAACACAAAACAATCATCAAAACACATTAATAATGCATGATAAACAGAAATCGATTTTTGAAAAAGTAAGAACAAACCAAATTCGGATTTCTCAATTCTTGATGCTTTTGGACAATGTAAGGGTCTGAATCGATTCAGGAGGTATCAAGGAATGTGTTTGAGTGCTTGGAATCAATTGAAACGACCTTAATCCAAGGCTGCTAGTTGCTTGTAAGCCACGGATTTTTTGAGCGTCAATAGGGTTTCTCCAGCCAGTTTTTCTACCCTAATTCGTGTGGCATGTGTTGTATATATATAGTACATGAAATTAGAGTCGATTGAGAAAGAATCAATCATCAATCAATGCAAAACATATTTGATTTTGTACCAAATCAAATTTTCTCTTCTTTGATCAATTTTCAATCAAATCTTGCCATATCCAACCAAATTTCGAAATTTGCTGGCTTTATTGAGTTGCTTCGATCTCAAGGAAGAGAGAAAAATCAAATTTGCATTTAATTTTGATTTTATACTTTTTTTTGAATTTAATTTGCATTTAAATGAATAAAATACAAATTAAATAGAAAAATAAAATAAAAATTTGTGGCATTGGGCTTGGATATTCCTAATTGCATAAGGAACAAGTTTGGATGAAGAAAAAGTAAGCCCATTTGCAAAAAAAATTATTTTTAGAAGTATCTCTCTTTGTGCACTTCTTCAAAATTTCCCAACTTGTGAATGGTGTATCTTGCTCAATTTTCCACATTTTTCAGTGTTCCTGGACTTTTTGGAAAGCTCTAAGAGTCCTCTAACCAACCTCTTTGGTTTCATCTCAATTGGAGTTTCCATGCTCAATATATCTTCAAAACAAAATGTTGACTTTTTGTTGACTTTGAATAGGACCTGTAATGTTTTGATCCATACCTTCCAAATGAAGCATTTTTTGAACATTCTTGTGATACATGAAGTTGTAGAGAATTGAATTTCCTTCAAAACAAGAGGTTGTGGAAAAATTTCTGAGAAAGTATGAAGAAGTTATGCTCAGTCAAAGTTTGGTTGACTCTTCACTAAGAAACCCTAATTTAGAAAGTTTGACTTTTGAGCAAATCTTGAGTTTTCTTGATGAATCATGATCAACCCTTGATCAAATGATGAATGTAACTTCAAAATGAGGATGTTGACCAAAAATTATGAATTTTGACTGTATGTTGACCACAGTTGACTTTTTGTCCAATACAACTGATTTTCAACCATCTGAGCAATTGTCTGAGAAACTTGACTTGTGAGGCTTAAAACTTGACATGGAGAATCTTTGAAGTATGATGACCATTGGAGAGGTTGGAAGTCCATTTTGATGTGAGAAATACCAAACCCTAGTTTGGGTTGATTGTCTAGGAGAGAGTTTGTATGGTCAACCCTTGAGGAATCCTTGAGTATGGATGTATGGAATGTCTTGAGAAGTATGAGGGCTAATTTTGGGGTATGACAGCTGCCCCTGTTCAATCTTCTTGTACCGGAAGGGTTAGATTGGCATGTTCGCCTTTCGTGACCTGGAGGTAGAAGATGATTGAACACTCGAGTACGCCTGAAAATTTGCACTCGCTGTTGGTGGTGATGCGGGAATGGGCTTATAGATGCCATTTGGAGAAGCTGGGGAATGAGTCATACGCTAGACTTGAGATTGTTGATAGGAGGATTGACGGGGATGGGCTTAGGATGCCATCTGGAAAGATTGATGCTGGGGAGTGAACCGTACGCTAGGCTCTATAGACGTTTCTGGAAAGGAGATGGGCTTAGGATGCCATCCAAGGGGGAAGTCGTATGTTAGACTTCGTACTCATCTTCGAATGAAGTTATTGGTTTGTATTGGTTTTTAACCAAATATGCAGCATTCTGAAGGTGGAGAAATGTCGAGAAGTAGTTGGAGATGGGCTTGAGATGCCATCCAAGGTAACTGAGTCATACGCTAGACTCTGTAGTTGCTGTTGATAATAAGAGAGAGTTAGAATACATCTTTGTGCTGACTACTCTGAGGGGATAATAGTTGGCGAAGTGTGAACAGTTTCCCTATTGTGCATCGGGTGTTGGTCCACTGCCTGTTATCAGAGGATAACTTGCGATCGTTCGGATAGGGTTTCCGCCTAGCTCGTATTAATCTCGGATTCGCTGTTCGAGGACAACGAGGGTGGTCTTTCGATAGTTTTCCGCCTAGATTCGGTCTTAATCTGGACCAGTTGTCGGAGGACAACTAGCGGTCTTTCGATAGTTTTCCGTCTGATTCGGTCTTAATCTCGGACCGCTTGTCGGAGGACAACTAGGGGCGGTCTTTCAGATAGTTTTCCCGTCTGGATTCGGGTCTTAATCCTGGACCTGTTTGCGTCAGTAGTGACTTTCACCTGCTTTGGAGAAAACAAGAGAAACTTTGATAGAATATTGATTAGTCTTATGCGGAGTATGATGCATGATGATGTGTATGAACGACATATGCATATATTATGACTTTATGAGAAATGTATGAATGATAGATGTTGTGGTATTTCAAAACATATCCATCTTGAAGAAGATGCGGATGCTTTGCTTGGAGATTTCTGACTTCCATTTGAGGATGGAGATCCTGAGAAGAAAGATAACTTTGATTCCTCCGGTGCGCTATCTGACCAAGTTTCAGGCCTAGATATTGTTGAGGATTTCATAAATAGACCCTGCTGGTGAGAGTCCGGGAGGTACTCTACCGGGGATTTTGTAGGTAAATCTTGCTGGAGGGTGATTGGTAGTTGCCGGGAGACCGGGTTAGAAGAATCTGGAGCCCGTTGGAATCTTTGACTGGGAAATAAAAGATGTAGGTTTCCTCCGGTGCACTATCTGACCAAGTTCTAGGTCTAGACACTGCTGCTGGAGAAAAGGGGAATAGTTGCGAGATATCCGCCGGGGGTAAATATCTCGGCTGGGGGTGAAATGCTATTGCTCGAAGATGGGTATGATCTGGTTAAGTTGAGTGGAATCACTACTTGGGGACCGATGCGTACTCCACTGGGGAAGATTTGTAATGAGTGACATCTCTGTGGGGATCATGCTTTGCGGGGAAAATGTTGGTGACTTTCGTCGTCATCTCAATTCCTAGAGTCTGTAGTAATTACTTTTGCACGTTCACCTTTCGGATGTTTGTGAATAGATTTTTATTGTCAGATACATATAATCATTCAAAACAAACATTGGACTTTATGCAAACAACAACAGTGGAAATTGTAAAGAGAAAGAACTTGTATTTATTTGAAATGTGGCGTATGGCCAAGTAGTTTGTACACAAGAAAAGTAAAAAGCTATGCAGAAACAATCTCGTTAATTTCCAACTACGCTAGTACTCATATATTTCAACTATCTCATCTCCTTGCTGTCAGTGGAAAGTGAGTGAATTGATCTTCGCCATTTGAATCTTGAATGTTGATAGTAGTCTGTAGATAGGTGATCTGGACGAGACATAGTCGTACGCTTAAATCCCTAACTTTTGCCTAGACCGCCTTTTTCGGTTTTCACCACGGATACCTTTTTGCCCAAGCCGCTTTTCGTGTTTTCGACTTGCGGTGTACATGTTTTGTATATCCAGAACTTTGCCCAACCCTTTTGGTTCGCAGAATGCCCTTATTTTTGCCTTAGGTCACCGACCTAGCGGGTCTCTTTTATGCGTAGTATTTTTGACTATGTGCGTTCACAGAGTGTGGAAGTCTTCACCATCCATGGTGCTAAGTATCATAGCTCTCCGAAAATATCGTCTTGACTACAAACGGTCCCTCATAGGTGGGAGTCCATTTGCCCCTGGATCACCTTGTAAAGAATGATGCGCTGACTACTAGATCACCGACTTGGTAGACTGCTTGACCTTCTTGTCAAATGCTCGATCATTCGCTCGATAGATCTGTCCATGGCGTATGGACGCGAGTCGCTTCTCATCAATCAAATTAATCCGTCAAGGCGAGTCTGACCCAATCGCTCGCTTAACTCGCCCCGAGGACTCTAGTTGAGGGTATCGAACCTCAATGGGTAGGACCGCTTCCATACCGTATACAAGAGAAAAGGGGTTGCCCTGCTGATGTCCGTGATCAGTAAGCGATAACCATGAAGAGAAATGGTAACATCTCATGCCAATCTTTGTAAGTCACCGCTGCTTTTCAGATAATCTTCTTAATGTTCTTGTTGGCGGCTTCCACAGCGCCATTCATCTTAGGCCGATAAGGAGAAGAGTTGTGATGCTTGATCTTGAACTGCGTGCAGAGTTCGGTGATCATTTTGTTGTTGAGATTAGAGTAGTTATCTGTGATAATCCTTTCAGGAGTGCCATATCGATAGATAAGATTGTGTTTGATGAATCGAGCCACGACATTCTTGGTAACAGATGCAAACGAGGCTGCTTCTATCCACTTGGTGAAATAGTCAATTGCCACAAGGATGAAACGATGTCCATTGGAAGCTGTGGGCTTAATTTCTCCGATCATGTCAATGCCCCACATTACAAAAGGCCAAGGAGCGGTTAGAACATTCAGAGGTACTGGAGGTATGTGCACTTTGTCGGCATAAACCTGGCATTTGTGACAAGATCGAGCATAGCGGTGACAATCGGCTTCCATGGTGGACCAATTGTAACCAGTTCTCAAAATCTTCTTAGCCATCGTATGTCCGCTCGAGTGGGTGCCAAATGCGCCTTCGTGTAACTCTTCCATGATTCGCTCCTGCTTTCCCGCTTCACAATGGAGTAAGCACAAGTCGTGATTGCGCTTTGTATAAGATGCCATTGTCGAGGAAGAATTTGATGCAAATCTTCTCAAAAACTTCTTATCATTGATGATGCCCTCATGGATATTCCCGAGTCTCAAGATACCTCTTCACGTCATAGTACCAAGGTTTCTCTTCTGTATCAAGCTCATAACAATACGCTGGTTCAGCAAACTTCTCAATGATGATCTAGGGAGCGCCGTTGTCCCATCTAACTTTAAACATAGACGACTGTTCGTGTTAAAAGGTGACGCGCTAGAGGATGCGAACGTGAATTCGGATTCTCTGGCTCGAAACGATTTACTCTTTTGATTTGTTTATAAAGATGCCTCGAGCATCAAGCTTTATTATTTTCAACACAAGAAAGATGATTTAATGATTATGAAAAAGGGGAAAGCTGAAATACCCTCAATTGATATTGGTATGCGTAACGACTAGCGCAAACTAGACGCAACGTATTGGGGAAACTCTGAGTAAGGGGGATTGTTATATAAAGGGAATAGATGGAGCACCCTAAATATATATAGTTATCTATAGCTTTATATATGAATATATTTGATATGTTTGTGTGTTTTAATTGTTATTTGTATGATTGGGAAAGTTTCTCCTTGGGATTTTAAGATGATTATGTGGGATCCTAGTGTTTGTTATTATTGTGCTCAAAGATCCGTGGATCTCCGTGATACATATCCCTAGTGGGAATCGAGCATTTGTAGCTCCGATCTGTGGTTCTATGGTTTGTTTGGTCCGAGGGAGATAGAAATTTGCTCGGCAAGGATGAGACCTTATGCTCACGTATTCTCAAAAGGATGTTGAGAAAGTCGAGCAATCTTAGTTCCCACTTATGCTAGTGGAAAGCAACGGATGTTAGTAGGAGATGTATAAATTTCATCTTAATGAAAATGTATCTAATCTATTTCATCACATACATTTTGAAAAGTTTGATTGATTAAAATCTTTCGTTGTAAGTTTTAGGTGTTTTGAGTGTATGTCGCTACTACTTACATGTTTAAGAAAGATGTTTGAAAAAAGATGATTGAATCTTTTAATCAAGCATTGGGTGTTTTGCTTGAGTGTACAAGCGCTACCACTTACAAATTAAGAGATGTTTTTGTTTGAAAACAGTTTGAAAAGAGTTTTGAAAATTTTTGACTGATGTGATATGATAGATGAGATACTTCTTCCATAGAGATGATAGATGTCTAAATCTCGAGGAGAAATTGATTGGATTAAGGGATGCTTTTAAGAAGCCCATGGGTCCTTGTATTGTTAGCCCAAGAGGAGGCATTCCGAGGGTCATCGAGGGTCATCGAGGGTCCTTGTATGAAGCTCAAGAGGAAGCTATGGGTATGGTGGCTTTGTGTTAAAAGGATTTCACCGAGAAACCATCCTTTTGAATAAGAGCAATTTCACCGGAAATTTTACTGGGATTTGAAAGTGATTTCACCGGAAACCATCCTTTCGTGGTTCTATCTTAACGCTGGTGATTCTTTGTATTGGAAGCCCAATAGAGGTTAAGAGATTTCCTATCTCTTTCATTGTATGATGCCCAAGAGAAGGCTAAACTCAATGAGGAGTTCTTTTGAACGAAGCCCAAGAGGAGGCTGACTCAACAGGGGAGTGTTGTCTTATATGAAGCCTAAGCGGAGGCTAAACTCTGTGGGGAGAGTTTCTTTGTACAAAGCCCAAGAGAAGGCTAAAATCAATTGGGAATGAGTTGTCTTGTATGAAGCCCAAGCGGAGGCTAACTCATGCTGGTGATGAATTGTCTTGTATGAAGCCCAAGCGGAGGCTAAATTGTGGGGAACCTATTGATTAGTCTAATTGTTATGTTATAATTAGACAGTTTGTATAAACAGGTGTGTGTGTGTGTGTGTGTGTGTGTGTGATATGTATTCACGGGAGTTTATGAAGGAAATATAAACAATGCAATGATGTTTATTTACATAAGCTTATGAAATATAAACAAGTGTCTCGTGAAACGAACGCTTAAAACGAGCGAACTTGATTATTTACAAGTTTGAACTGTACAAGGAAATGAACATACACGAACAAGTATTTATGTAATGAGAAAGATGGATGTACATAGGGGTTGGGACTTACACCATAAGGGAGGCCCATTGGTTTGAAATGCTTCACGTGGAATAATGCTCTTTCAATACCAATGGTATTTAGTGTATATACGATGAAACGAAACGAATGATCGAATTTTATCTGTGAAAAGTATCTCAGATTATGTACGGACAAAGATTTGTATGAAAAGAATTTGATATGTACAAGGAAAAGGTACGTATGTACATAAAGAATGTTTGGTTTGTGTATACACAAGTGAAGTGGAAACAAACGATAGAAGTTTGTCTGTACTTGAGTATAAAATGTATCTGTGTTATGTACAGATGAAAATTTGTATGTATTTGAAGAGAGTTTGATATGTACAAAGAAATATTAAGTACATAAAGAATGTTATGGGACTTACACCATGAGGGAGGCCCATTGGTTTAAAAGCAGTTTCACAGGGAATAATGCTCCTTTCAATACCAATGGTATCGGTCTATAAACAAACGAATGAAAACAAACGAACGAAATTTGTTTATGTTTGAATATTAACAATGATGATTTGAGTATGTACAAGTAAAACTAAATATGTACATAAAGGATTGGGACTTACACCATAAGGGTGGCCCATGATTGATTGAGAAATTCGAGAGAAAACGAATTTGGTTTTATCATTTAAATCGGATCGATCGTGGTAAAAAGATGTAAGTTTTGATGAAATGTTTTGAAAAATGATTTGAAAATGTTTTGAAATGTGAAGTTCATTTATGAAAAGTTTTGAAAAAACCGAAGTCGAAACTTGAAAATTTCACCTTAAAAGGAGGTTTGAAAAAGTGTTCGTAACGCCGTTGCCCGATTAAAATATGATCAGATGAAAGTTTTTTCTGAAAATTTTTGCACTATCATAAAATAGATGTATTTATTGACAAGTGTTTAAAAAATCATCTCAAAATGAGAAGTTTTGATTGGTCAAAAAAATTGTGAAAGTTTTATGAAAAACATGAAAAAATGGAAAGTTATAAAAAAGAAATGGTCCTGATGGGGATTGAACCCATGACCACAGGGTGATACACGTGGCAGAGAGACTTAAGAGCAAAGAGATTACCACTGAGCCAAACGCGCCTTGGTGTTTAGTGGACTGGAACACGTGTAAATAAGGGATTGGAAATTTTAAAAATTCAAATTTGAAAACCATGAAGAACACGCGCGCATCCTGGGTTCTTCGTTTTGATCTTCAGATTCCTCAACTCCAGCTACAATCTTCGCTTTCAACGAAATTCAATGATGTAAAAACGAAACTTGCTCGGTTTTTCATCACGAACACGATGGTACTTGTTAATTGTGTTTATTTTAAGCCCAGAACGATTTAGGTTTCGAAGAACACTATGAACCCTAAACTGAAAAATTCAAATTAAATGATGTATGTTTGATGATTCTTTGATTTTTTTGAGGGCTATTGATCGTTAGGAGTGCAGAAAGAAAACGACCGTGAGTTTTTTCGTTTTAGTTCAAAGAAAATGGATATCACAGTTCGTGTTCTAACCTGGTAAAGTGAGAATCGAATTCGATCTTAGAGCGCTTCCGTAACGGATTTCTTGATCATTTGAGCTTCATCGGCATGTATGGAAGTCAGGTGAATGGTATGCTTGCTTTGAGCTTGCTTCAATCTTTCCAACCAAGTCAACTCGCATGCATCGAAAATGGCAACCGGATTTTGATGTTAATCGTACAGTTGGCTTGCTAATGGTCCGGATCATATACATGATGTATAGTGATGATGTTTGAGTCATTGGAACAACAATTGCTCAAGCCAAACTAACAATTCGATTCATAAGGCGCTTGGAAGTTTGAAAAAATGAAAATGAAATCTGATTTTGCTTGCTTTCTTTATGATCTTAAGCTCTAAACAAGTTTTATGTTGATATTGAAGCATGTTTGACACCAAATTTTAACATGTTTTCAACGGTTTTTCAAAAATGCAATAATTCTCCAATTTGCACTATGTTGCTTAATTTTCAAGAAAGAAGAATGAAAGCATGGATTTGTGATGCTTTGGTGTGATTTTGGACTTGAAATGTAACCTATTTATAGGCAACAAGTTCTGAAATGTTAGGCAAAGAGGTACAAGCTTTTGGAAAATCAAGGATTACTTTAGGGCAAGAATGGTATTTGCCAAAAAAGGAAACTTCCTTTTTTCACCATGTGCTCATTTTTACAATTTGATCCAATCCTCTCAATTATTACCTCTAACTGATAATTATCAGTTCAATCATCCATTTGGCAAGGTTAGATTGCTTCTAAATGAAGAAAACTCAAAATGACCTATAATTGAAGTTGTGAACTTTGAAAAATCAAGTCTCATGGAGCCTTATGTTTCAATTTCAAAAGTATAGCTAGACTCCATGGATTTGAGAGTTCTTGGACATTTTGGAAAGCTTGTTTCACAAGCTACAACTTTCATGTTTTGAGTTTTTTCAAATTCAAATTGGAACTAGGTGAAAAAATGGCATGAAGTTTGGAAAAAATAAGAATTTTCAACACTTAGAAATTTTTCTAAGTATGAAAACTTTGACTTTTGTTGACTTTTTCAAATTCTTTGATTTTTATGATCATGATGGATCATTTGAAGTATTTTGATGATTGAAAAGTTTTGTTTTGAAAATTTTGACCAAAAGTCAAAGTTTGACTTTTCTATGCGATGAATTTTCATCGATGTTTCTGAAATTGACTGATGAAGTCTGTGAACTTCTGTGATGTTTTGACTCCATAAATTAGGTCAAGATGTTGTATCTAAGATATAATGGCCAATCTCTATCCAAAAAAGTTATTTCTTGCTCAAAAAGTCAGAGAATTCTCATGCCCGATCAAAACCCTAATTGGTCGATCCTGATTGATCTGCAGAGAAAATGGATGTCCAAGATTGAGGTTGATGATTTGATCAAGATAGATCAAATGAGATGAGAAAAAACTCAAACCCTACTTGGTTGTCTCTTGAATCAGATGAAAATCTGATGAAACCCTAATTTTGACCTGTGAAATCCACACCCGATTAATGTTGTCTGAGCTGTTAGTTATGCAATGATGCAAAATGTAAGGTGGTATATTAGGTCAAAATTTGGGGTATGACAGATGCCCCTATTTAAGTTTCTTTAACCTGAGAGATGAAGATGACTATCTTCGTTTTGATAGGTGTAAAGAGACTTAAATATCAGAATACGCAAATTTGGACCTAAGATACCAAAAATGCGAATGATGCAAAATGATTGAAAAAGTTTCACCCAGATGACTATCAAAGAAATGACACAGTGGGGGGAATTTGTGAATACGTCCCTGCTGGGGAAAGAAAGATTCACAAAACATGTGAATATTCGTTTTTGGGAAACAAAGAGATTACCTTCTGTCAGCCTCGTGACAATGTTTAAGGTAAGGGAAAATGATATTACCAATTATCAGCCTTGTGATAGTTTATGGTAATGAATCCTGAAGATATTACCAATTATCAGTGACGTGATAACTATAACAAGGTAAATCTTGAGAAATTTTTTTGTTATGTATTCAGCTTTGTGAATAGCGTGATAAATGAAAGAAACAGTTTTAAACGGTTTTAAAGATATTACCAATTATCAGCAAAGTGATAACTATAACAAGGCAAATCTTTATAAAATTGTTGTATATTCAGCTTTGTGAATAACAGACAGTGAAAGAAACAGAACTCCAATGAGTTTCTATTTTCTTGGATAAAGTCTTGTCGAGGATCTCTTTGAGAAGATGCGGCATTTTGATTGACAACATGTGTTTTCTTTTGATGTAAAGACAACTGCTGGAAATTTTTCAGATAGTCATGATTTTGACTTTGTCGAGAAAACAAATTTTATGACAATTTTACGAATGAAGAGAAAGATAAGCACAGACGATGAGGCTATTGCTTATTGCTTTGTTGATTAAAGACAAGGTTCTATCCAGAATGAACTGAAAGAAAAAAAAGTCAATCAAGACATTATTCCTAATGAGGAATGATCCCACTGGGAATGTGGTGAGAGAAGAAAATGCATTTCTCTGTTTGGGGACTCGCCGGAAAAAGGAAAATGTATCCTTTCTGCTTGGAGATATTCTATGGGATGGATGCATTGCTTACATGAATAAGCGTGACTTATACCAGTTGATATGGAAGCAAACATTTCAAAAGATGCAAAATGCAATGAATGATGCTATCATGTATGAATGTCATGAATGTTATATGCATGCTAACAATACTTGACAAAGACACTAAAGAGATATTTGGGAAAAGGACCACGCAAAGTTCGAATAAATACTTGGTGAAAATTGCAAAGAATGGTGCAGATGTTCACTAATGAAGAATTTGAGTTGCGTGCTTTAAACTTTCGTGAGAAAGGCATTTCATTGGCAACTTGGTTGGGGATTCTTTTGGGATAAGAATACCGCCCTTGATGATTTCACGAGGAGAAGACTTCAGAGTAGCTTGTTTTTTTATCCTTCTGAGATTGAAACACTATTGGAGAAACTGCTAGTTCTTTCTGTTCATAGTTCAAAGAAAAAAAGTTTTGTTTCAAAATTTTGAAGTAAAAATTCATTTAAAACATTTTAGTTTCAAAAGTGATTTTCACAATAAAAGCGTTATTTTGCAAAATGAATAAAGGTGAATTGCAAACAAAAAGCACAAGGCTCAAATTTATTGAATAGAATGGTAATCAGCCAAATGCGTGATTCCATGAGCTATTTACAAGGGTTGGAAATGATAATTTATTGGGAAAAGGCTACATTGAAAGCAAATAACTGCTATTATCCCTAACAACTTTGAATTCCAACTGTGCTTGTCGCTTCAGAAGAGTTGATTGAAGATCTGTTGATGGAAAATTCTTCAGATTGACGAAGTATGGACTGTTAGCAGTTACTTTGTCATTTTTGTGTATTCTTGTTTTTGCCTAGATTGCCCTTTTAGGTTTTCAATCCATCAGGATATTTTCTGTTTATTGTCTCTAATTTTTGCCTGGATCGCCTTTTCAGGTTTTCAATCCACCGAGACGCTCATTTTTTGCCTAAGCCGCCCTTTTCGGGTTACCGACTTTTTTTTTTTTTAGACAAAGTATTTCTTGACCGCATCAAGATTCATGATGCGGGAGTTCATCACCGTCCATGGTTGTGAGAGTCATAGCACCGCCAAAAACTTCTTTTGACGATGTATGGGCCTTCGTAATTAGGAGTCCATTTGCCCTAGAATCGTTGAAAAGATGTAATCTTTTAAGCACGAGGTCGCTTCTAATTCACGAGGTCGGACCTTTTGTCGAAAGCTTTCTTCATTCTTCTTTGATAGAGTTGTCCGTGACACGAGCTCAGCGCTTTTCTTCGATCAAGTTCAATTTGGTTATTGACACCATTCGCCTCGATAACTTAGTTTCCATGAGAACTCTCATTGACGGAATTTCAACTTCTACGGGGAGCACTGCTTCCATGCCGTATACTAGAGAAAAGGGAGTTGCCCCTGTTGAAGTGCGTACTGAAGTACGGTACCCATGCAGAGCAAATGGCAGCATTTCATGCCAGTCTTTGTAGGTGATGACCATTTTCTGACGATCTTTTGATGTTCTTGTTGGCGCTTCAATACTGCTCATTTTGGCCGGTAAGGAGATGAGTTATGATGCTCAATCTTGAATTCCTCACACAGTTCCTTCATCATTTTGTTGTTCAAGTTTGATCCATTGTCTGTAATGATCTTGCTCGGAACTCCATATCGGCAAATGAGGTTGTTCTTGATGAACCTCACAACCACTTGTCTTGTAACATTGGCATAAGATGCTGCTTCAACCCATTTAGTGAAGTAATCAATAGCCACTAGAATGAAGCGATGTCCGTTGGACGCTTTTGGTTCGATCATCCCAATCATGTCGATACCCCACATGGAGAAAGGCCACGGAGAAGAAAGAACATTGAGTAGAGTCGGAGGCACATGGATCTTATCTGCGTAGATCTGGCACTTGTGACATCTTTTGACGTGTTTGCAGCAATCAGATTCCATCGTTATCCAATAGTATCCTGCTCTCAAGATTTTTCTAGACATTGCATGCCCATTCGAATGGGTTCCAAAGGACCCTTCATGTACTTCATGGATGATTGTTCGCCTTGCCGCCGACGATCCGAGCGTAACCATATCGAAGTTTCTTTTGTATAGAACATCTTCATTGAGGAAGAAATTCGAAAGCCTCCTTAGAGTTTTCTTATCCTTGTACGATGCCCCGAGTGGGTACTCTCGTGTTTGAAGGAAACGTTTGATGTCGTGAAACCACGGCTTATCGTCGAAGACTGGTTCTGTTGCGAATACATATGCAGGTCTTTCAAGGCGTCTGATGCGGATTCTGGGCATATCATTCCAATCGTTGACTTTGAACATGGAAGATAGAGTGGCCAAGGCGTCTGCCATTCGATTTTGATCTCGAGGGATATGATGCAGCTCTACTTTGTTGAAGAAAGTCAACAACCGTCTTGCATAATCTCTGTAAGGGATTAGACCAAGATGATGAGTTTCATACTTGTCTTTGATTTGATTGATCACTAGGGCTGAATCTCCATATATGTCAAGGATCTTGATCCTTAGGTCGATGGCTTCTTCAATACCCATGATGCATGCTTCATATTCTGCTATGTTGTTGGTGCAATCAAATAGCAATCATGGAAAGCGGGATATGAGAACCCTGGAGTAATGATGATCGCCCAATTCCATTGCCAAACACATTAATCGCTCCATCAAAGATTAGGCCCCATCGATTCTAGATCTGGTCCTTCTCCGGTAGCGGTTCGTCGCATCTTTCATTTTCAAGTACATAACATCCTCGTCTGGAAGTCATATTTGAGATTCGATTCATTGAGCGGCCGACAAGCCAAGTGATCGGCGAGAATGCCTTTAACCGCTTTTGAGCGCGGTATTGATGTCATATTCGATAGTAGCATCCGCCATCGAGCGATTCTCCGGCTAAGGCAGCTTTTCAAAACGCATTTGATTGGGTCCATTTTGAGATTAACCAAGTCGTGTGATTGATCATGTATTGGCGGAGACGCTTTGTAGCCCATACCAAGGCGCAACATGTTTTCTCGAGCATGGAGTAACGAGTTTCACAACCGTGAATTTCTTACTCGTAGTAGATGGCATGCTCCTTCTACCGGTTTCGTTTGTTGTCCAAGCACGCAGCCCATGGACTCTTCTAGTACGGTAAGGTATATGATCAATGGTCTTCCTTCACCGAGGGATCAAGATTGGTGGTTCGACAAGTATTCCTTGATACCGCCGAATGCTTTTTGACAATCGGTCCATACAACCTTTGATCTTTGCGAGAAGCTTGAATATCGCCCACAGTAGCATATCCGAGAGATAACCGAGATGTAATTTAACCATCCAAGAAATCCTCGTACTTGCTTTTCCGTACGTGGCGTAGGCATCTCTTGAATGGCTTTGACTTTGTCAGGGTCAACTTCAATTCCTTTTTGACTGATGATGAAACCTAGGAGTTTTCCAGACCTCACCCCAAAGGTGCATTTGTTAGGATTCAGACGGAGCTGAAATTTCCTTAGTCGTTGAAACAACTTTAAGAGATAGTCTATATGTTCATCTTCAGTGTCAGACTTTGCTATCATGTCATCTACATAGACTTCGATCTCTTTGTGCATCATGTCATGAAAGAGAGTAGTCATTGCCCTCTGTAAGTCATACCGCATTCTTTAATCCAAACGGCATTACTTTGTAGCAAAAGGTGCCCCACGGCGTGATGAAAGATGTCTTCTCTATGTCCTCGGGAGCCATTCTGATCTGATTATAACCAGAGAAACCGTCCATGAAGGAAAAGACGCTGAATTTTGCAGTGCTATCCACTAGCATGTCGATATGCGGTAGTGGGAAATCGTCCTTTGGACTAGCTTTGTTTAAGTCCCGGTAGTCAACACACATTCTGACCTTCCCATCTTTCTTGGAGATAGGTACTATGTTGGCTAGCCATTGAGGATACTCAGAAGTGACAAGGAAACCAGCGTCGAGCTGCTTTTGAACTTCCTTTTTGATTTTCTCAGCCATTTCAGGGTGAACTCTCCTCGCCGCTTAATCATGGACATTCTGGTCTTAATGGCAAGTGATGCTCCACGATGCTGGTATCTAAACCTGGCATGTCTTGGTAAGACCAAGCGAACACATCAACATATTCTTTAAGAAGATTTATCAGTTTACTTTTGACACTGCTGTTGAGTGATGCTCCGATATTTACTTCTTTTCTATCTTTATCAGAACCCAAATTGATTGCTTCTAGAGGTTCTTTATGAGGCTGAATGATCCTTTCTTCGCCTTAGCCTAGAAATTTCATCCGATCTCTTCTTCAACTTCCTCTTCGGCGAATTCGTTGGGATTTCAGAGTTGAGAAAAAACGTAGAGTTATTGCTTTCAATGGATTTGTCCATCTGTTTAATCTGCATTTTGATTTATGTTTAAAAAAGTTTTTATCATCATTTTTTTTTGAAGAAAATTAATGTGAAAGTTGTGATACGGTGAACTGACTTTGTAGGATTTTTGTATCCAAATGTGCGGATAGCAAGAGTCACCACCGACTTTTATTTTTATCCAATTAAAGGAAGGTAAAATGAAAAAGACCTTCGTTAGATTCTCGAGTTCGGGAGAATAGTTATGAAAAGGGAAGGTATTAGCACCCCTTTCCATCCGTAGTTATCTACGGGCTCTTAGTTGCTCTAGATCACTTTTTTTAAAATTGCTTTTTGTGTGTTTGACAAAATGTTTTGAAAAGGCATTTCGCTTTGACTTTGCAATGACTCATGTAGGAGTGTATACAAAGTGTTCGGAAATGTTTAGTTTTGAAAAGAATTTGAACTTTGAAAAAAGTGTGTGTGGTGTGAAAAGCATTTGATAGAGCAAGCAACTAAGAGACTTATTTACCCACTCGAATTGGTCGTTTTGTTGTACTTTACATTCCTTTAGAATAGCGCTAGCCATACCATTAGTTAGTAGGTAGCTCCATTCGTTGGATGTAAACGGACATTCGGGGACATCGGATGGTCATAGAAGGCAACTTGTAGGAAGTATCCTAGCATATTCAAGGACTATCATCATTTTCGTAGGCGACAATCGAGGGTCAAGATCATGTATTCGGAGGCGACATCGTGGGTCTTATGATCTTTGTATCGAAGGGACTATGATGATTTGTTTGAAGGCGACGTGCTAGAATACCTCTACGTTCGAGGGACATGACCATTTTGAAATCGAAAGGCATCGAGAGAGAATTACCCTAAGGGGTGCGTGTGTGATAGAAGTGTGTTGAATTCAGAATATATTATCTTGAAGATTAGTGGGCTATGTTCATTGTTATCTTGCCATACACGCCTAATTACTAGCAATTGATAAGGGTGCGGAAAGTAAAATGCGGAATGTAAAGCGGAAATGTAAGTGTCCTACGCTATTACATGGCTTTGGGGCAGATACATAATTTAAAATACGGAAAATAAAGTCCTAAATTAAACTATTACATCCCATGAGCAATTACATTATTGGAAAAAATATGATAAAAAGAAAACGTCCGAATCGGAGCAACCTGTGAAAGAATAAGAGATCGGAAAATATGATGAAATCGAAATAAGAGAAAATGTTAGAAAAAATGCAATTTTTAATATGAGAAAATTAATACATGCTGGAAATAAGATAAATAAGCTAAAATAATTTTTTGGGATTTTTTGGAAAAGATTTAATAATTAAAATGCAATTAAAAGTGAATTAAATGCAAAAATATAAATAAAAATAAATATGCATGCAAAAATATGTTTTTTTAATTTTATTAATTAAATAAAGATTTTTATGACAATAATGCAAAAAGAATAAATGTTTTTGGTAACTTTTTAATGCAGAATAAAAATTATGAAAACAATTAAAATAATATGAAAATATTGAAAATAGGAAAAATATAGAAAATATGCAAGTTTTAAAAAGAATGCAACCGGTGCCCATAGGATCGAACGGGACCTCGACTCAGACTTGAGGTCCAACACGACCACTACACCATGTGTACATCCGTGTTTGAAAACGGACTTAGTGGATTTTCACACGCCGCCCCGACTTGCTTCTTCTCCGCGGAGACTTCATCTTCTTCGCTTTAAATATTTGAAGTTAGCCGTCTTTGTTCGACGCAAGGTTCCCGGCAAATATCAAAACGCAGACACATAATATAAATAACATTTGAAACCATGGTTCGATTCCTCGTGTCATCCCGAGTTTAATGGTATAGGTCTTGTTGGCCAATTTTTCCTGTGATAGAGGAACCCTAATTCGATACCGTGAACCCTAATCATGGTAACATACGCTCGGCCATGGAAATCCAATTAAAGTACCCGTAAAGTTTGCAAGCTTATCACTAAACACAAAAACAACAACAAATCGAGTTAATAATGCATGAATGAAGGAATTCGAATTTTGAAATTTCAAGAACAAACCGAATTCAGGTTTCGTGATTCTTGATGGTTTTGTGCAATGTAAAGGTCTCGATTCGCTTCAGATGTCAAGGAACTCATGGACACCTCAAAATGATTGAGAATGGCTGGAAGTAGGATTCCCACTTGCTTGAGAGGCACGGTTTTTTGAGCTTGCAACTAGGGTTCTTGGAGCAATTTTTTCGTCCTCTTGTGATTGATATGCATCAAGTATATATGCTGGATGGATTTGGCATTGTTTTTGGAAAGATTTGATCAATAATCAATGAAAATCAATTTTGATATTTCCATGAAAATCAAATTTTCAAAACTTGTTCAATTCCAATCAAATCTTCCCATATTTGATTCAATTTCGAAATTGCTGGCATTTATGGGTTAATTGGATCACAAGCAAGCAATAAAAATCAATCTTTCAATTAATTTTGATTTTATACTTTATTTTTCAAATTAATTTGTATTTAAATGAATAAATTCCAAATTAAATAGGAAAATAAAATAGAAAATCATGGCATTGGGCTTGGACATTCCTACTTGCATGAGGAATAAGTTTGATGAAGAAAAGTAGGCCCATTTGCAAAAGATTTGATTTTTGAAGTATCTCTTTGTGCATTCTTTCAAAATTGCCCAACTTGTGGATGGTGTAACTTGTCAATTTTCCACATTTTTGAGTGTTCTTGGACTTTTGAAAGCTCTAAGAGTCCTCTAAACAATGTCTTAGGTTTCATCTCAATTGAGTTACCATGCTCAATATATCTTCAAATCAAAAGTTGACTTTTGTTGACTTTGAAAATGACCCGTAATGTTTTGAGCTATACCTCTCAAATGAAGCACTTTTGGACATTCTTGTGAGACATGAAGTTGTAGAGAATTGAATTTCCTTCAAAATGAGCTTTGGTGGAAAATTTCGAGAAAGTATGAGAAAGTTATGATCAACAAAGTTCGCTTGACTTTTCACCTAGAAACCCTAATTTAGAAAGTTTGACTTTTGAGCAAATCTTGAGTTTTCTTGATGAATCATGATCAACCCTTGATCAAATGATGAATGTAACTTCAAAATGAGGATGTTGACCAAAAATATGAAGTTTGACTGTATGTTGACCACATTGACTTTTTGTCCAATACAACCGATTTTCAACCATTCGAGCAATTGTCTGAGGAAACTTGACTCAGAAGCTTGAAACTTGACATGGAGAATCTTTGAAACATATGAGGAAGCATGAAGACCATTGAGATATTGGAAACCATATTGACTTGGGAGATACCAAACCCTAGTTTGGGTTGATTGTCTAGAGAGAGTTTGTCCGATCAACTCGAGGAACTTGAGCATAGATGTATGAAATCTTTGAGAAGATGGAGGGAAAATTTTGGGTATGACACTGCCCCTGCTCAATCTTCTTGTACTGGAGGGTTAGATAGACATGCTTGTCTTTCGTTACTGAAGGTAGAAGATGATTGAACACCGAGTACACTTGAAAATTTGCACCGCTATTGGTCGACGATGCGGAATGGGCTTACGATGCCATTTGAGAAGTTGAGGTTTCACTGGGAACGAGTCGCACGCTAGACTCGAGGTTGTTAATAGGAGAGCTGATGGAGATGGGCTTAAGATGCCATCTAGAAAGGTCGATGCCGGGAGTGAGTCGATGTTAGACAGAGATGTTCTCGAACGGAGAGAGACGGGCTTAAGATGCCATCCGAGGAGTCGACGTTAGACTTCGTGTTCACTTTGAATGAAGTTATTGGTCCGTATTGATTTTTAACCATATATGCAGATTCAAAGTGAAGAAATGTTGACAAGTTAGTCGGAGATGGGCTTAAGATGCCATCCAAGGCAACCGAGTCGACGCTGACTGTAGTTGCTGTTGATAATAAGGAATCGAATAAATCTTCGTTGATTACTCCGAGGGAGATTGTAGTTGGCAAAATGTGGATAGCTTCCTCATGCATCGGTGTTTGATCCATTGCCTCGTTATCGGAGGATAACCAAAGGTGGTCTTTCGGATAGTTTTCCGCTTGTTCGGGCTTAATCTCGACCACCGTCGGAGGACAACCAAGGGCGGTCTTTCGATAGTTTTCCGCCGGTTCGGGCTTAATCCGACCAATCGTCGGAGGACAACTAAGGGCGGTCTTTAGATAGTTTTCCGCGGTTCGGGCTTAACTCGACCTGTTTATGCTTTATGATTGTTACTGCTTTGGAGAAAACAAGAGAAACTTTGATAGAATATTTGTTAGTTTTATGCAAAGTATGATGCATGGCGTTGTATATGAATGACATATGCATGAATTATGACTTTATGAGAAATGTATGGATGATAGATGTTGTGATATTTCAAAACATATCCATCTTGAAGAAGATGCGGATATTCTGCTTGAAGATTTGATCTTGGGGAATTGTGTAGGTGAGAACCCCGCTTTGAAGGAGAAGAAAGATATCCCGGATTCCTCCGATGCACTATCCGACCAAGTCTTGGGCCTAGATATTGTTGAGGAAGGTAGAGATTTGAGCAGCTCGTTGTTGGAGATCTCATAGACCCCGCCGAGGAGAACTGAAGGCGATCTATTGGGGACCTTGTATGTAGATCCCGCTGAGGAAATTTAAGAGGCGCCCATCGATTCGAGTGTAGATCTCACCGGAGAGCATTTGTTGGTTGCCGAGACCGGCTAGAAGAGTCCGGAGTCCGTTGTAATCTCCGGGTCAGATGGTGTATGTCTGATGCACTATCCGACCAAGTCTTGTGTCCGGATACCGAGAAGGGGGATGAGAAATATCCGCCGGGATGAAGTGTTACCGCTGAGATCGATGTAACGTTGTTTCGTTGAGTGGAATCACCGTGTGGATTAACATACTCCACTGGGAAGGTGTGTGAGTGACACCTTTATGCTCATGGGAACTATTTGGTGACTTCGCCGTGCCATCCCAATTCCCCGAACCTAGTAAGTACTTTTGAATGTTCACTTTCGATGTTTGTGATTAGATTCTTATTGTCAAATGCGTATAGTCATTCAAAACAAAAGTTGGACTTATTGCAAACGACAACAACAAAAATTGTAAAGAGAAAGAAGCTATGCTTATTTGAAAGGTGGCGATGGCCAAGTAGTTTTGTACAAGAAAGGTAAAAGCTATGGAAACAATCTCGTTAAGTTCCAACTATGCTAGTACTCATATATTTCAACTATCTCATCTCCTTGTCAAGAGAAAGTGAGTAGACCGATCTCGCCATTTGAATCTTGAATGTCGAGTAGAACTGAGGTAGGTGATCCGAAGAGACATAGTCGCACGCTTAAATCCCTAACTTTTGTTAGACCGCCTTTTCGGTTTTCACCACCGATACTTTTGCCCAAGCCGCCTTTTCGTGTTTTCGACTGCGTGTACATGTTTTGTATATATCCTTTATTTTGCCCGAACCTTTGGTTCGCCAGATGCCCTTATTTTTGCCTAGGTCACCGACCTAGCGTCTCTTTTATGCGTAGTATTTTTTGACTATGTCTCCTGCTCACTGTGGTGTGGAAGTCTTCACCATCCATGGTGCTATATCATAGTCTACGGAAAATACGCCTTGACTACAAACGGTTCCTCATAGGTGGAGTCCATTTGCCCTCGATCACCTGTGGAAGGATGATGCGCTTGACTACTAGAACACCGACTTGGTAGACTTGGTGCTTGACCTTCTTGTTAAATGCTCGACCATTCGTTCTCGATAACTGTCCATGGCGATGGATGCGAGTCGCTTCTCATCAATCAAATTATCCGGGTCAAGCCGAATCGAACCCAATCGCCTTCGCCTAACTCGCCTCGAGGACTCGTCGAGGGTATCTCGAACCTCGATGGGTAAGACGGCTTCCATACCGTAGACAAGAGAGAAGGGGTTGCCTCGTTGATGTTCGCAATGAGTGATGTAATGATGGCGCCAATGCCATTTCCAAGTGCTTGAGGCTCCATCAAAGACCATAGTCCATCGGGATCCTTGTTCGTATCCTTCGTCTGGCCCGGTTCTTCGCAATCAGAATTAGTAAAACATCTTCGTTCGAAATTAACCGCATAGATCGATAGTCATCTACGGCTTGATGAGCCAAATGATCGGCTACCACACTTCCTTTGATCGCTCGAGAAGTGTACCGATGTCATATTCGGTCAAGATCATTTGCCATCTTGCTATTCTTCCGAGAGAGTGGTTTCTCAAATATGTATTTTATCGGATCCATCTTGGAAATCAACAAGGTAGTGTGAGTCAACATATACTGCCTTAGTCGGCGAGCAGCCCAAGTTAAAGCTGCAAGTTTTCTCGAGTCAGTGAGTATCTTGTTTCACGCCCAAACTTTTGCTAAGGTAGTATATTGCATGCTCTTTTCGACTGCACTGGCCATGTTGCCCCAACACACACCCCATTGAGTTCTCTAACACCGTCAAGTACATGATAAGAGGTCTTCCTGCAGTGGCATCGTAATAGAGGATTCTGTAGGTACTCCTTGATTTTGTCGAAGCGATCCGCAATCGCTGCTCCATTCCACTACTTGATCTTTCTTTAGCAACTTGAAGATTGGCTCACAAGCAGCTTAGGTGTGCAATGAATCGCAATGTAGTTCAATCGGCCCAAGAAACCTCTCGACTCCTTCTCGTAAGGGAGTCGGCATCTCTTGAATAGCTTTAACCTTGGATCAACTTCAATACCTCTTCCACGACTACAAACCCTAGGAGTTTTCCTGATCCGACTCAAAGGTGCACTTGTGGGATTCCTCAATCAGACTTTAATCTGTCAGCTTCGCAAGTGATCAAGATGTTCTTCTTCGCCGTGATCGAGCTATCATGTCGCCAACATAGACCTCTATCTCGTGATGAATCATGTCATGAAACAATGTCACCATAGCGCCGATAAGTGGCGCCTGCTCTTCAAATCGAACGGCATAACCTTGTAGCAAAGTGCCCCACTGTAACAAAAGTAGTCTTCCATGTCTTCGTGGAGCCATTTTGATCCGATTGTAACCGAGAAACCATCCATGAAGGAGAAAACCTTATGCGAGGTGTTGTCAATAATATCAATGAGGAAGTGGGAAATCATCTTTCTGACTCGCTTTGTTCGATCTCGTAATCCACACACATTCATACTTTACCATCCTTCTTAGGCACGGTACCACATTAGCAACCCATCGGGATAGGAGGTAACGCTAAGAAACCGCATTGAATCGCTTATAACTTCGACTTTGATTTTCTCTCGACATCTCGTGACGATACGACGAACCTTCTGCTTTCACCGAGAAAACCCTTTTTGTCGACAATCGTGCACCACAATATCAATGTCCAAACCGCATGTTCGTATGACCAAAAACCTCAATATAGTCTCGTAGCATCCGAACCAACCTTTCTTTAACGCTCAAGACCCGCTCCTATCTTGATCTCTTTTCTGCTTCACAAGACTCCAAATTCACAACCTCAACTTGTTTCTTCGGTGGTCAGATAACTCGCTCTTCTTGTCAGAAAGCCCGCAAGTTCTCTGGCACTTCACAATCTTCCTCACTTTCGCCTTCGCTTGGTAGATCGGATTATCGAAGTCATATTTAGCACTAGCATAGTCGTTATTAACTAGATTCGAGTGATTCAGTGTATCACGGGTGTGTAAGAAACACATAGCTTTTGAAGGGTGATAAAGTAAAGAAAGAAAACAAACAATTGAATGCAAAAGTCCAACGAATTTATTGAATGAAAATACGCAAACGATGATAATAACCTCGCAACGAGCCATGATGCCCCGCAAGGCACTAGGCTTTCAAAGTTTATTGTTCAAAACATAAAGAAATACGAAAAGCAAAACAAAACAAGAGCAATTACTCCTGACTAAAGGAGATTGGTATGACGCCTTCGGCCTTCCAATTGCCGAGCCCATGTTCGGAGTTGAAGATCCACTTGTCGATGTCGGCCGTTGTTGTCGCCTTCTATAGCATGGATTCCACTGACCGATGCGAAGGAAGTTGGCCGCACGCTCACGGCGATCATCTTCTGACCTTGATGGTGAAGCCTAAACCAGCCTTTGTCGATTTGAAAGGAAGATCGTGAGCTGACCCCAAATAGCTACCTCCTTGTTCAACAAAGAGCTTGAGCTTTCAACGAGGCCATCCTAGGCGAACTTTAGCATCTTCAGAGGACGGAGAGTCAACAGCATGACTGGAATTATTTTAAAAGCTTGAGTGGAGTCTCAAGAATTCACCCTCCATCTCGAGATAGCGGAATGACTGAGATGATCGACCATATATTCTTCTTCACCACATATCGTAATAACCTTCCCTTTCACCGGTATTTCACTCGATGTAAGGTAGAGGTATTAGCGCCCCATGTATCCAAGAGCGCCCAAGTAGGCAGAGTAAGTCGGACGGATGTCCATGACAAAGAAAGTAGAATCAAAAGTCGGGAACCGACTTTAACAGCAGTAGTAAGTTTCCAAGCACTGCTCGCTAGAACCATCAAAAGCTCTCACGATAATGTCACTGGTCTCGTAACCAACCCTTCGACATCAAGTCGATCAAAAGCAGCCTTCGTAGGATATTCGAGTAACCGTATCAACCAAAACATGAGATAGGGTAGTACCTTGCATTCAACAGATGTGCAAGGCTTTGTTATGTTTCTTTCCTAAGAGTCAAATCAAGATCGAGAAACCTAGGCCGTTGTTGGCAAGCTAGCAATACAAACTTCAAATTGATCGTGGTAGTGTTCATGGTACATGAGCATTCTTCGAAACTTCACCAAGGCATTAGCATGAGCCTCGAGCACAAGAGCAAAGCAAGCATGGAAATCTTGGACGGAGTCTCGTCCAATTGTTCCACAACATTGTAGTCACTCTTCTTGATAATCTTCGAATTTCTCCATTTCTTGTTTGAGGTGTCTTCAAGAACTTCCTTTGGTACTTCCGTTGAGCAGGATGAGTCACCGGTTCTTTCCTCTAGTGGGATATTGATTGAGTAGACGGAATGCGAGTGAGTCGCAGTGTCTTTTGGAGGAGAGATCTCGAGAGGAATACTCTTCCGCTCGTCACCTTACTTGATCCTGATGTTGTCAATGTCGGAAGCTCCAATGGTAAGATCTTCAATTGTCGAGGATCTTGCTTGACACCATGATAGTAAACATCGCTCCATAATTCCAGGGATAGCCTTGTCGAGGAATATGGAACCGCCTTGGAGAAGTGATAATGAGAGGTGCCACCCTAGGCACAGATCGCAGAGGAAATTCTTATTGTGTTAACATCAAGATAGTCTTCTGGAAATCGCACCCCATCCGTCGCCTTAACATCTTCAATAGGAATCTTGTAACTATCGTGACAGTGTACTTCACCATGTAATCATATTTTCCACTTGGCTGCCCCAAGGTATCCCACATGATGGTACAGCTGTCGCATTGTCAATCTTCAACTTAGACATTTCTTCACACCTTCCGCAGTGGTTTCGTAAATAGTATCTCACGGTTATCCATCATGCACGAACACGCCTTCTCAACCAAGCACAACCATCGCGCGGATGGGCACCAACGACACCTCGGGCATCCCGGATTGACACCGCTTGCAACAAATTCTTCTTAATACCATCGAGGAATGGTCAAGTCATCTATGTTGAAGACATAAGTATCATCCCCAACAAAGATTGGAACTCTTGTCATGGTTAGGCATAGGCGCATTGATCACATTCGAGTCTCAATGGGGATCAAATTCAACTGCTTAACTTCAATCATATCTTGAATCTTGTTCTTCGTGAGCCCAACAATTGTCGTGTCGTGCCCTCGGCTATTGGAATGGTAAGCACACTTAGCATTAGGATTGTACTGAGAGGAAGTGTTGACATTCGAGGAGGATCCTCAAGGTAATCAGCCTGCTCAACATGTGTTGCAAGGCATGACAATGGCATGTTGATCTTCAGAACTGCCTTCGCGCTGCTCGTTACGCTGCTGTCTCGCCGAGGTTGTGCCGATGTAGGATCGAGATCAACAACCCCCACAGATTGAGCACGGTCGGTCTTGGCTCGGCTTTTCCGACCATACACAAGATTGGCTTCTTTCTTACCACCAAAAGATTTCTTCAAAGATTTGAAGATGACTCTACTGAATCTTCCCACTCTTGATACCACTTCATGCGCCGCTCATCAATATCACTCGTGAATCCGGATGAAGAATTTCCAATCGATGATTGAAGAATGGGCCTGTCGTTGTTCTATAAACATATCAACCAACTCCCTATGGACAAAGGTGGTTGAACTCACCGCTAGATCTCTCCACTCGAGCATACTCCTTGAACTTCTCGTCACGACCCATAGACATGCTTTGTAGTTGCATGCGAGTGGGTGTCAATTCAGATTGTACTCATATACCGCTCAGAAAGCATCACTAAGTCACCCAAGTACGGATACGGTCATTCTCTAGCTGATAGTACCATTCCAACCTGGTTCCCGACAAACTTCTTGAAAATAGTGCATCCACAACTTTCGTCATCAGGGGATTGATCTTCCTGACATAGGACTTCAAATGCAGCCTTTGGGCAAGACATGCCATCATACAAAAGTTGAACTTTGAACTGGGAGGAATCACAACACCAAGACAGATCATCAAAATTCGACATTTTCCACAAAGATTCACGGTCTTCAAGTTGTTTGTACTTGTCATCTTCATCGAGTGTTGGCTATAATCGAGTGGTCCTCCTCCTTTCTTTGGCTCACGCTGATCACCTTCATCACCCTGGTACCCCTCAGTATGGACACTTCCTTCAGAGAGCTCGATCCGACCGACCACTTTGGACCCCCTTTGAAACGCTCACCCATGTTGAGGAGACCAACAACCTTCTTCTTCTTGTTGATGAGCTTCTTCAAATCTTCTTGGCCTTGGACCAAGTTGGTGAACATCTTAAACCGAGCATTCGAGCTGAGATCTTTGATGATTGCTCAAGAGCCATTTCGCTAAAATAAATAGCGAGCAAATGAGAAAACCAATCTCCAATGTACCGTGATGCAATGTTATGCTATGCTATGCAATGTTTATGCGAATGCAATGCAATGTTTTCAAGGACCTAAGAGATTTAAATTTGTTAAACAAGCAATGAACAAACATTTATTAGTACTTCTATTATTCTTTTTCTTTTAAGTACAAGAGATAGTTCAAAACAATAAAAGAAAACATAAAAATCCTAAAGCTCTAAGTCTCCCATGGCGCTTCCTCTTGGTGCCGATGTAGGCATTGATGCTTCGCTCCTCATGAAGTAGCTTTGTCAACTCTAACACTTTCTTCTCGCTATAACACTAAGCTTCAAAGGTATCCCTTCTTCTTTAAGTCGAATCCGTGATCTCTTCAAGTCTTCAAAATCGTGAGGCATGTCGATGGAGAACAAAGAGGGTACGCCACCTATAGCAACAGTTCCATAATTACGGTAAAACAAAGCGTGAATGGCATCATGAGGTTTTGAGCTCGAGCTCGCACCCATTCGAGGTAAGGTTCCCAAGGAATGGAGTTCGGTGCCCCAAAGTCTTGGTATCGGTCTTCTTTACCATGCCCCAAGCATGTATGAACCTTCGCTTGTAATTATGGAGATCGTGATTGTAGTCGAACACAACATCTGGAGAAGCATATCATGTGGACCATCTCTTCGAGCAAAACCAAACCGACGTAGAGCTAGGAAGGGTTATAAGTAATACCTCCCTTATACCAAGGAGTGGTACATTAGGGAACTCCACAACGCCAATGAATGTGAAGTCTTTTGAGAGAAAAGATTCCAACGGATATCGGAATGAGAGAGTGACATCAATCTTTGAGACCATCTCAACCTTTGTTCTTCTTCAAAACGATGGAGGAAGGTGCGAAATAAACCACCTTGAAAGTAACGGGACACAACACATGAGAGTTCCTTGTCGCTAGTAGTACGAGTGTGAGAGAATGTAGGATATTTCCAAGTAAAGTAGGCACGGATTGGGTAAGGAACAACTTGATGGCATTGATATCTATGAATTGATCCGAGTTAGAAATAGAACCAAACCATAAATTAGCACGGCCACAATGTCTTCAAATGCATGGAAACTCATAACTTTGAGGAATTCTGCTTCTTGATTAAGAACTTGGAAAGTAAACCCTTAACTCCACTTCTAGTTTCCCAATTGGCTTCAATGTCCGAGCGCTTAAGATGTAAGGCGATGCAATGTCTTCGCATTTAGGAACCTTTTCCAAACCGTGAATGGCATTTGGTCAAGAATAGGTACCCCAAGTAGTTTAGAGAACTCTTCTAAGGTAGGAACCAACCGATAACTGGAAATGTAAAGCAATGGTGTTTCGATCAAAGAACCGAATAGGACATGCATCATATCTTCTTCAAAACCGAGATAACCAAATCAAGTAGATAACCATGTCTTTGATGAACCGAGCATGGTCGGAATTTCAAACCAATTCTTTGAAGTGAGAAGGATACCCATGAAGTTGATTCGATAGTCTTTCTAGAAGCCATAATCCCTACAAAACAGAGCAAAGATAAATCCCTAGGTCCTTGAAATAGTTAGAAATGATATGCAATGCAAATGATGTCATGATGTCATGTTTAGCACACACAAACAATTCACACAATGAGCCTAGGTTTAAGGCTTGCATGAGGTATAGGTGATTACCCCACCAAAAGTTTGAGTTGGTTCATCCTGTCCTATAATAGTAACCGGTTCTAGGAATCTCATATCACGATCTTTCTCAGAGGCGCTTATTTCAATACGACGCCAAGTGGTCGATCGAAAATGTCCCAAAAGTCCGATCTCAATGAGCGTAGCATCGAGTATCAACCAACCTCGGTCTACACCAAAGCCGCCATCTCACTACCTTCTAATGGCCAAGATGGGTCAATTAAGGTTCTAAAAGTTTAGTTAGCGCTGATGACACCACGCAGAAGCCAAATACTTTCTTCAACCTGGGAATGAAGAGTATCGGACAACCAAAGTGTCACGCTAACGTAGCCATCATGTTGACCGCTTAGTTATACGCCTAGCGGTCGCGATGATCTAATGCCACTTACCTAAAAGGAAACCCGATCCGGTGTAGGATCCCCAACAATATAATACCCAAGCAACCCTTAAAGATAAAGCATACAAGTCAAACAAAAGCAATAAAGGTTATCTAGAAATCCCTAAGGCAATTCTCTTTAGGTGATTCTCAGCAGAGTCGCCAGCCTGCGGATACGGTGAACCTGACTTTGTAGGATTTTTGTATCCAAATGTGCGGATAGCAAGAGTCGCCACCGACTTTTATTTTTATCCAATTAAGGGAAGGTAAAAGTAACAAAAAGACCTTCGTTAGATTCTCGAGTTCGAGAATAGTTATGAAAAGGGAAGGTATTAGCACCCCTTTCCATCCGTAGTTATCTACGGGTCTTAGTTGCTCTAGATCACTTTTTAAAATTGCTTTCTCGTGTGTTTGACAAAATGTTTTGAAAAGGCATTTCGCTTTGACTTTGCAATGACTCATGTAGGAGTGTATACAAAGTGTTCGAAATGTTTAGTTTTGAAAAGAATTTGAACTTTGAAAAAGTGTGTGGTGAAAAGAATTTGATAGAGCAAGCAACTAAGAGACTTATTTACCCACCTTAATTGGTCGCTTTGTTGTACTTCTACATTCCTTTAGAATAGCGCTAGCCATACCATTAGTTAGTAGGTAGCTCCATTCTGGATGTAAACCGGACATTTGAAGGGACATCGGATGGTCATGAAGGCAACTTGTAGGAAGTATCCTAGCATATTCAAGGACTATCATCATTTTTCGTAGGCGACAATCGAGGGTCAAGATCATGTATTCGGAGGCGACATCGTGGGTCTTATGATCTTTGTATCGGGGACTATGATGATTTGTTTGAAGGCAACGGTGCTAGAATACCTCTACGCTCGAGGGACATGACCATTTTGAAATCGAAGGCATCGAGAGAGAATTACCCTAAGGTGCGTGTGAAGAAGTGTGTTGAATTCGTAATATATTATCTTGAAGATTAGTGGCTATGTTCATTGTTATCTTGCCATACACGCCTAATTACTAGCAATTGATAAGGGTGGAAAGTAAATGCGGAATGTAAAGCGAAATGTAAGTGTCCCACGCTATTGGCTTTGGGGCGATACATAATTTAAAATACGGAAAATAAAGTCCTAAATTAAACTATTACATCCCATGAGCAATTACATTATTGGAAAAAATATGATAAAAAGAAAACGTCCGAATCGGAGCAACCTGTGAAAGAATAAGAGATCGGAAAATATGATGAAATCGAAATAAGAGAAAATGTTAGAAAAAATGCAATTTTTAATATGAGAAAATTAATACATGCTGGAAATAAGATAAATAAGCTAAAATAATTTTTTGGGATTTTTTGGAAAAGATTTAATAATTAAAATGCAATTAAAAGTGAATTAAATGCAAAATATAAATAAAATAAATATGCATGCAAAAATATGTTTTTTAATTTTATTAATTAAATAAAGATTTTTATGACAATAATGCAAAAGAATAAATGTTTTTGGTAACTTTTAATGCAGAATAAAAATTATGAAAACAATTAAAATAATATGAAAATATTGAAAATAAGAAAATATAGAAAATATGCAAGTTTTAAAAAGAATGCAAACCGGTGCCCATAGGATCGAACTCGGACCCCGACTTCAGACCTGAGGACCAACACACGACCACTACACCATGTGTACATCCGTGTTTGAAAACGGACTTAGTGGATTTTCACACGCCGCCTCCCCGACTTGCTTCTTCCCGCGGAGACTTCATCTTCTTCTTTAAATATTTGAAGTTAGGCCGGTCTTTGTTCGACGAAGGTTCCCGCAAATATCAAAAACGCAGACACATAATATAAATAACATTTGAAACCATGGTTCGATTCGTGTCATCCCGAGTTAATGGTATAGGTCTTGTTGGCCAATTTTTCCGTAGAGGAACCCTAATTCGATACCAGAACCCTAATCATGGTAACATACGCTCGGCCATGGAAATCCAATTAAAGTACCCGTAAAGTTTGCAAGCTTATCACTAAACACAAAAACAACAACAAATCGAGTTAATAATGCATGAATGAAGGAATTCGAATTTTGAAATTTCAAGAACAAACCGAATTCAGGTTTCGTGATTCTTGATGGTTTTGTGCAATGTAAAGGTCTGATTCGCTCCTGGGGATGTCAAGGAACCTGTTGGACACCTCAAAAATGATTGAGAGTGGCTGGAAGTAGGATTCCCACTTGCGTGAGAGGCACGGTTTTTTGAGCTTGCAACTAGGGTTCTTGGAGCAATTTTTTCATCCTCTTGTGATTGATATGCATCAAGTATATATGCTGGATGGATTTGGCATTGTTTTTGGAAAGATTTGATCAATAATCAATGAAAATCAATTTTGATATTTCCATGAAAATCAAATTTTCAAAACTTGTTCAATTCCAATCAAATCTTCCCATATTTGATTCAATTTCGAAATTGCTGGCATTTATGGGTTAATTGGATCACAAGCAAGCAATAAAAATCAATCTTTCAATTAATTTTGATTTTATACTTTATTTTTCAAATTAATTTGTATTTAAATGAATAAATTCCAAATTAAATAGGAAAATAAAATAGAAAATCGTGGCATTGGGCTTGGACATTCCTACTTGCATGAGGAATAAGTTTGATGAAGAAAAAGTAGGCCCATTTGCAAAAGATTTGATTTTTGAAGTATCTCTTTGTGCATTCTTTCAAAATTTCCAACTTGTGGATGGTGTAACTTGCTCAATTTTCCATATTTTTGAGTGTTCTTGGACTTTTTGGAAAGCTCTAAGACTCTTCTAAACAATGTCTTTGGTTTCATCTCAATTGAGTTACCATGCTCAATATATCTTCAAATCAAAAGTTGACTTTTGTTGACTTTGAAAATGACTCAGAATGTTTTGAGCTATACCTCTCAAATGAAGCACTTTTTGGACATTCCTGTGAGACATGAAGTTGTAGAGAATTGAATTTCCTTTAAAATGAGCTTGGTGGGAAAATTTCGAGAAAGTATGAGAAAGTTATGATCACCAAAGTTCATTGACTTTTCACCTAAACCCTAATTTAGAAAGTTTGACTTTGAGCTAATCTTGAGTTTTCTTGATGAATCATGATCAACCCTTGATCAAATGATGAATGTAACTTCAAAATGAGGATGTTGACCAAAAATATGAAGTTTGACTCGTATGTTGACCATAGTTGACTTTTGTCCAATAACGATTTTCAACCATTCGAGCAATTGTCTCGAGGAAACTTGACTTTGAAGCTTGAAACTTGACATGGAGAATCTTTGAAACATATGAGGAAGCATGAAGACCATTGAAGATATTGGAACCATCTTGACTTGGGAGATACCAAACCCTAGTTTGGGTTGATTGCTAGAGAGAGTTTGTCGATCAACTCTCGAGGAACCTTGAGCATAGATGTATGAAATCTTTGAGAAGATGGAGGGCAAATTTTGGGGTATGACAGCTGCCCCTGTTCAATCTTCTTGTACCGGAGGGTTAGATAGACATGTTTGTCTTTCGTGACTGGAAGGTAGATGATTGAACACCGAGTACACCCGAAAATTTGCACCGCTATTGGTCGACGATGCGGAATGGGCTTACAGATGCCATTTGAGAAGTTGGAGGCTTCACTGGGAACGAGTCGCACGCTAGACTCGAGGTTGTTAATAGGAGAGCTGACAGATGGGCTTAAGATGCCATCTAGAAAGGTCGATGTCAGGAGTGAGTCGATGTTGACTGTAGATGTTCCCCGAACGGAGAGGAGATGGGCTTAAGATGCCATCCGGGGAGTCGACGTTAGACTTCGTGTTCACTTTGAATGAAGTTATTGGTCAGATTGATTTTTAACCATATGCAGATTCGAAAGTGAAGAAATGTTGACAAGTTAGTCGGAGATGGGCTTAAGATGCCATCCAAGGCAATCGAACAGACGCCGATCAGAGTTGCTGTTGATAATAAGGAATCAGAATAAATCTTCGTGTTGATTACTCTGAGGGAGATTGTAGTTGGCAAAAATGTGGATAGCTTCCCTGTTGTGCATCGGGTGTTTGATCCATTGCCTGTTATCGGAGGATAACCAGAGGTGGTCTTTCGGATAGTTTTCCGCTTGCCGGGGCTTAACTCGACCATCGTCGGAGGACAACCAAGGGCGGTCTTTCGATAGTTTTCCGTCAGTTCAGCTTAATCTCGACCAATCGCCGGAGGACAACTAAGGGCGGTCTTTTAGATAGTTTTCCCACGGGCTTAACTCGACCTGCTTAAGGCTTATGATCACACTGCTTTGGAGAAAACAAGAGAAACTTTGATAGAATATTCGTTAGTTTTATGCAAAGTATGATGCATGACAGTGTATATGAATGACATATGCATGAATTATGACTTTATGAGAAATGTATGGATGATAGATGTTGTGATATTTCAAAACATATCCATCTTGAAGAAGATGCGGATATTCTGTTTGAAGATTTCTGACTTTGATTGGCAAGTAGACTGTTAACCCTTGAGTAGATTTTGATTGCTGGCTGAGCAGGCTTTGAAGACTCTGGACGATGGCCCTTGCCCTTTGTTCTACTAAAGCGATCTTCTTGATTAACAGATTGGGAAGTATAAGATATAGCATTTGTACTTCCTGTTGATCTTTGTGTTGAATTCTGGGGGTGTACCTTCCAGTCTTCGGAGTGAAGAGACTCGTTGTCAGCGACACTTTCCGCATCGTATCCTCGAATCATACTTTGATCTTCAGCTATCATGTTGATGTAGTGATAACCAGATCCGCTTGGTGAAATCCACAGATGTGTTGAAACAGATCTTCGTGGGATCTCGATCCGATTAGGTTGAGAAGACAGTATTCCTCTTCCGATTGACTAGGTATTCAAAGTCATCACCCCATCCCGTAGGTTGGATATCTTCGATCCGGATTTTCGAGCTCGCGCAGAATATTTCACCATGTAGTCGAATTTGCCACTTGGTTCTCCCAAGGTATCCCAAACTTCATAGGATCATGGATTTTCACGCTGTCGCAAGGACATGTATTTGAATTGATCACCGTGCATATGATTCCTCTTAAGACACATATTCGTGGCTATTCAAATAAGTGCTCCACTCTTCGATTCGGATGGATCGCCTTCATCTTCTTCAATGGTTACAACATTAACCTCTTGAATGTGGTTTAAGAGACCTCCACTATGAAATACTTCCTTGATCGAGGGAAGTGCTTCATCCTTTGGTTTGTTCGGGAGAAAACAGTGTGAACCCGAGTCCGCTTTTGTTCCGTTGTTGATGCTTTTAATTACTTGTCCTCATCCTTCAAAGATTGCCATCTTTCACAACTGCGCCGCTTCTATATGAAGAGATAGATGATCCGCTTTTGCTAGCGATTCATCTTCTAACGGATGCTCCGGAGATGCGCCCCTTCAATGTCATTAGTCGTGATGAAAGAGAAACTCGATAGATGATTTACAAGTAAAGCTTGTTCACCACCGATGGTCACCAACTTTCCATTTATCGTGAATTTTAATTTCCGATGGAGAGAAGTTATCGCTCCCGCATCGTGGATCCAAGGTCTTCCTAGTAAGCAATCAGATGCACCGGTACGTCCATGATTTGGAAGGTAATTTGAAAGTGTGCGGCCAATTGTCATCGGAGATCAACTTCCCAATAACCGACTTCCTTGATCCGTCGAAAGCTCTTACTATTATGTCGTTGAACTTCATCTGCCTTTGTGTTAAACGAGTGAGCTGCTTTTGGCATTACATTTAAAGATGAACCCGTATCCACCAACACATTGATAGGAATCGATCGGCAAATCATCGATGTGCAAGGCCAAGTTGTGATTTTTCCTTCTTCCTAAGTTCCTCGTCACTAAAACTCAAATTATTGCAGTCGTTATGTTGAGACGATCCTCCAAATTGATTTGTAGTCACATCATGATCCACATAAGCTCGATCTAGTACTCATCAAAGCTTCTCGTGAGCTTCGGAGTCGAGGAGGCGAGTGATTGAAATTTTTGAAGGAGTCTGATCAATTTGTACGACTCGTATTCGCTTTTCTTGACTGGCCAATATCTCTTCAAAGTTCGAGTTAATGTTGGTTCGATCAAAGAACCAATGTTTGTACTGTTAACAATGGAATTGCTGCAGATTCTCAAAAGATATGTTAACCGGTTTTGTTTGACAATGGAACCGCAGCGGTCTTGGTGGTAATGGAGTGTATCGTCCACTTCGTTACTCGTCCGATTGCTATATTGACATTAGTGGCAGTGTAGGTATGGGTTTCTCCTTCCCATCCTCTATCGTGGCTGCATTGTACCGTAAGGAATTGCCTCGTAGAAACTATATGGAACAGACCGTAGGCAAATTACCAAAGGAGACTCGAGGTGCTAGAACTGTTGTATTCAATCTCCACATGCTTGGGTATGTTGAAACAAGGGATGATGACGCTTACGGGTTTTTCGAGTTGATATCGAGACCAAAAGCTCATGCGAAAATGCCCCATCAGATTTACGCCATGATCATCTCTGCTTCTCAAACTTGTAGATCACCGATGTCTAACAACATCGATATCCGCCTATGGTGGAACATCCTTGAATATTCTTGGAGCAGATGCAAGCGCGTAATCATGCTTAGTGAAGGTGCTCATGGTACTATATGCTTCATGCGTATGCACCAAGTTTCCTTTGATCGTTTACGCCCGTAACGAGATACCGTCTCGTATTTCTTAGCATTAGATTCACCGAGTGTCCACTATGACCGGAAGTGGATTGGCTTGTACATTCGGACTTGTGTTTCGAAGGAAAGAAGATTAGTTTCACTAATCTCGCAACCGCTTTCAACGCTATGCAATGCTCAAGGTCATGGCCCGTGCCCTTGGTGAAAAGGCAAGATACATCCGCTTTGTACCACCATGGTAATTTTTCGGAACCGGAGGTAACCTTGTCTCAGATTAGATTCCTTTCTATCGCCGTAGGGTAAAGGTCCGTACGCCATGGAATTGGGTCAACTTGTTCGCGTTAAAGGTGACGCTACCGAGGATGCGAACGTGAGTTCGGATCTTCCGCACGCAACGATTTAAATCTTTTGATTTGTTTATAAAGATGCCGAGCATCAAGCTTTATTATTTTCAACACAAGAAAGATGATTTAATGATTATGAAAAGGGAAAGCAATACCCTCAATTGATATTGGTATGTAATGACTAGCGCAAACTAGACATAACGCATTGGGGAGATTCGTAAGGGGATTGTTATATAAAGGAATATGGAGCATCCTAAATATATATGGTTATCCATAGCTTTTATATATGAATATGTTTGATCCTGTGTGTTTTTAATTTGCTATTTCTATGATTGGGAAAGTTTCTCCTTTGGATTTTAAGAAACAAGGATTATGTGGGATTCTAGGTTTTGTTATTATGTGCTCGCAAAGATCTTTGGATCTTCTCGCATACATATCCCCTAGTGGGAATCGAGCATTTGTAGCTCGGATCTAAGTGGTTCTATGGTTTGTTTGGTCCGAGGGAGATAGAAATTTGCTCGGCAAGGATGAGACCTGTGCCTACGTATTCTCAAAAGGATGTTGAGAAAGTCGAGCAATCGTAGTTCCCACTTATGCTAGTGGAAAGCAACGGATGTCGTAAGAGATGATAAATGTCATCTTAATGAAAATGTATCTAATCTATTTCATCACATACATTTTTGAAAAGGTTTGATTGATTAAAATCTTCGTCGTAAGTATTAGGTGTTTTGCTTGAGTGTACAAGCGCTACCACTTACATGTTTAAGAAAGATGTTTGAAAAAGATGATGAATCTTTTAACGAAGCATGGGTGTTTTGCTTGAGTGTACAAGCGCTACTACTCATCGTTAAGAGATGTTTTTGTTTGAAAAGAGTTTGAAAAGTTTGAAAAGAGTTTTGACTCGTATGTGATGTAATAGATGAGATACTTCTTCCATAGAGATGATAGATGTCTAAATCTCAAGGAGAAATTGATTGGATTAAAGGGATGCTTTTAAGAAGCCCATGGGTTCTTGTATTGTTAGCCCAAGAGGAGGCATTCCGAGGGTCATCGAGGGTCATCGAGGGTCCTTGTATGAAGCTCAAGAGGAAGCTATAGGGTATGGTTGTTGGCTTGAAAGGATTTCACCGAGAAATCATCCTTTCTCGAGTAAGAGTAATTTCACCGGGAAATTTTACTCTATGAGGAATTTTGAAAGTGATTTCACCGGGAAACCATCCTTTCAGGGTTCTATCTTAGCGCGGGTGATTCTTTGTATTGGAAGCCCAAGAGATCATAAGAGATTTCCTGCCTCTTTCATTGTATGATGCCCAAGAGAAGGCTAAACTCAATGAGGAGTTCTTTTGAACGAAGCCCAAGAGGAGGCTGACTCAACAGGGGAGTGTTGTCTTATATGAAGCCTAAGCGGAGGCTAACTCTGTGGGGAGAGTTTCTTTGTACAAAGCCCAAGAGAAGGCTAAACTCAGCTGGAGATAAAATATCTTGTATGAAGCCCAAGTGGAGGCTAAACTCATGATGGGGATGAGTTGTCTTGTATGAAGCCCAAGCGGAGGCTAAACACTGGAACCTATTGATTAGTCTAATTTGTTATGTTATTATTAGACATTGTATAAACAGTGTGTGTGTGTGATATGTATTCTGCAGAGTTTATGAAGGAAATATAAACAATGCATGATGTTTATTTCATGAAATATAAACAAGTGTCCGTGAACGCTTAAAACGAGCGTAACTTGATTATTCAAGTTGAACTGTACAAGGAAATGAATATGTACACGGACGAAGTTTTATGTACAAAGAAAGATGGATGTACATAGGAGGGTCGGGACTTACATCAGAAGAGAGGCCCATTGATTTGAAAGCGCTTCACAGGAATAATGCTCCTTTCAATACCAATGGTATTCAGATATTGATGAAATAAATGATTGATCAAAGTTTATCGTAAAAAGTATTTTCAAAGAAAGAGTATCAGATTATGTATGATAAAAAGTTTTGAAAAAGAAGTATCCGTATATGTATGATAAAAGTTTTAAACTATCCGTGTTATGTATGATGAAAAGTTTGTTTAAAAAATGTTGACAAAAGTTTGATATGTACAAGGAAATATTATGTACATAAAAGAATGTTATGGGACTTACACATGATGGAGGCCCATTGGTTTGAAAGAAGTTTTACTCGTGAGAAACCTTCCTTTAGAACCAATGGATCTGTACAGAAACGAATGAAAACAAATGAAAGAAATTTGTTTATGTTTGAATATTGACAAAGATGTTTTGAATATGTACAAATAAAACTAAATATGTACATAAAGGGTTGGGACTTACACCATAAGGAGGCCCATGATCGATCGAGAAATTCGAGAGAAACGAACTGCTTTATCGCTTTGAATTGGATCATGGTAAAAGATGCAAGTTTGATGAAAGTTTTGAAGAATGATTTGAAAATGTTTTGAAATGTGAATTTGATTTATGAGAAGTTTTGAAAAAATCGAAGTCGAAAACTTGAAAAATTCACCTTTAAGGAGGTTTGAAAAGCGTCCGTAACGCTGCTGCTCGATTAAATTTTAATCGATGAAAGTATTTTTGGATTTTTTGACATAATCATAAAATATATATATTAAATGACAAGTGTGCAAAAATCATCTCAAAATGAGAAGTTTTGATTAGTTAAAAATTGTTGAAGTTTGAAGAAAAATATGAAAATATGAAGAGTTTTGTAAAAAGAATGGAAAATGGTCTGCACTGGTTTTGAACCCATGACCTTTGAGTGGGCACGGGTAGAACCTTAAGAGCAAGCCGTAACCAACCGAGCCAAACGCTACTGAGTGTGTTAGTGGAAATGACACGCTGATATCATGTTGGATTATTCAAAAATTTGAAACGAAGAACACGCGCCGAATTTCCGGTTTGTTTGATCTTCGATTGCCAATTTCAACCTAAAATCTTCGTTTAATGAAATCCAATGATGTAAACATCAAAGTTGGTCGATTTTTCACCACGAACATGATTATGGTTGTTAATTTCATTTATTTTAAGCCCGAATGATTTTGATTAGAGAACACGTATGAACCCTAAAACGATTTTTTCAAATTAAATGATTCATGGTTCATGATTGTTTGATTTTTTGAGGGTTAGGATCGCAAGGAGTGCAAAACAATTGGCCGTGAGTTTTTTCAAATGGTGCAAGGAATCAAGAGAACCGCCGTGTTCTAACCTCGAAAAGTTGAGATCGAAACTCGTTCTAGAGCACTTCAAATGCGATTTCTTGATCCTTAGAGTACCAATGTACGTGAGGATGCTTTAGAGATGGCCTACTTGCTCTAAACTTGCTTGAATCGAGCTGCACAAGTCAACCTGCATACACTTAAAATTGAAACTGGAAAACGAGGTTAAGCAGTTACAGGTTGTTGTTCTTGTTTTGAATCATCTCCATGATGCATATGGATTGGTTAGGATGCTCAACTCAAAGGAAACAAGCCTAAGTCCAAATTCGATCCTATGGGCTTTTACAAAGTTTGAAAATGAAAATGATTTCCGAGTTTTAGCTTAGTACATGTTGATTTTAAGCTTTGAATGAGTTTGTTAATGATTATGGAACATGTTGACACCAATTTTCATCATGTTTCCATTGAATTTTCAAAATGCTATATTTCAACTTTGCACTAATTGCTTGATTTTCAAGAAAGAAGAAAAGCATGGATTTGTGTATTGATTTTGGTGTTCATTCTCTTGAATTTGTGATCAATTTATAGGCATGAGTTCTGAAATGTTAGGCAAATGTCCATGGCATTTTGTGATTCAAGGATGACTTAAAGCAAGATAGTCTTTTGAAAGTAAAGGAATCTTCCTTTTTCACCATGTAAAATCCTCAATTTGATCCTATCTTCAATCATCACTTTCTACTGATGTTTATCAGTTTGATGAGTCACTTGGCAAGTGTTAGAAGTGGTTTAATGAAAACACAAATGACCTATAATTTGAAGTTGTGAACTTTGAAATTTAAGTTTCATGGAACCTTTGGTTTCAATTTCAAAACATAGCTAGCCTCCATGGATTTTGAAGTTCTTGGACATTTTGGAAAGATTTTTCCATGATCTACAACTTTCATGTTTTGAGTTTTTCAAATTCCAATTGGAACTAGGTGAAAAATGGCTTGAAGTTTGAAAATGTAAAATTTCAACACTTAGAAATTTTTCTAAGTTATAGAAATTTTGACTTTTGTTGACTTTTCCAAATTCTTGATTTTTGATGATCATGATGGATCATTTGAAGTATTTTGATGATGGAAAAGTTTTGTTTTGAAAATTTTGACCAAAAGTCAAAGTTTGACTTTTCTGTGCAGATGAAATTTCATCAGATGTTTCTGAAAACGACTGATGAATTATGTGAACTTCTGTGATGATTTGAATCCAAAAATTAGGTCAAAAGGTTATATCTAAGATATGATGACCAATCTCTATCCAAAAAGTCATCCATCGCTCAAAGTCGAGAATTCTCACACCCGATCAAAACCCTAATTGGTCGATCCTCATCGATCCGTGAGAGAATTTTGTTATCCGATGATCGTTGATATTTTGATCAAGATAGATCAAATGAGATGAAAAATCTCAAACCCTAATTGGTTAGCTTGAATCGATGAAAATCGATGAAACCCCTGACTGTGAATGAATGCATACCCGACACGCCGCTCAATGTTAGCTATGAAATGATGCAAATATATGGTGGTATATTAGGTCAAAAATTGGGTATGACAGATGCCCCTATTTAAGTTTCTTTAACTCCGAGAGATGAAGATGAATATCTTCGCTTTGATAGGTATAAAGATACTTAAATATCGTAATACGCAAATTTTGGACCTAAGATACCAAAAGATGCGATGATGCAAATGATTGTAAAAGTTTCACCCAGATGACATCACGTAAAATGGCATGGTAGGGGAAAATTTGTGAATGTTTGTTTCGCTTTGGAAACAGAGATTACCTTCCGTCACCTTGTGACAATGTTTAAGGTAAGTGAAATGATATTACCAATTATCACCTTGTGATAGTTTATGGTAATGAATGTGAAGATGTTACCAATTATCAAGTGATAACTATAACAAGGTAACTTTTTTTTTTTTTTTTTTTTTGAGAAAATTACGAATATTCAAATAATGAATAAAGGTGGAAACAAAGATCGATAAGATATTACCGATTATCAAGAAAGTGATAACTATAACAAAGTAAATCCTTTTTTTTTAAGACAATTTGTGTATTCATTTTGTGAATAATGATGCTGAAAGAAACAGAACTCGAAAATGAGCTTCTATTTTCTTGGATACAATTTTGCCGAGGATCTCTTTTGAGGAGATGCGCATTTTTGATCGAAACATGTGTTTTCCTTTTGATGAAAAGACAAACTGCCGAGGAATTTCTCAGACGGTCGTGATTTGACCTTGTTGAGAAGAACAAACTTTTATGACAAGTTTAGAATGAAAATAAGCTGCCGATAATGAGACTATTGCTTATTGCTTTGTTGATTAGAGACGAGGTTCTATTCAGAATGAACCAAAAGAAACAAATAATCAAGACATTGTTCCAAATGAGGAATGATCTCACTGGGAATGTGGTGAAGAGAAGAAAATGCATTTCGGGATAATCACGGGATAAAAAGAAATGTATCTTTTCTATTTGGCGAGACTTCATCGATAAACTTGTACTTACATGAGTAAGTGTGATTTACATCGTTGATATGGAAGCAAACATTTCGAGGAATGCAAAAATGCAATGAATGATGCTATTATGTATGAATGTCATGAATGTTATATGTATGCTAACACTACTTTGACAAAGACACTAAAGAGATATTTGGGAAAAGGACCGCCACGCTCGAATAAATACTTGGTGAAGATTACAAAGACCGTGTAAACATTCATCGATGAAGATTTTGAGTTGCATGTTTTACACTTTCGTAGAAAAGCATTTCATTGGCAACTTGATTGGGGATTCTTTTGGATGAGAATACCCCTTTGAAGATTTCCGCTGAGGAGAAAATTGTCAGAGTTGGCAACTCCAATCGGGATCGAAACACTATTGGAGAAACGGTTGAAGTTATTTCCGTGTTCATAGTTTCAAAGGAGAATTTTGCTTTTGTTTCAAAATTTTGAAGTAAAAATTCATTTAAAACATTTCTGTTTCAAAAAAGTGATTTTCACAATAAAAGCGTTATTTTGCAAAACGAAATAAACAAGAATTGCAAACAAAGGCACAAGGCTCAAATTTATTGATAGAATGGTGATCAGCCAAAGGCGTGATTCCATGAACTATTTACAAAAGTTGGAAATGATAATTTATTGGGAAAAGGCTACATTGAAAGCAAATAACCACTACTATCCCTAACAACTTTGAATTCCAACGCGCTTGTGGCTTTAGAAGAGTTGATTAAGATCCGTTGTGGAAGTTCTTCAAATTGACAAAGTATGGATCGAGTACGCTATTGTCATTTTTTTGTATCCTTGTTTTTGCCTAGATCGCTTTTCGTGTTTTCAATCTATCGTGATATTTTTCGCTTATTGTCTCTAATTTTTGCCTCGATCGCTTTTCGTGTTTTCAATCCACCGAGACGCTATTTTTGCCTGCCGCCTTTTCGGTTTTCGACTTACCGATGTCTTTTGTTTTTTTTTAGACAAAGTATTTCTTGATCGATCAAGATTCACTGTGATACGGGAGTTCATCGCCCATGGTTGTGAGAGTCATAGCACCGTAAAAGCTTCTTTGACGATGTATGGGCCTTCAGTTAGGAGTCCATTTGCCCCTAGAATCTGTTTGAAAAGATGTAATCTTTTAAGCACGAGGTCGCCTTTCCTAATTCACGAGGTCGGACCTTTTTCGAAAGCTTTCTTCATTCTTCTTGATAGAGTTGTCCGTGACACGTAGTGGTCGCGCTTTTCTTCAATTAAGTTCGCTTGGTCATATCCGCTGACACCATTCAGCCTCGATAGCTTAGTTTCCATGAGAACTCTCATTGATGGATCTCAACTTCTACGGGAGCACCGCCCATGCCGATACTAGAGAAAAGGAGTTGCTCGTTGAAGTGCGCGCATCGAGGCACGATACCCATGCAGCAAATGGCGATTTCGCGCCGCCTTTGTAAGTGATGACCATTTTCCGGACGATCTTCGATGTTCTTGTTGGTCGCTTCAACGGCGCCTGCTCATCTTTGGCCGTAAGGAGACGAGTTATGATGCTCAATCTTGAATTCTCACACGCTCTTTCATCATTTTGTTATTCAAGTTTGATCCATTATCACGAATGATCTTACTTGAATTCCATATCGGCAAATGAGGTTGTTCTTGATGAACCTCACAACCACTTGTCTTGTGACGCTGGCGTAAGACGCCGCTCACCCATTTGGTGAAGTAGTCAATGGCTACTAGAATGCGGCGTCCGTGGACGCTTTTGGTTCAATCATTCCAATCATGTCGATGCCCCACATGGAGAATGGCCAATGAGAGGAGAGAACGTTGAGTAAAGTCGGAGGCACATGGATCTTATCTCGCGAGATCCGCATTTGTGACATCTTTTGACGTGTTTACGCAATCGATTCCATCGCTATCCAATAGTATCCTCGCTCTCAAGATTTTTCGACATTGCATGCCCATTTGAATGGGTTCCAAAGGACCCTTCATGCACTTCATGGATGATCGTGTTCGCTTTCTTGTCCGGACGCATCTCGAAAGCGTAACCATGTCGAAGTTTCTTTTGTATAGCACATCCTCGCTCAGAAGAAATTCCTAGAAAGCCTCCTCGAGTTTTCTTATCCTTGTACGATGCCCCAAGTGGGTACTCTCGTTGAAGGAAACGCTTGATGTCGTGAAACCACGGCTTATTGTCAAAGACCGCTTTTGTTGCAAAGACATATGCAGTCTTTCAAGGCCTCGATGCGACTGGCATATCGCTCCAATCGTTGATTTTAAACATGGAAGATAGAGTAGCCAAGGCGCTCGCCATTAGATTTTGATCTCGAGGGATATGATGCAATTTTTGTTGAAGAAAGTCAACAACCGCCTTGCATAATCTCAAGGAATCAAACCAAGATGATGAGTTTCATACTTGTCTTTGATTTGATTGATCACAAGGGCAATCTCCATATATGTCAAGGATCTTGATCCTCAATCGATGGCTTCTTCAATACCCATGATGCATGCTTCATTTCGCTATGTTGTTGGTGCAATCAAATAGCAACCCGGCAGAGAATGGGATAGAACCTTTGAGTAATGATGATCGCCCAATTCCATTGCTAAAACATTTATGCCCATCAAGACTAGGCCCCATCCGATTCTCGATCCGGTCCTTCTCCGTAGCGGTTCGTCACAATCTTTCATCTTCAAGTACATAACATCCTCGTCTGGGAAATCAAACTGAGAGATTGGTATTCGCTGAGGGCCGATAAGCCAAGTGATCACGAGAATGCTTCCTTTAACCGCTCGAAAAGCGGTATTGATGTCATACTCGATAGTAGCATCCGCCATCGAGCGATTCTCCTAAAGGTGCTTTTCAAATACGCATTGATAGGATCCATTTGGATATTAACCAAGTCGGTGATTGATCATGTAATCGCGAAGACGCTTGAAGCCCATACCAAAGCACAACATGTTTTCGAGCATGGAGTAACGAGTTTCACAACCGTGAATTTCTTACTCGTGTAGTAGATGGCATGCCCTTCTACCTTTCATCTTGTTGTCCAAGCACGCAGCCATGGACTCTTCTAGTACGGTAAGGTATATGATCAATGGTCTTCCTTCCATGGAGGGATCAAGATTGGTGGTTCCGACAGTATACTTTGATACCGTCAATGCTTTTGGCAATCTTCCGTCCACACTACCTGATCTTTGCGAAGTTTGAATATCGGCCCACGTGTAGCTATCCGAGAGATAACCGAGATGTAATTCAAACGTCCAAGAAATCTCTTACTTGCTTTTCCGATGTGGTGTAGGCATTTCTTGAATAGCCTTGACTTTGTCGTGGTCAACTTTAATTCCTTTGACCGACAATGAAACCTAGGAGTTTTCCTGATTCTTACCCCAAAGGTACATTTGTTAGATTCAAAGGAGTGAAATTTCTTAGTCGTTGAAACAAATTTTAAGAGATAGTCTATATGCTCTTCTTCAGGTCGGACTTTGCTATCATATCATCCACGAGACTTCGATCTCTTTATGCATCATGTCATGGAAGAGTAGTCATCGCCGTAAGTCATGCCGCATTCTTTAATCCAAATGGCACATTTGTAGCAAAAGTGCCCCATGGCGTGATAAAAGATGTCTCTTCCATATCTTCGAGCCATTCGATCCGATTATAGCCAGAAACCGCCCATGAAGGAAAAGATGTTGAATTTTAGGGTGTCCACTAGCATGTCAATATGCTAGTGGGAAGTCATCTTTGACTAGCTTTGTTCGATCTCTGTAGTCAACACACATTCGACCTTTCCATCTTTCTTGGATACAGTACTATGTTGGCTAGCCATTGGGGATATTCAGTGATAGGAAACCAAATACGAAATGCTTTTGAACTTTTTCTCGATTTTCTCACCATCTCGTGATGTACTCTCCCGCTTTTGCTTAATCAGGACATTCCGTTTTAACGGCAAGTGATGCTCTACTATGCCGGTATCCAACCCCGCATGTCCCGTAGGACCAAGCAAACACATCAACGTATTCTTTGAGAAGACTTATCGCTTTTGACACATGCTGCTTAAGTCTGATATTTACTTTTTTATCTTCCTCAACCCAAGTTGATTGCTTCTAGAGGTTCTTTATGAGGTGAATGATCCTTTCCTCGTGTTTTAGCAACCTAGAAATTTCATCCGGATCTCTTCTTCAATTTCTTCCTTAGTGACTTCGTAGGGATTTCAAGAGAGCGTAGAGTTACCGCTTTCAATGGATTTGTCCATTTGTTTAATCTGCATGTTTTGATTTTATTTTGATTAAAGAGAGATTTTTTTTTGAAAGTGTATGCATTAATTATGATTGATTTTTTATTATTATTATTTTTTTTTTTTTTACCGTGTTTTTTAGGATTATCATTTTAAAAGGTAAAATGAAAATAAACACAGTAGAGTGGAAACAAAACAACGATTTTATTTATGTTTCACAATATGAACAGGCCCTAAATACAAACTCAATTGTCTTAGGCAAGACAAAGAGAAATTATTTAAAAGCTAAACCTTATAAAACATCTCTTCGCTTTGGGTTAAGCGAGAGTTCAAAACAAAAGCAAAGATAAACTACTTAGAGCCATGAACATTAGTCCTAACTTCACAGTGTTTCCAATAGTGACGAACCTTGAAGTCGAGGTACTGGGTAATTTTCCGCTGGTTTAACCTCGAGTAAACTTTGATCGTCACGAAAGTGCTTGAGGACTCGAACGATGGCCTTTGCTTTGGTGTCATGCAAGCGATCTTCTTGATTGATGATCGGAATGAGAGCTAGCCTTTGTACTTTTGATCTCGTGTTGAATATCGATGTTCCTTCCAGCCTTCCGAGTGAAGAGACTCGTTGTCGGCGACACTTTCTAGATCGTATCCCAGTCATACTTTGATCTTCGGATCATGTTGATGTAGTGGTAACTGTGATCCGCTGGTGAAATCCACGTAAGCAAGAGTAGATCTTCATTTGGGACCTCGATCCGCTGATTAGTTTGAGAAGACGAGTATTTCTTCCGATTGACTAGGTAGTCAAAGTCATCACCCCATCCCGTGGGTCGATATCTTCAATCCGGATTTTTTCTCGCAGTAGTATTTCACCATGTAGTCGATTTGCCACTTGGTTCTCCCAAGGTATCCCAAACTTCAGTGGGATCGGATTTGTCATTGCACATGTCTTTGAATTGATCACCGGGCATATGATTCTCTTGAGACACATACTGTGGCTATTCAAATAAGTGCTCCATTCTTCAGATTCGATGGATCATCTTCATCCTCTTCAATGGTTACAACATTAACCTCGCGAATGTGGTTTAAGAAACCTCCTGTGAAATACTTCCTTAATCGTGGAAGTGCTTCATCTTTCTGTGTTTTTGTAGAATATGTGTGAACCCAGTCCGGCCATTTCATTCTTGATGTTTGATAACTTGTCCCCATCCTCGAGTATTGCCATCTTTCACCATTTGTGCCGCTTCTTTATACGAAGAGATGATGATCTATTTTAGTAGATTCATCTTCTAACGGATTTTCCGGGAGATGCGGCCAATGTCATTAGCAAGTGATGAAGGAGAAATGGATAGATGACTTACAAGTAAAGCTTGTTCACCGATGGTCACCAACTTTCCATTTATCGTGAATTTTAATTTGATGGAGAGTAGAAGTTACGCTTCTCGCATCGTGGATCCAAGGTCTTCCTAGCAAGCAACTATACGCACCGGTACGCCCATGACTTGGAACGTAATTTTGAAAGTGTGAGGGCCAATTGTCACTGAGATCAACTTCCCCAATAATCGACTTTCTCGATCCATCGAAAGCTCTTACTATGATGTCGTTGAACTTCATTGCCCTTTGTAAGCTAAACGAGCGAGCGCCGCTTTTGGCATTACGCTTAAAGACGAACCTGTATCCACCAATACATTGATAGGAATCGACCGCAAATCATCGAGATGTGCAAGGCTGTTGTGATCTTTTCTTCCTAAGTTCTTCGTCACTAAAACTCGATTGTCGTGTTGTTATGTTGAGACGATCCTCCAAATTGGTCTGTAGTCACATCGTGATCCACATAAGCCTGGTCTAGTACTCATCAAAGCTTCTCGTGAGCTTCAAAGTTAGGAGTAAAGATGATTGAAATTTTTGAAGGAGTTCGATCAATTGGTCTACGACCGATATTCGCCTTCTTGATTAGTTTCGTGATCTCGCCAAAGTTCGAGTTGATGTTGGTTCCATCGAGAACCAATATTTGTACGGGTTAACAATGGAATCGCTGTGATTCTCAGAGATATGTTAACTTGGTTTTGTTTAACAACAGGAGCTGAAGGCGCATTTTGGTGGCAATGGAGCGTATCGCCACTCACTGCCGTATATTGACATTAATGGAAGTAGGTATGGGTTTCTTTCCCATCTCTATCAAGGTTGCATTATACTAGTAAGGAATTGCTCGTAGAACTGTGCACGGAACAGACCAGTGGGCAAATTACCAAAGGAGATGTTGGAATGTTGGAACCACCGTGACGCGATCTCCACATGCTCTGCATGTTGAAACAAGGGATCACAACGCTTACTTCGGATTTTCCGAGTTGATATCCGAGACTAAAAGCTCATGCGAAAATGCCCTATTGTATTTACGCCATGGTCATCCTTGTCAGATTTGTAAATCACCAATGTCTAACAAATGTGAATATCCGCTTTATGGTGGGACATCCATGGATATTCTTGAACAGATATAGCAAGCGCATAATCATGCTTAGTGAAGGTGCTCATGGTATCAGATGTTTATGAAGATGCACCAGCTTTGACTAAGTTTATATCGTGACAAGGTACCTGTATTTTTAGCATTAGATTCACCGAGTGTCCACTATGGCGGAAGTGGATTGGCTTGCACATTCGGACTGTGATTTAAGGAAAGAAGATTAGCCTTCACTAATCTCATCGCTCAATGCTATGCAATGCTCAAGGTCATGGTTCGTGCCCTTGGTGAAAAGGGCAAGACATATCGCTTTGTACCACCATGGTAGTTTTTCGTGGACCGAGGTGGTAACCTTGTTCAGATAGATTCTTTCTATCGCTGTGGTAAAGTTCTGTACGCTGGGAATTGGGCGAACCGAGTGACCGCGCATTTGTTTGTGAAACCAGACCGCTGACGAGGCCGCTGAGTTTGTTGATTTTGTTGAAATTGCGGAGCAATCTCGGAGTTGTGTTGATAGGGTGCTATGGCGCATTTCGTTGTTGAATGACATTCTTACATGGTTTCTGGATACCATTCCTACGCTATGTTCTTTTTCCTTGGGAACTGGTTCCAACTTTTTGGTATTACTAGAAGATCCTACTTCCTTGGTTAGACGTCCCGTCCAACCCTTCTTCTAGTCGCATTCCCATGCTTACCATTTCGCTGAAGTCTCCGGAGCGCTTAGCGATCATTCGCCATAGTAGAATGAGTTTAGAGTATTCAAGAATACCTTAGTCATCTCTTTCTTCCAATGGGTTGATCAAAGAATTTCTCCATCTTTGCAAGATATTCCTTGAATGTCTCTCTTCCTTTGAGACATGGAGCGGAGTTGATCCCTATCGAGCCATATCCAAGTTGAATTTGTATGGACGGAAGGCTTTACCTAAGTCGTTGAATGATTGGATATTCGGTGCCTAAACCCATGTACCACTTCAGGCACCGGTGAGACTATCCCGAAGTAATGAATTAACACTGATGATCCTCATTGTACGTAGACATTTTCCTAGCATACATTGTAATATGACTCGAGGACAAGAATTTCTTGTACTTTTCAAAACCGGATTTTGAATTTCGCAGTATTTTTACACGAGGACTAAGAGATCCTCGGCGCTTTTCCCAAACAATTTTTCCTTGAATCGCTTTTATATCGTCGCAATTTGAGGAGTTGTTCTGGAGATTCTCCATTGAACCACGAACGCTCGTGTTATTTCGGAGTGTGATGAACTTCTTCGTCTGTGGTAGCGGCACTACTAAGTCGACCAACATGATCGGTTGAGAAACCGACATTGTTACTGTGGAAAGTTATTCCACGCTGTGGAGTGAATGTAGCTTTGTCGCAAAGTAGGTATTTCAAGCGAGGTTGTTGAGAAGTCGGTTGGCGAACCCAATGCCGGTTAAAAGGCATTCCCATGGATAGCCCTCCGCATGCCGAAGGTGAACTACCGATCGCGATAAATAAACCGAGTAGTAGTATCCTCCGTTGCTATTGGTTATGACCGCCGATGTCGCTTGTTGATTTTATACTGTGGCGTTTAGTTGACCAAAGATGAGTCTTCCACTTCTTCTTGTAGCGTAGTTACCGATTACGAAGTTCAACGCTTTCTTGCTCAAAATCTCCATTACTTTTCTTCTTTTGCTCGTATCGACGCTCGAGTTGGTCATGGACGCAATGAGAAACTCTAAGACGCGATAGCTTGACAATTTTCTATCTGGAAAAGTGACAGTTCAAAACTGTGAATGATTAGACTCTAGATGGTAGACTTAAATGCAAAGTATGATGCATGAATATGATTGTAAAGAAAAGAAATTTCCAAAGAATTTATGCTAAAAGAGATATTTCTGGCAAATATTTGGATGGAAAACACAAATTTTATTGATTAATGAAGGAAGATTACAACAATTGTTTTTTGTTGGAGCATTGCTCACACAAATGATACAATAAATGATAAAATTACAAACTAAATTAAACTAATTAAACATCTTCGCTTGATGACGATCCAAAGGCTTGATGCGCCTTCGCCTTCGTGGATTTCCTTCCCATAGTGAGCTTTTAGTTTGGCTTTCGCTTTTAGCTTGCTAATGACTCTTCCACCTGGGAGCGGGCTTGTGGTTGTCATTTCGAGCTTTTCCTTTCCTTGACGATTGGATGGCGCTATCCTTCCGCGAATCTTCTCATCTTTCTCCATGAGCCATTCATCCCGAAGTAGCGCCTTTTCATGATCTTTGACTTGCTTGAGCTTCTCATTCTCAAAGTTAGTCTTAAGGAATTTGCTTTCCAAAGCTTCCTTCTCAAACCTTATCTTGGTCAAGGCTTTGGTATTCTCCCACTTCAACGGGAAAATTTGTTGATTTCAAGCGATCGAGAACATGGGATCCTCATAAGCGTAAGGCATTCGAATTCCTTCGCTTTTTCTTTATCCAAGAAGTGTAGGTTTCATGGCTACACAATTCTTTGCCTTACCTTTTCCTTTCTTTCGGATGTGATGCCAAGCTTTGATCATCCTAGCCTTCAACTGGGAATCCTCTCCTTCATGATAGAAGTAGCTTTCATGAAACCGGAGGTTTACCGAATTTATGATCCGAGCTGACGCTTTGCTAGGAATGGGTTGTAGTTGATTCCTCCTTTCGCACTCAATGAGAGGTACGCTGGCAAATTCTCCACACTCTCAATGATTTCCATCTCATTGTTTGCCAAGGTATACCAATGGATATCGCGCTTGTAAGAGACATGAGTCTTCCGACCAATGCCACTGCCTTTGTTTTCGCGAAGATGATTTAGGCAAGTGTGAGGTAATCCATTTGAAAAACAGAGGTATAAAACACACGATAGTTCCGCCTCGACGATTCCTATGATGAATAGAGACGACGTGTCACCAAGCAGAGGGAACGGATTTCCAATCGAAGATCCTTATGGCGCTGATATCAACGAAATTTGGGACGTTGGGAAACAACACCAATCCATAGAGGAGTAAAGCTAAAATAGCTTCAAAGGCTACCATACTACCGGCCAGAGAATTTGAGAGCCTTCTCCATTAGGAACTTTAGTTAGTCCTAAGAGTTTTCCTCCGGTAGTTAGGTTTTGTCTATCTCGTGTTTCTTTAAATGAGTCATTGTTGCAATGACTTGTGACTTAGGAATGGCTTCCAAACCATTGAAAGGCACTTTGTCCGACATCGAGATTCCTAGGATATGCGATACTCTTCCAAAGTAGGCATCAACCGATAATCGTGGAAAGTGAAACAAATGATAGATCGATCAGAACCGAACGAAGGTTTTGAGAAGTCCTTCATCAACGTTAGCGCTCGTAAGAGTTAAAAGAGTTCCATAGCTCAAACCGAGGGATCTTCTACCAAGGATGCTAACTCTTTCAACTTTCCTACATCAGAACCTAAATCGTATTTTGGTGAATCTTCCTCCGATCCATCACTCTAACCTAAAATATTTTACAAAGAAAAATCTCTAAATTCTTTTGGAAATGGGAAGAGAAATGAAATTTTTTTGTTTTTGAATGAATGAATGAATGCATGAATGCAACAAACATGGTTAGTAGTTATACACGGCAAGCGTCAAGTCACGAGCATGAAGCCAACGATAAGAATCAACGGGTTAAGTTCTAAGGGCTTATTCATCCGTGAATCGGTTCTATCGATAATACAGCTCAACACTCTTCAAAACATTATTGGATTGGTGAATACCGATGGTCCAATAATATTTTCAAGAGAAACTCGCCGATCGTAGTATCGCATGACAATTACTCTAGGCTTACACCGAATAATCTCTCGCACTACATCCTAATGGCCGTGATGGTTTATGTGTTCTACACCACTCACTTCTTAAGTTCCCCGAAAATAAGCTCGCAATTACTTGCTTAAACACAATACCCTCAAGACAACCTCCATCGCTGGAAATATTAACTTCGAAAGCATTGAATCGCTTCACGATAATACCTCCACCTAGATCTTAAAATGTTTTAAATCCGTTAGATTTCTTTCCATCAAGTGAAATCGAAACACACAATAAAGAAAACAGATATATGCAAAATATGAAAAGCTTATCCCTTTCTTTTCTTTTGAAAACAAAAAGCTTGGTGCTCTGGACGTAGTAACGCTGCTTTTTTTTTGAAAAATCAAAGTTTCAACAGATCCAAGAGAGTCGCCATTTTTCCCTGTCGCAAAGGTGACGCTCGAGGATGCGAACGAGTTCGGATCTTCCGCACGCAACGATTTAAATCTTTTGATTTGTTTATAAAGATGTCATGAGCATCAAGCTTTATTATTTTCAACACAAGAAAGATGATTTAATGATTATGAAAAGGGGAAAGTCAAATACCCTCAATTGATATTGGTATGCGAATGACTAGCGCAAACTAGACATAACGCATCGGGGAGATTCTAAGGGGATTGTTATATAAAGGAATGATGGAGCATCCTAAATATATGGTTATCCATAGCTTTTATATATGAATATGTTTGATATGTTTGTGTTTTTAATTTGCTATTTCTATGATTGGGAAAGTTTCCTTTGGATTTTAAGAAACAAAGGATTATGTGGGATTCTAGGTTTTGTTATTATTGTGCTCGCAAAGATCTGGATCTTCTCAGATACATATCCCCTAGTGGGAATCGAGCATTTGTAGCTCGGATCTGTGGTTCTATGGTTTGTTTGGTCCGAGGGAGATAGAAATTTGCTCGGCAAGGATGAGACCTTGCCTACGTATTCTCAAAAGGATGTTGAGAAAGTCGAGCAATCGTAGTTCCCACTTATGCTAGTGGAAAGCAACGGATGTTAGTAAGAGATGATAAATGTCATCTTAATGAAAATGTATCTAATCTATTTCATCACATACATTTTTGAAAAGTTTGATTGATTAAAATCTTCGTCGTAAGTATTAGGTGCTTTGCTTGAGTGTACAAGCGCTACCACTTACATGTTTAAGAAAGATGTTTGAAAAGATGATTGAATCTTTTAACGTAAGTATTGGGTGTTTTGTTTGAGTGTACAAGTGTTACCACTTCATCGTTAAGAGATGTTTTTGTTTGAAAAGAGTTTGAAAAAGTTTGAAAAGAGTTTTTGACTGTATGTGATGTAATAGATGAGATACTTCTTCCATAGAGATGATAGATGTCTAAATCTCAAGGAGAAATTGATTGGATTAAAGGGATGCTTTTAAGAAGCCCATGGGTCCTTGTATTGTTAGCCCAAGAGGAGGCATTCCGAGGGTCATCGAGGGTCATCGAGGGTCCTTGTATGAAGCTCAAGAGGAAGCTATGTGGTATGGTCGTTTTGGCTTGAAAGGGATTTCACCGAGAAATCATCCTTTTCTGAGTAAGAGTAATTTCACCGGGAAATTTTACTCTATGAGGAATTTTGAAAGTGATTTCACCGGGAAACCATCCTTTCAGGGTTCTATCTTAGCGCGGGTGATTCTTTGTATTGGAAGCCCAAGAGGAGACTGTTAAGAGATTTCCTGTCTCTTTCATTGTATGATGCCCAAGAGAAGGCTAAACTCAATGAGGAGTTCTTTTGAACGAAGCCCAAGAGGAGGCTGACTCAACAGGGGAGTGATGTCTTATACGAAGCCTAAGCGGAGGCTAACTCTGTGGGGAGAGTTTCTTTGTACAAAGCCTAAGAGAAGGCTAAACTCTGCTGGAGATAAAAATATCTTGTATGAAGCCCAAGTGGAGGCTAAACTCATGATGGGATGAGTTGTCTTGATGAAGCCCAAGCGGAGGCTAAACACTGAACCTATTGATTAGTCTAATTTGTTATGTTATTAGACAGCTTGTATAAACAGTGTGTGTGTGTGTGATATGTATTCACAGGAGTTTATGAAGGAAATATAAACAATGCATGATGTTTATTTCATGAAATATAAACAAGTGTCTCGTGAACGAACGCTTAAAACGAGCGAACTTGATTATTCACAAGTTGAACTGTACAAGGAAATGAATATGTACACGGACGAAGTTTTTATGTACAAAGAAAGATGGATGTACATAGAGGGTGGGACTTACATCAGAAGAGAGGCCCATTGATTTGAAAGCGCTTCACAGGAATAATGCTCCTTTCAATACCAATGGTATTCAAGATACGATGAAACAGAAATGATTGATCAAAGTTTATCCAAAAAGTATTTTCAAAGAAAGAGTATCTCAGATATGTACGATAAAAGTTTTGAAAAAGAAGTATCCGTGGTTATGTATGATAAAAGTTTGTTTTAAACTATCCGTTATGTATGTATGAAAAGTTTGTTTAAAAAATGTTGACAAAAGTTTGATATGTACAAGGAAATATTATGTACATAAAAGAATGTTATGGGACTTACACCGTGATGGAGGCCCATTGGTTTGAAAGAAGTTTTACTCAGGAGAAACCTTCCTTTAGAACCAATGGATTCGCAGATGACAAACGAATGAAAACAAATGAAAGAAATTTGTTTATGTTTGAATATTGACAAAGATGTTTTGAATATGTACAAATAAAACTAAATATGTACATAAAGGGTTGGGACTTACACCATAAGGGAGGCCCATGATCGATCGAGAAATTCGAGAAACGAACTCGCTTTTATCGCTTTGAATTGGATCGATTATGGTAAAAGATGCAAGTTTTGATGAAAAGTTTTGAAGAATGATTTGAAAATGTTTTGAAATGTGAATTTGATTTATGAGAAGTTTTGAAAAAATCGAAGTCGAAAACTTGAAAAATTCACCTTTAAGGAGGTTTGAAAAAGCTCGTAACGCTGCTTGCCTCGATTAAATTTAATCGATGAAAGTATTTTTGGATTTTTTGACATAATCATAAAATATATATATTAAATGACAAGTGTGCAAAAATCATCTCAAAATGAGAAGTTTTGATTAGTTAAAAAATTGTTGAAGTTTGAAGAAAAATATGAAAATATGAAGAGTTTTGTAAAAAAGAATGGAAATGGTCTTACTGGTTTTGAACCCATGACCTTGAGTGGGGCACGTGGCGTAGAACCTTAAGAGCAAGCCGGACCAACCGAGCCAAACGCTACTGAGTGTGTTAGTGGAAATGACACGCTGATATCATGTTGGATTATTCAAAAATTTGAAATGAAGAACAATGAAGAACACGCGCGAATTTCTGGGTTTGTGTTTGATCTTCAGATTGCCAATTTCAACCTAAAATCTTCGTTTCTTAATGAAATCCAATGATGTAAACATCAAAGTTGGTCGATTTTTCACCACGAACATGATTATGGTTGTTAATTTCATTTATTTTAAGCCCGTAATGATTTTGATTAGAGAACACGATGAACCCTAAAACGATTTTTCAAATTAAATGATTCATGGTTCATGATTGTTTGATTTTTGAGGGTTAAGGATCGTGTTGAGTGTGTAAAACAATTGGCCGTGAGTTTTTTCAAATGGTGCAAGGAATCAAGAGAACCGCCTTTTGTTCTAACTCGAAAAGTTGAGATCGAAACTCGCTCTAGAGCACTTCCAAGCGATTTCTTGATCTTAGAGTACCAAATGCATGTGAGGATGCTTTAGAGATGGCCTACTTGCTCTAAACTTTCTTGAATCGAGCTGCACAAGTCAACCTGCATACACTTAAAATTGAAACTGGAAAACGAGGTTAAGCAGTTACAGGTTGTTGTTCTTGTTTTGAATCATCTCCATGATGCATATGGATTGTGTTAGGATGCTCACAACTCAAAGGAAACAAGCCTAAGTCCAAATTGATTGCTTATGGCGCTTTACAAAGTTTGAAAAAATGAAAAATGATTTCTGAGTTTTAGCTTAGTACATGTTGATTTTAAGCTTTGAATGAGTTTGTTAATGATTATGGAACATGTTGGACACCAATTTTCATCATGTTTCCATTGAATTTTCAAAAATGCTATATTTCTCAACTTTGCACTAATTGCTTGATTTTCAAGAAAAGAAGAAAAGCATGGATTTGTGTATTGATTTTGGTGTTCATTTCTCTTGAATTTGTGATCAATTTATAGGCAATAGAGTTCTGAAATGTTAGGCAAATGTCCATGGCATTTTGTGATTCAAGGATGACTTAAAGGGCAAGATAGTCTTTTGGAAAGTAAAAGGAATCTTCCTTTTTTCACCATGTGTAAAAATCCTCAATTTGATCCTATCTTCAATCATCACTTTCTGATGTTTATCAGTTTGATGAGTCACTTGGCAAGTGTTAGAAGTGGTTTAAGTGAAAAAACACAAAATGACCTATAATTTGAAGTTGTGAACTTTGAAATTTAAGTTTCATGGAACCTTTGGTTTCAATTTCAAAAACATAGCTAGCCTCCATGGATTTTGAAGTTCTTGGACATTTTGGAAAGATTTTTCCATGATCTACAACTTTCATGTTTAGAGTTTTTCAAATTCCAATTGGAACTAGGTGAAAATGGCTTGAAGTTTGAAAATTTCAACACTTAGAAATTTTCTAAGTTATAGAAATTTTGACTTTTTGTTGACTTTTCCAAATTCTTTGATTTTTGATGATCATGATGGATCATTTGAAGTATTTTGATGATGGAAAAAGTTTTGTTTTGAAAATTTTGACCAAAAGTCAAAGTTTGACTTTTCTGTGCAGATGAAATTTCATCAGATGTTTCTGAAAACGACTGATGAATTCTGTGAACTTCTGTGATGATTTGAATCCAAAAATTAGGTCAAAAGGTTATATCTAAGATATGATGACCAATCACTATCCAAAAAAGTCATCCACTGCTCAAAAAGTCAGAGAATTCTCACACCCGATCAAAACCCTAATTGGTCGATCCTCGATTGATCTGTGAGAGAATTTTGTTATCTGATGATCAAGGGTTGATATTTTGATCAAGATAGATCAAATGAGATGAAAAAATCTCAAACCCTAATTGGTTAGCTCTTGAATCGATGAAAATCGATGAAACCCTAATTTTGACTCGTGAATGCATACCACACGTCGTCGAACGTAGCTATGAAATGATGCAAATATATGGTGGTATATTAGGTCAAAAATTGGGGTATGACAGAACTGAGTGACCCGAGGCGTACGGTTTTGGTTGTTAAACCGCCGAGTTCGCTGACGAGGTCGTTGAGTTTGTTGATTTTGTTGAAATGTGGAGCAATTCCCGTGTTTGAGTCGTGGTTGACGGTGCTATGGCACCACCGTCGTTGTTGAGTGACATTCTTACGTGGTTTCCTCGGATACCATTCCTACGCCATGTTCTTTTTCCTTGGAAAACCGGTTCCAACCTTCTTTGTACCACTAGAAGATCCTACTTCCTTGGTTAGACGTCCGGCTCGAACTCCTCTTCTAATCGTATTCCCATGTTCACCATCTCGAAATCCGGAGCTGGCGATCATTCGCTCATAGTAGAATGAGCCTAGAGTATTCAGAATACCTTAGTCATCTCTTCCAATGGTGGGTCGACTGGGCAGAATTTCTCCATCGCAAGATATTCCTTGAATGTCTCTCTTTCTTTGAGACATGGAGCGGAGTTGATCCCTATCGTGAGCCATATCCAAGTTAAATTTGTATTGCTCGGACAAAGGCTTTGCTTAGGTCGTTGAATGTTTGATATTCGTCGTCTAAACCCATGTACCACTAAGGCGGCACCGTGAGACCGCCCCGAAGTAGTGGATTAGTAAATCGATGATCATCATTGTAGGTGGACATTTTCTGGCATACATCGTGAGATGACTTTATGGATGTGAGTTTTGTACTTTTCAAAGTCGTGGACTTTGAATTTTGCGTATTCTTACGCGAGGAACTAAGCAAAGATCCCGGCGTTTTTCCCAAACAATTCTTTCCCTCGAATCGCTTTTTATCTCTAGTTGCATTTTGAGGAGTTGTTCTCGGAGATTTTCCATTGAACCACGGATTTGAGTTACCGCTCGAGTGTGATGAACTTCTTCGCCCATGGTAGCGCACTACGTAAGTCGAAGTTCGCATGATCGGCCGAGAAACCGCATTGTTACTTGTGGAAGAGTTATTCCAAGTCATGAGCGTAGTTTTGTTGCAAAGTAGGTATTTCAAGCGAGGTTGTTTGAGAAGTCGGTGGCGTATCTCCGATGCCAAAGTTGAAAGGCATGCCCCATGGATAGCCTTCGCATACCGAAGGTGAACTACGATCGCGATAACTGAAACCGAGTAGTAGTATCCTCTCAAGTCGCCGCTTGGTTTTGACCGCCGATGTCGCTTGTTGACTTACCGTGGCAAGTGAGTTGACCAAAGATGTGAGTCTCCACTTCTTCTTGTAGCGCGTTATCGTACTACAAAGTTCAACGCCTTCTTGCTCAAAGTTCTCCATTACTTTTCTTCTTTTGATCTAGTATCGCACGCTCGAAGTCCGTGGACGCGGTCGAAACTCTAAGACGCGATACTGACGATCTTTCTATCTCGCTCGAATCGCTTAAGCTTTTCAAGTCGGTAAAGTATGAAACTAAAGTGTCGACTTAAACAATAGACTTAAATGCAAAGTATGATGCATGAATATGATTGTAAAGAAAAGAAGTTTCCAAAGAATTTAATGCTAAAAGAGATATTTTCGCAAATATTTGGATGGAAAACACGAATTTTATTAATTATTGAAAGAAGATTACAACAATTGTTTTTGTTGGAGCATTGCTCACACAAATGATAAAATAAATGATAAAATTACAAACTAAATTGAACTAATTAAACGCCTTCGCGGATGACGATCCAAAGGCTTGATGCAGCTTCATTGTGATTCTCTTCCCATAGTGAGCTTTTAGTTCGGCTTTCTGGCTTTTAGCTTGCTAATGACTCTTCCACTTGTTGGGAGCGGATCGCTGGTTGTCATTTTCAAGCTTTCTTTTCCTTTCTTGATGTATCTCGAATTGCGTTATCCTTCCGCGAATCTTCTCATCTTTCTCCATGAGCCATTCATCCTGGAAGTAGAGCGTCTTTTCATGATCTTTTACCTGCTTCTTGAGTTTTTCATTCTCAAGGTTAGCCTTAAGGATTTTGTTTTCCAAAGTTTCTTTCTCAAACCTTATTTTGGTCAAGGCTTGGTATTCTCCCACTTCGACGGAAAATTTGTTGATTCGAGGCGATCGAGAACATGGGATCCTCATAAGCGTAAGGCATTCAAATTCTTCGCTTCTTTTCTTTACCCAAGAAGTGTAGGTTTCATAGCTACACAATTTTTGCTTTCCTTTTTCTTTCCTTCGGATGTGATGCCAAGCTTTGATCATCTTAGCTTTCAACCCCGAATCCTCTCCTTCATGATAGAAGTAGCTTTCACCAGAAACCAAAAGGTTTACCAGAATTTGTGATCCGAGCTGACGCCTCGCTAAAATGGGTTGTAGTTGATTCCTCCCTACGCACTGGATGAGGGTACGCTGGCAAATTCTCCATACTCCTCAATGATTTCCATCTCATTGTCTCCGCAAGGTATACCAATGGATATCATCGTTGTAAGAGACATGATCCTTCTTGACCAATGCCACTCGCCTTTGTTTTCGCGAAGATAGGAGATTTAGGCAAGTGCGAGGTAATCCATTTGAAAACAGAGGTACACAACACACGATAGTTCCGCCTCCTTGACGATTCCTATGATGAATAGAGACGACGTATCTCCGAGCAGAGTGGGAACAGATTTCCAATCGAAAGATCCTTATGGCGTTATATCAACGAAATTTGGGACGTTGGGAAACAACACCAATCCAGAGGAGTAAAGCTAAAATAGCTTCAAAGGCTACCATACTACCACTTCGAGAATTTGAGAGCCTCTCCATTAGGAACTTTGAAGTCCCCAAGAGTTTTCCTCGTAGTTAGGTTTTTGTCTATCTCGTATTTCTTTATGTGAGTCATCGCTGTAATGATCGGTGACTTAGTAATGGCTTCCAAACCATTGAAAGGCACTTTGTCCGACATCGAGATACCTAGGATATGCGCATACTCTTCCAAAGTAGGCATCAACCGATAATCGTGAAAGTGAAACAAATAGATCGGATCGTAGAACCGAACGAAAGTTTTGAGAAGTCCTTCATCAACGTTAGCGCTCAAAAGAGTTAAAAGAGTTCCATAGCTTTCTAAAATCCGAGGGATCTTCTACCAAGGATGCTAACTCTTTCAACTTTCCTACGCCAGAATTCTAAATCAGATTCTTGGTGAATCTTCCTCCGACGTCCATCACTCTAACCTAAAATATTTTACAAAGAAAAATCTCTAAATTCTTTGGAAATGGAAGAGAAATGAAGTTTTTTTTTTGAATGAATGAATGCATGAATGCGCAAACATGGTTAGTAGTTATACACACGGCAAGCCGCTCAAAGTCACGAGCATGAAGCCAACGATAAGAATAAATGTGGTTAAGTTCTAAGGGCTTATTCATCCGTGAAACGGGTTCTATCGATAATACAGCTCAACACTCCTCTTTGAAATATTATCTGATTTGTTGAATACTGATGGTCCAATAATATTTTCAAGAGAAACTCGCCGATCGTAGTATCGCATGACATTACTCGGGCTTACCAATAATCTCGCACTACATCCTAATGGCCGTGATGGTTTATGTGTTCTACAGCCCACTCACCTTCTTAAGTTTCCCGAAGTATGCCTTCAATTACTTGCTAAACACAATACCCCAAGACAACCTCCATCGAGGGAGATATTAACTTCGTAAGCATTGAACTTTACGATTAATACCTCCACCTAGATCTTAAAATGTTTCTTAACTGGTTAGATTTCTTTCCATCAAATGAAATGGCGAAACACACAATAAAGAAAAATGATATATGCAAAACATAAAAGCTTATCCTTTTTTTTCTTTTTGAAAACAAAAAGCTTTGGTTTCGGCAGAGTAACGCTTTTTTTTCTTGAAAAATAAAATTTCGGCCCTCAAAGAGTCGCCATTTTTCCTGTCAAAAAGGTGACGCTGAGGATGCGAACGTGAATTTGATTCTCCGCCTCGAAACGATTTACTCTTTTGATTTGTTTATAAAGATGCCATGAGCATCAAGCTTTATTATTTTCAACACAAGAAAGATGATTTAATGATTATGAAAAAGGGAAAGTCAAATACCCTCAATTGATATTGGTATGCGAACGACTAGCGCAAACTAGACGCAACGCATCGGGGAGATTCGAGTAAGGGGATTGTTATATAAAGGGAATAGATGGAGCACCCTAAATATATATAGTTATCTATAGCTTTATATATGAATATATTTGATATGTTTGTGTGTTTTAATTGCTATTTCTATGATTGGGAAAGTTTCTCCTTGGGATTTTAAGAAAGATGATTATGTGGGATCCTAGTGTTTGTTATTATTGTGCTCGCAAAGATCCGTGGATCTCTCATACATATCCCCTAGTGGGAATCGCAGCATTTGTAGCTCGGATCTGTGGTTCTATGGTTTGTTTGGTCCGAGGGAGATAGAAATTTGTTCGGCAAGGATGAGACCTGTGGCTCACGTATTCTCAAAAGGATGTTGAGAAAGTCGTAGCAATCGTAGTTCCCACTTATGCTAGTGGAAAGCAACGGATGTTAGTAGGAGATGTATAAATTTCATCTTAATGAAAATGTATCTAATCTATTTTATCACATACATTTTGAAAAGTTTGATTAATTAAAATCTTTCGTCGTAAGTATTAGGTGTTTTGCTTGAGTGTACAAGCGTTACCACTTACATGTTTAAGAAAGATGTTTGAAAAAAAGATGATTGAATCTTTTAACTGTAAGCATTGGGTGTTTTGCTTGAGTGTACAAGCGTTACCACTTACAAATTAAGAGATGTTTTTGTTTGAAAACAGTTTGAAAAGGAGTTTGAAAAAGTTTTTGACTGTATGTGATATGATAGATGAGATACTTCTTCCATAGAGATGATAGATGTCTAAATCTCGAGGAGAAATTGATTGGATTAAGGGATGCTTTTAAGAAGCCCATGGGTCCTTGTATTGTTAGCCCAAGAGGAGGCATTCCGAGGGTCATCGAGGGTCAACGAGGGTCCTTGTATGAAGCTCAAGAGGAAGCTATAGGGTATGGCTGGCTTTGTGTTAAAAGGGATTTCACCGAGAAACCATCCTTTTTTGAATAAGAGCAATTTCACCGGGAAATTTTACTCTCTGGGGATTTGAAAGTGATTTCACCGGGAAACCATCCTTTCAGGGTTCTATCTTAACGCGGGTGATTCTTTGTATTGAAGCCCAATAGAGGTCATAAGAGATTTCCTATCTCTTACATTGTATGATGCCCAAGAGAAGGCTAAACTCAATGAGGAGTTCTTTTGAACGAAGCCCAAGAGGAGGCTGACTCAACAGGGGAGTGTTGTCTTATATGAAGCCTAATTGGAGGCTAAACTCTGTGGGGAGAGTTTCTTTGTACAAAGCCCAAGAGAAGGCTAAACTCAACTGGAATGAGTTTCTTGTATGAAGCCCAAGCGGAGGCTAACTCATGCTGGTGATGAATTGTCTTGTATGAAGCCCAAGCGGAGGTTAAATTGTGGGGAACCTATTGATTAGTCTAATTGTTATGTTATAATTAGACAGTTTGTATAAACAGGTGTGTGTGTGTGTGTGTGATATGTATTCACAGGAGTTTATGAAGGAAATATAAACAATGCAATGATGTTTATTTACAGAAGTTTATGAAATATAAACAAGTGTCTGTGAAACGAACGTTTAAAACGAGCGTAACTTGATTATTTACAAGTTTGAACTGTGTACAAGGAAATGAATATGTACACGAACAAGTATTTATGTACAGAGAAAGATGGATGTACATAGGGGGTTGGGACTTACACCATAAGGGAGGCCCATTGGTTTGAAAGCAGTTTCACAGGGAATAATGCTTCTTTCAATACCAATGGTATTTAGTGTATATACAGATGAAACAGAAACGAACGATCGAATTTTATCTGTGAAAAGTATCTCAGATTATGTATGCATAAAGATTTGTATGAAAAGAATTTGATATGTACAAGGAAAAGGTACGTATGTACATAAAGAATGTTTGGTTTGTGTATACACAAGTGAAGTGGAAACAAACGATAGAAGTTTGTCTGTACTTGAGTATAAAATGTATCTGTGTTATGTACAGATGAAAATTTGTATGTATTTGAAGAGAGTTTGATATGTAAAAAGAAATATTATGTACATAAAGAATGTTATGGGACTTACACCGTGAGGGAGGCCCATTGGTTTGAAAGTAGTTTCACAGGGAATAATGCTCCTTTCAATACCAATGGTATCAGTGTATAAACAAACGAACGAAATTTGTTTATGTTTGAATATTAACAATGATGATTTGAGTATGTACAAGTAAAACTAAATATGTACCTAAAGGATGGGACTTACACCATAAGGGTGGCCCGATCGAGAAATGCGAGAGAAAACGAATTTGGTTTTATCGCTTAAATCGGATCGATCGTGGTAAAAGATGTAAGTTTTGATGAAATGTTTTGAAAATGATTTGAAAATGTTTTGAAATGTGAAGTTCATTTATGAAAAGTTTTGAAAAAATCGAAGTCGAAAACTTGAAAATTTCACCTTAAAAGGAGGTTTGAAAAGTGTTCGTAACGCCGCTGCCCGATTAAAATATGATCGATGAAATTTTTTTCTGAAAATTTTTGCATTATCATAAAATAGATGTATTTATTGACAAGTGTTTAAAAATCATCTCAAAATGAGAAGTTTTGATCGGTCAAAAAATTGTGAAAGTTTTATGAAAACATGAAAAATGGAAAGCTATAAAAAGAAATGGTCCTGGGGATCAACCCATGACCACGTGGTGATACACGTGGCGTAGAGACTTAAGAAAGAGATTACCACGAGCCAAACGCGCCTTTGGTGTTTAGTGGACTGAACACGTAAATAAGGGATTGGAAATTTTAAAATTCAAATTTGAAAACCATGAAGAACACGCACAAGATCCCGGTTCTTCGCTTGATCTTCGATTCCTCAACCTCCTACAATCTTCGCTTTCTCAACGAAATTCAATGATGTAAAAACGAAACTTGCTCGGTTTTTCATCATGAACACGATGGTACTTGTTAATTGTATTTATTTTAAGCCCGTAACGATTTAGGTTTCAAGAACACTATGAACCCTAAACCGAAAAATTCAAATTAAATGATGTATGTTTGATGATTCTTTGATTTTTTGAGGGCTATTGATCGTTAGAGTGCGTAAAGAAAACGACCGTGAGTTTTTTCGCTTTAGTTCAAAGAAAATGGATATCACACCGTGTTCTAACCGGTAAAGTGAGAATCGAATTCGATCTTAGAGCGCTTCCGCAACGGATTTCTTGATCATTCGAGCTTCATGCATGTATGGAAGCCGTGAATGGTATGCTTGCTTTGAGCTTGCTTCAATCTTTCCAACCATGTCAACCGCATGATCGAAATGGCAACCGGATTTTGATGTTAATCGTGTTACTTGGTCGCTAATGGTCCGGATCATATACATGATGTATAGTGATGATGTTTGAGTCATTGGAACAACAATTGCTCAAGCCAAACTAACAATTCGATTCATAAGGCTTTGAAGTTTGAAAAATGAAAATGAAATCTGATTTTGCTTGCTTTCTTTATGATCTTAAGCTCTAAACAAGTTTTATGTTGATATTGAAGCATGTTTGACACCAAATTTTAACATGTTTTCAATCTTTTCAAAATGCAATAATTCTCCAATTTGCACTATGTTGCTTAATTTTCAAGAAAGAAGAATGAAAGCATGGATTTGTGATGCTTTGGTGTGATTTTGGACTTGAAATGTAACCTATTTATAGGCAACAAGTTCTGAAATGTTAGGCAAAGAGGTACAAGCTTTTGGAAAATCAAGGATTACTTAGAGGGCAAGAATGGTATTTGCCAAAAAAGGAAACTTCCTTTTTTCACCATGTGCTCATTTTTACAATTTGATCCAATCCTCTCAATTATTACCTCTAACTGATAATTATCAGTTCAATCATCCATTTGGAAAGGTTAGATTGATTCTAAATGAAGAAAACTCAAAATGACCTATAATTGAAGTTGTGAACTTTGAAAAATCAAGTTTCATGGAGCCTTATGTTTCAATTTCAAAAGTATAGCTAGACTCCATGGATTTGAGAGTTCTTGAACATTTTGGAAAGCTTGTTTCACAAGCTACAACTTTCATGTTTTTAGTTTTTTCAAATTCAAATTGGAACTAGGTGAAAAATGGCATGAAGTTTGAAAAATAAGAATTTTCAACACTTAGAAATTTTTCTAAGTATGAAAACTTTGACTTTTGTTGACTTTTTCAAATTCTTTGATTTTTATGATCGTGATGGATCATTTGAAGTATTTTGATGATTGAAAAGTTTTTTTGAAAATTTTGACCAAAAGTCAAAGTTTGACTTTTTGTGCGTATGAATTTTCATCGATGTTTCAAATCGATCGATAAAGTCCGTGAACTTCGTGATGTTTTGACTCCGTAAATTAGGTCAAGATGTTGTATCTAAGATATAATGACCAATCTCTATCCAAAAAGTTATTTCTTGCTCAAAAGTCGAGAATTCTCATGCCCGATCAAAACCCTAATTGGTCGATCCTTGATCGATCCGTGAGAAAATGGATGTCTCAAGATTAGAGGTTGATGATTTGATCAAGATAGATCAAATGAGATGAGAAAAAACTCAAACCCTACTTGGTTGTCTCTTGAATCAGATTAAAATCTGATGAAACCCTAATTTTGACCTGTGAAATCCACACCCGATTAATGCTGTCTGAGTTGTTAGTTATGCAATGATGCAAAATGTAAGGTGGTATATTAGGTCAAAATTTGGGGTATGACAACGACATAGTAGCCAATGCGTCTGCCAACTGATTCTCTTCTCGTGGAATGTGATGGAAAGTGATCTCTTCGAAGTAGGGGATCATACTCAAAACATGCTTTTGATATGGAATGAGATTCGGATGCTTCAGATCCCACTCGCCTTAACCGCCGATCACTAAGGTCGAGTCTCCATACACTTGCAAGAATTTGATTCTTAAGTCAATAGCGTTTTAATACCCATGATGCACGCTCATATTCGCCATGTTGTTGTACAACAAGCATAATCATGTGAAAGGGTATGTCTCGGGATGTAATGATGGCGCCAATGCCATTGCCAAGTGCTTGAGGCTCCATCAAAACCATGGTCCATCGATCCTTGTTTAGGTCCTTCGTCCGGCCTCGGTTCTTCACAACTGTGAACTAGCAAAACATCTTCATCCGAAACTCGAATCGCATAGATCGATAGTCATCTACGGCTGACGAGCCAAATGATCGGCCACCACACTTCCTTTGATTGCTTTCTCGAGAAGTGTACCGATGTCGATTCAACAAGATTATTTTCTATCTTGCTATTCTTCCCGAGAGAGTGGTTTCTCAAATATGTATTTTATCGGATCCATCTTGGAAATCAACAAGGTAGTGTGGTCAACATATACTTAGTCATGAAAGCAATCAAGCCAAAGCGTTGCAAGTTTTCTCAAGTCGTGAGTATCTTGTTTCACCGGTAAACTTTTGCTAAGGTAGTATATTGCATGCTCTTTTCGACTGCACTCATCATGTTGCCCCAACACACACCCCATCGAGTTCTCTAATACCGCCAAGTACATGATAAGAGGTCTCCTCGGGCGGGCGGCATCGGATGGAGGATTCTAGGTACCCTTGATTTTGTCGAAGCTATCGTGCAATCGCTGCTCCATTCCACCACTTGATCTTTCTTCAAGAATTTGAAGATTGGCTCACAAGTAGCAGCTAGATGTGCAATGAATCGCAATGTAATTCAATCGCCCAAGAAACCTCTAACTTCCTTCCTGGGAGTCGGCATCTCTTGAATAGCTTTAACCTTAGCGGGTCAACTTCAATACCTTTACCATTGACGACAAACCCTAGGAGTTTTCCAGACCGACCCAAAGGTGCACTTGTTAGGATTAAGTCTCATGCATTCTTTAACCTATCAAAAGCTCCTAGATGATCAAGATGTTCTTCTTCGCCAGGACCGAGCTATCATATCGCCGACGAGACCTCTATCTCGTGATGAATCATGTCATGAAATAATGTCACCATAGCACTGATAAGTGGCGCCGCTGCTCTTCAAATCCGAATCGGATAACCTTGTAGCAAAGTGCCCCACCGTAACAAAATTAGTCTTCCATGTCTTCGTGAGCCATTTTAACTGATTGTAACCGAGAAACCATCCATGAAGGAGAAAACCTTGTGTTGAGCGTGTTGTCAACCGTAACATCAATATGAGGAAGTGGAAAATCGCCTTTCTGACTTGCTTTATTCAGTCTCGTAATCCACACACATTCGCATTTGCCATCCTTCTTAGGTACGGGTACCACATTTGCAACCCATTGTGGATAGGAAGTAACATAGAAAACCGCGCTGAACGCTTTATAACTCGGCTTTGATTTTCTGAAATCTTAGGACGCATGCGACGAACCTTCGTTTCACCGAGAAAACCTTCTTTTGTTGGCAATCGTGTACCACAATATCAATGTCCAGACCGGCGTCTTCGTATTTACCAAGCAAAACCTCAATATAGTCTCGTAGCATCCGAACCAACCTTTCTTTAACACTGCTCTCAAGACCCGCCTCCTATCTTGATCTCTTTTCTCGTTTTCACAAGACCCAAATTCACAACCTCAACTTGTTTTTCGTGGTCAGATAACTTGTTCTTCTTGTCAGCAGCTGACAAGTTCTCCGGCACTTCACAATCTTCCTCACTTTCGCCTTCGGCTTGGTAGATCGGATTATCAAGTCATATTTAGCAATAGCATAGTCATATCAACGAGATTCGAATGATTCGCAGTTGTATCACATGGTGTGTAAGAAACACACTTTTGAAGGGTGATAAAGTAAAAGAAGGAAAACAATAATTGAATGCAAAAGTCCAACGATTTTATTGAATGAAAATATGCAAATGACATATAATAACCCTCACAAACGAGCCACGATGCCCCGTAAGGCACTAGGTTTAGAGTTTTTGTTCAAAACATAGAAAATACGAAAAGCAAAACAAAACAAGAGCAATTACTCCCGGCTAAAGGAGATTGGTATGACGCCGCCTTCCAATTGTTGAGCCCATGATCCGAGTCGAAGATCCACTTGCCGATGTCAAGTCGTTGTCGTTGTCTTCTATAGCATGGATTCCACTGGCCGATGCGAAAGGAAGGCCAAGACGTCACGCGATCATCTTCCCGACCTTGATGGGAAGCCTAAACCACCTTGTCGATTTGAAAGGAAGATCGTGAGCTGTCCCCAAATAGAATTACATCCTTCAACAGCCTGAGCATCCTTCAACGAGGCCATCCTAGGCGAGCTTGTGTAACTTCGTGGAGTGACAGGAGAGTTAATGTGCATGACTATGGAATTGTTTCAAAAGCTTGACAGGAGTCTCAAGAATTCACCCTCCATCTCGAGATATCGGAATGATCAGATGACCGACCATATGTTCTTCTTCACCACATACCGTAACAACTTTCCCTTCACGGGTACTTCACTTCGATGGGTAGAGGTAAAATACCGCCCCATGTATCCAAGGGCGCCCAAGTAGGCAAGAGTAAGTTGGACGGATGTCCATGACAAAGAAAGTAGAGTCAAAAGTTTGGGAACCGACTTAACAGTGAGCGAGCTTCCAAGCACGCTCGCCACCATCAAAAGCTCTCACAATAATGTCACCGGGTCTCGTAACCAACCCTTCGACATCAAGCCGATCAAAAGCGCCGTAGAATGTTCAGCGTAAACGGTATCCACCAAAACATGAGACAATGTAATGCCCTTACATTCAACAGAGATGTGTAAGGCTTTGTTGTGTTTCTTTCCTACAGGAGTCAAGTCAAGATCGAGAAGCTAGGCCATTGTTGCGCCAGTGCTAGCAATACAAACTTCAAACCGGTCGAGTAGTGTTCTTGCACGTGAGCATTCTTCGTAAACTTCACCAAGGCATTAGCATGAGCCCCTGAGCACAAGAGCGAGCAAGCATGGAGATCTTGGACTGAGTCGTCCCAACTGCTCCACAACATTGTAGTCACTCTTCTTGATAATCTTCGCACTTCTCCATTTCGTTGGAGGTGTTTTCAAGAATTCCTTTGGTACTCGGCCGAAAGGTGATGAGTTACCGGTTCTTTCCCTCTAACTTGGGGAATGGATTGAATAGCTGGAATGCGAGCTGGAGTCGCAGTGTCTTGTGGAGGAGAGATATCTGGAGAGAACACTCTTCCGGTTCGGGTCACCTTACTTGATCCGGTGATGTTGTCAATGTCAGGAATGGTAGCTTCAACAGTAAGATCTTCAATGGTCAGAGGGTCTTGCTTGACGCCATGATAGTAAACCTTAGCTCCATAATTCCAAGGGATAGCTTTGTCGGAGGAATACGGAACTGGTCTTGGAGAACTAATGATGAGAGGTGCCACTCTAGGCACAGGATCAGCAGAGGAAATTCTTATTGTGTTAACATCAACATAGTCTTCTGGGAAATCATCACCCCATCCGGTTACCTTAACATCTTCAATAGGAATTTTGTAGCCAGAACAAAGTACTTCACCATGTAATCGTATTTTCCACTGGCTGCCCCAAGGTATCCACACGATGGTGCGCTTTCATTCACATCTTCGATCTTCGCTTAGACATGTCTTCACACACGACGTGGTTTCGTGAATAGTATCTCACGGTTATCCATCATGCATCGAACACGCCTTCTCAACCAAGCACAACCATCTAAGCAGATGGGCACCAACGGCAATTCCGGGCATCCCGATCGACACCGCTTGCAAAGAAATTCTTCTTAACACCATCGAGGAATGGTCAAGTCATCTATGTTGAAAACATAAGTATCCTCCCCAACAACATTAGAACTCTTGTCATGTTTAGGCATAGGCGCTGATCACATTCGAGTTTCAACAGGAGGATCAAACTCAATCGCTTAGCTTCAATCATATCCTGAATCTTGTTCTTCAAAGCCCAACAATCATCAAGACTATGTCCGTGGCTATTGGAGTGGTAAGCACACTTAGCATTAGGATTGTATCTCGAGAGGAAGTGTTGACATTTTGAGGAGGATCCTCAAGGTAATCACCGCTTTCAACATGTGTTGCAAGGCTCATGGCAATGGCATGTTGATCCAGAACTGCCTTCGCGGGCTGCTCGCCACGCTGTCTCGCCGAGGTTGTGCCGATGCAGATCGAGATCGAACCGCCTCACGATTGAGCACAATGGTCTTGGCTCGCTTTTCCGACCATACACCACATTGGCTCTTTCTTACCACCAAAAGATCTCTTTGCAAGATTTAAAGATGACTCTACATGAATCTTTCCGCTTGATACCACTTCAATACATCAATATCACTATGAATCCGTCAAGAGTTTCCAATCGATGATTGAAGAATGGGCCCGCTGTTGTTCCCATAAACATATCAACCAACTACCTATGGGACAAGGGTGGTTGAACTTTGCCTCTAGGTCTCTCCATTTCGAGCATACTTGAACTTCTCATCACGACCCATAGACATGCTTTGTAGTTGCATGCGAGTGGGTGTCAATTCAGCATTGTACTCATACTGTCTATAGAAAGCATCTGCTAAGTCACTCCAAGTACGGATACGGTCATTCTCTAGCGGATAATACCACTCCAACTGGGTCCCGAAACTCTTGAAAATAGTGCATCCACAACTTTTGTCATCACTGGGGATGATCTTCCGGACATAGGACTTCAAATGCAGCTTCGGACAAGAAATGCCATCATATTTGGCAAAAGTAGGAACTTTGAACTTGGGAGGAATCACCACGCAAGGAACAAGACTCAGATCATCAAAATTCAGTCCGGACATCTTCAGGTTTTCCACAACATTCAGACGGTCTTCAAGTTGTTTATACTTGTCATCTTCATCAGAGTACTGGATGTAGTCAGAGCAATCTTCTCCTCTTTCTAGGCTCACCTGGTCATCTTCATTACCCTTGCCACCCTCATTCTTGACACTTCCTTCGAGAGCTCTATTCGCTAACCCTTTAGGACCACCTTTGTAACGCCCCCCATGAGGAGACCAACAACCTTCTTCTTTCGTTGATGAGTTTCTTCGATCTTCTTGGCCTGGACCAAGCCGGTAAACATCTCAAACCGAGCATTCTCGAGCTCAAGATCTTTGACATTGCTCAAGAGCCATTTCGCTAAAATAAATAGCGAGAGAATGAGAAAACCAATCTTCAATGTACCGTGATGCAAATGTTATGCTATGATATGCAATGTTTATGCGGATGCAATGCAATGTTTTCAAGGACCTTAGAGATTTAAATTTGTTAAACAAGCAATGAACAAACATTTATTAGTTCTCTTTATTATTATTTTTTAAGTACAAAAGATAGTTCAAAACAATAAAAGAAAAGCATAAAATCCTAAAGCTCTAAGTCTCCCATGGGCGCTTCCTCTTGGTGCCGAGGTAGGCTGATGTCGCTCCTCGTGAAGTAGCTTTGTCAACTCTAGCACTTTCTTCTCACTTGCATAACACCGAGCTTCAAAGGTATCCTCTTCTTTAAGTCGAATCCGTGATCTCTTCAAGTCTTCAAAATCAGAGGCATGTCGATGAGAACGGAGGATTCGCCACCTATAGCAACAGTTCCATAATTACGTAAAACAAAGTGAATGGCATCATGAGGTTTTGAGCTCGAGCTCGCACCCATTTGAGGTAAGGTTCCCAAGGAATGGAGTTCGTGCCCCAAAGTCTTGGTATCGCCTTCTTTACCATGCCCCAAGCGTATGAACCTTCGCTTGCACTCGAGATCGTGATTGTAATCGAACACAACATCTTGGAGAAGCATATCGTGAGGACCATCTCTTCGAGCAAAACCAAACTGACGTAGAGCTAGAGAAGGGTTGTAAGTAATACCTCTCCTTATACCAAGTAGTGGTACATTAGGGAATTCTCCACAACGCTCAATGAATGTGAAGTCTTTTTGAGAGAAGAGACTCCAACGGATATCTGAATGAGAGAGTGACATTAACCTTCGAGACCATCTCAACCTTTGCTCGTTCTTCAAAACTGATGGAGGAAGGTGCGAAATAAACCACCTGGAAAGTAACGGTATGCAACACATGAGAGTTCCTTGTCTTTTGATGGTACGAGTGTGGAGAGAATGTAGGATGTCTCCAAGTAAAGTAGGCACTGGATTGCGAGTAAGGAATAACTTGATGGCGTTGACATCTATGAATTGATCCGAGTTAGGAAATAGAACCAAACCATAAATTAGCAAGGCCACAATGTCTTCAAATGCATGGAAACTCATAACTTTGAGGAATTCTCGGGCTTTCTTAATTAAGAACTTGGCAAGTAAACCCTTAACTCCACTTCTAGTTTCCCAATTGGCTTCAATGTCTGAGCGCTTTAGGTGTAGAGCTGATGCAATGTCTTCGGACTTAGGAACCTTTTCTAAACCGGTGAATGGAATTTGGTCAAGAATTGGTATCCCAAGTAGCTTAGAGAACTCTTCCAAGGTAGGAACCAACTGATAATCTGGGAATGTAAAGCAATGATGTTTCGGATCAAAGAACTGGAATAGGACATGCATCATATCTTCTTCAAAACCGGAGATAACCAAATCAAGTAGATAACCATGTCTTTTGATGAACTGAGCATGGTTGGGAATCTCTGAAACCAATTCTTTGAGCTGAGAAGGTATACCCATGAAGTTGATTCGGATAGTCTTTCTAGAAGCCATAATACCCTACAAAACAGAGCAAAGATAAATCCCTAGGTCCTTGAAATAGTTAGAAATGATATGCAATGCGAATGATGTCATGATGTCATGTTTAGCACACACAAACAATTCACACAATGAGCCTAGGTTTAAGGCTTGCAAGAGGTATAGGTGATTACCCCACCAAAAGTTTGAGTTGGTTCATCCTGTCCTATAATAGTAACCGGGTTCTAGGAATCTCATATCGATCTTTCTCGGGCTTATTTCAATACGACTACCAAGTGGTCGACCGAAAATATCCCAAAAGTCCGATCTTAATGAGCGTAGCATCGAGTATCAACCAACCTTAGTCTGCACCAAAGCCGGCCATCTCACTACCTTCTAATGGCCAAGATGGGTCAATTAAGGTTCTAAAAGTTTAGTTAGTGCTTGATGACACCACGCAGAAGCCAAATACTATCCTCAACTTGGGAATGAAGAGTATCAGGACATCCAAAGTGTCACACTAACGTAGCCATCATGTTGACCATTTTGATATACGTCTAACGGTCGCGACGATTTATTGCTACTTACCTAAAAGGAAACCCGGATCCGGGTGTAGGATCCCCCAACAATTATAATACCCAAGCAACCCTTAAAGATAAAGCAAGCAAGTCAAACAGAAAGTAATAAAAGTGATTTAGAAATCCCTAAGGCAATTCTCTCTTTAGGGTGTCTCCTACAGAGTCGCCAGCCTGTAATACTGAACCGACTTTGTAGGTTTTTGTATCGCAAATGTGCGGATAGCAAGAGTCGCCACCGACTTTTCTTTTATCCAATTAAGGGAAGGTGAAAAGAACAGGAAAAGACCTTCGTTAGATTCTGAGTAAGGGAGAAGGGTATGAAAAGGGAAGGTATTAGCACCCCTTTCCATCCGTAGTTATCTACGGGCTCTTAGTTGCTCTTAGATCACTTTAAAATTGTGCTTTCTGTGTGTTTGACAAAAATATTTTGAAAAGGCATTTTGCTTTGACTTTGTAATGATTCATGTAGGAATGTATACAAAGTGTTCTAAATGTTTCGCTTTTGAAAAGAGTTTGAACTTTGACAAAAAGTGTGGTGCAAAGAGTATTTGATTTGAGCAAGCAACTAAAAGTCTTATTACCTACTCGTAATTGGTCGCGTGTTATTTTACGCTTTAGAATAGCGCTATCCATACCATTAGTTGGTAGGTAACCCCATCGCTGGATGTAAGTGGACATTCGAAGGGACATCGGATGGTCATAGAAGGCAACTGTAGGAAGTATCCTAGCACATTCAAGGACTATCATCATTTTCGTAGGCGACAATCGAGGGTCAAGATCATGTATTCGTAGGCGACATCATGGGTCTTATGATCTTTGTATCAAGGGACTATGATGATATATTTTGAAGGCAACGGTGCTAGGATACCTCTCGAGGGACATGACCATTTGTAATTGTAAAGGCAACGAGAGAGAATTATCCTAAGGGTGTGTGAAAGAAGTGTGTCGATTCGTATATTTTATCTTGAAAATTAGAGTGAGCTATGTTGATTTTAGTCTTGCCATACACGCCTAGTTACTAAGCTTATAGGGTGGAAATTAAAATACTGAAATGTAAAGGCGGAAAGTAAATCCTACGCTATTACATGGCTTTGGGGCGTATACATAATTTAAACTTATGGAAAATAAAAGCCCTAATTAAAACTATTACATCCCATGAGCAATTACATTATTGAAAAAATGAAAACGGAAAAGAAATCGTCCAAACGGATAACCTGTGAAAAGATAAGAAATCTAAAATACGATGAAATCGAATAAGAGAAAATGTTAGTAAAATGCAAATTTTGAATGAGAAAAATATTTCATGCTGGAAATAACATTAATATGCTAAAATAATTTTTGGGGATTTTTGAGTTAATTTGATAATTAAAACTAATTAAAAGTGATTAAAATGCAAAAATTGAAATAAAATTAAATATGCATGCAAAATAATATTTTTAATTTTATAAATTAAATAAACATTTTCTGAAAATAATGCAAAAGAAAAATATTTTTGATGATTTTAATGCATGATAAAAATTATTGAAATAAATTAAATGCATGCAAAATATTAAATAAATTAAAATGAAAATATGAAGAAATATGTTAGTTTGTAAAAGAGTAAAAATAAGTGGTCCTGGGGAATCGAACTCAGACCTTGCTTTCACAACCCCATGCCTTACTAATCGAGCCAGCGGTATCACCGTTTGAAAACCGAACGAATGGATTTTGGATGATGTCGCCCCCGATGCTCCGATCACGCCAAGCTTCGCTTCTTCGCTTCAAATTTTTGAAAACTGCCGGCCATGGTTCGACGCTATGTCCTTGGCTAAATCAAAACCATGTACAAGCAATATAAATAAAATCTAAGACCATGGATCGATCGCCTCGTCCATCGAACATCGTGATGGCATCGATTTGGTTCAATTTAACCGATTTAAGGAAACCCTAATTCGATTCAAGAAACCCTAACAATGGTGTATTTCGATTCGTGCCATAAAACTCAATTCGATTGCCCGATAGCTTGCAAACTTTGTTCTAAACACAAAACAATCATCAAAACACATTAATAATGCATGATAAATAGAAATCAATTTTTGAAAAAGTAAGAACAAACCAAATTCGGATTTCTCAATTCTTGATGCTTTTGGACAATGTAAGGGTCTGAATCGATTTAGGAGGTATCAAGGAATGTGTTTGAGTGCTTGGAATCAATTGAAACGACCTTAATCTAAGGTCGCTAGTTGTAAGCCACGGATTTTTTGAGCTTCAATAGGGTTTCTCCAGCCAGTTTTTCTACCCTAATTCGTGTGGCATGTGTTGTATATATATAGTAGATGAAATTAGAGCTGATTTGAGAAAGAATCAATCATCAATCAATGCAAAACATATTTGATTTTGTACCAAGTCAAATTTTCTTCTTTGATCAATTTTCAATCAAATCTTGCCATATCCAACCAAATTTCGAAATTTGTTGGCTTTATTGAGTTGCTTGGATCTCAAGGAAGAGAGAAAAATCAAATTTGCATTTAATTTTGATTTTATACTTTATTTTTGAATTTAATTTGCATTTAAATGAATAAAATACAAATTAAATAGAAAATAAAATAAAAATTCGTGGCATTGGGCTTGGATATTCCTAATTGCATAAGGAACAAGTTTGGATGAAGAAAAGTAAGCCCATTTGCAAAATATTTGATTTTAGAAGTATCTCTTTGTGCACTTCTTCAAAATTGCCCAACTTGTGAATGGTGTATCTTGCTCAATTTTCCACATTTTTGAGTGTTCTTGGACTTTTGGAAATATCTAAGAGTCCTCTAACCAACCTCTTTGGTTTCATCTCAATTGAGTTTCCATTCTCAATATATCTTCAAAACAAAATGTTGACTTTTGTTGACTTTGAAAAGGACCAGAATGTTTTGATCCATACATTCCAAATGAAGCATTTTTGAACATTCTTGTGAGACATGAAGTTGTAGAGAATTGAATTTTCTTCAAAACAAGAGGTGGTGGAAAATTTCGAGAAAGTATGAAGAAGTTATGCTCACCAAAGTTTGGTTGACTTTTCACTAAGAAACCGTAATTTAGAAAGTTTGACTTTGAGAAAATCTTGAGTTTTCTTGATGAATCATGATAAACCCTTGATCAAATGATGAATGTAACTTCAAAATGAGGATGTTGACCAAAATTATGAATTTTGACCGATGTTGACCACAGCTGACTTTTGTCCAATACAATCGATTTTCAACCATCCGAGCAATTGTCTGAGGAAACTTGACTTGTGAGGCTTGAAACTTGACATGGAGAATCTTTGAAGTATATGAGGAGGCATGATGACCATTGAGAGGTGGAAGTCCATTTTGATGTGAGAAATACCAAACCCTAGTTTGGGTTGATTGTCTAGTAGAGTTTGTATGGTCAACCTCGAGGAACTTTGAGTATGGATGTATGGAATGTCTTGAGAAGTATGAGGGCAAATTTTGGGGTATGACACCTTTATACCGGTAACGGCAGATTATGAAGACGGAGATTATAGCCGCTATTAGTCGAGTCGGTGTCGCCTCGACACGTAGCACCTGGGGAATATTTATGTCGCCTTGTTGTTGTTTTGTTGTTATTCCTTTTGGAATAAGAATCATACTTTATGAAAATATGATTTGATGAGGAGGTTTAATAAAGAAGGTTTTTTGATTTCTAAGATTCAATTTATGATTCCCGAGGATGCTATGTATCCGAGATTTTTACTTTAAAGCAAACTGCTTAAAGTGATTTGGTTTTCAAGGTGTGACGCCAAGATTGAATTTATGAAATTTTAAATTACTCTGATTTTACTTATAAAAACCTTGGGTAATATTGGGGTGTTACAAGATGCACAAATTCTCCTCACATCATAACAGCTCAGCTCCTAAACCTTCTAAACCCAAGTAATTCAATTAACCTCATTTGCCAACCAACATCAAACTAAATTCACTTTTTCTTAACTTAATCACATATCTAACAGTTAACTTCACTCTCATTTTAACTATACCTCTGACTCCACTTGTTGTCCTAACTATTGCATTCAAAGGTTAAATAAAATGACGCACTACATTTCACTTAATGAACCAAACCAGTTTATGATCTTTTCAATTAACTGCATCCAATTACACTAACCCTATCACATTGACTGCATCAATAGAAATACAGTTAAGAGATATTTTGAATTCTTACATAGAGTCGCACATCTCTTACTCTTTCAAGCTCATAAATCATAATAAATAACAAAATCTTCACTAATTCAATACATCATCAAACAATCACACAATGCCCTAACCCTGGCCCTTAATCCCTTGTGAGAAAATTTTAGGATCATTGGGAATTCAATCTCCACCCTATACTTAATCTCACATTTCTCTTTGTTTTTGTTAACACTTATCCCATCTAATTCACTTACACATAGTAATCTCATCCAAACAGTAATAAACAAAAGTTCATAACCAATTTATGAATAAGCAAAGAAAACTTTCTTAGGAATATGAATCGATTTATGATCCAACAATCCATTTTCAAGAGTATAAAACCCAAATTCTTCACCGCCAATGCATGTCGTTCAAAGTATAAACCATACCTTGTCATTTTACCAATGCAGTCTTCACCGTGAAATAAAGGATGGTTTCCTCTCAAACTTCTTTAGCTTTGTTGTCGCCAAGGAAATGAGTGATGGTTTCCTCTCAAACCTCCTCGCCTTTGTTGTCGCCAACGTGAAATGAGCGATGGTTTCCTCTCAAACTTCTTTAGCTTCATTGTTGTCACTACAATGGTGAACTATGAAACGAGCGAAGAGTTTTGTGAGAAGTGTTCAAGAAAAGGGTTTTGGTGAAATGCGATGAATTTGGGTTTAGTACAGCGATGAATCTGGGTTCAATGATATGAAATTAGATTATTTTATTCACTATAATAAATTTGTTAAAATGTCATTAATATGTTTAGATTATTTTATTCACCTACTAAATTTAGACCCATTATTATTCATCCATTAATTTGTTAATAATGTTTAAATTATTTGTTAATATGTTAATACGTTATGTAGAATAAATATTTTGAGTTATAAAATTAAATAATTTTTTTTAGTTTTTATAAATTTACACCTGTTTTTTAGTTTAAAAAGAGTAATTGAGATTTGATTATAATAATATTTTTAATTTAAATCTATTTCTAAGAAATAAAGTGTATATTATCACCTGATAATACTTAAAATGAGACTTTATTTATAAACTTACCATCGTGTTTCTTATTTATATCCGATTTTAGAATATCAAGTATATATTTTAAAATTATATTAATATTTTTACATGAGTGTTTATAGAATTTTTGGGAGGTGATATCTCATATATTAAAGTGATATCTCACATCTATGTGTTTTTTTATCTTCATGCGTTATTATTTTTTATCTTCATGCATTATTATTGAATTTTTTGCATTTCCATGCAATTCTTTTTATGAGACTGCTAAGTCGATCAAAGATTCTTCTAAGCGATATACCATGAAAGGAAAATGTAGTCACAAAACTCATCTTATGTGATGGAAAGAGTTACTATATCTTATAACATGAACATGCATGCACCCTTGGATATTTTTACGATCATCAAGATATGTTTGCATAATCAAAATCTTACTATCCTTATAACTCCCAGTGTTCTTCTTATGTAAGATGCCACAACTTATTGATCCTTTGCGATACCTTACACTATTTTAACCGAAGCTAAATGAATCTTAGTTGGTCTCTCCACTGTATACATAAAACTTAGGTAAACTAAGAAAGCAAGATAAGTCCTATTAGTAACACATATACCTTAGATTTCGCAACACAAAAAATTGATTATAATTTAGACTCGATGTTTTTTTAAATAATTTGACAAGAAAATTGCAAATTTTCCAAGGATTATTTCCATTGTAGTCTATAATTTGACTAAGAATATTCCTAATACTACAAAAAAAATTACTATTTTCCAAGGATTCTTTCCAAAGGACCGAATCCTAGTATATTAATTCCTAAGGTGACTTTGTGAGAGGTTTTTCCCCAGATAAATCAAAATTAAAAAAGTAAAAAAGAAAAGGAAGAAGTGACATTGTGAGGAATTTATCCACCTGGAAAAAAAAACCATAGTTTTGAATTTTAAAATTTTATTAGAAAATTTTGCATTAGATTTTTTGTGAGGGGACAACCCTTAACACATAGGTGAATAATATAAAACTAACTATTCTTTCTCAACATTTGAATCTCACATCACCTCCCATTTTCTTTGAACATTTCTACTCATTTTTCTCAAATTTTCATCCTAAGCATAATAAAAACTAATATCATCCATTGTAGTTGTTTAATTTATACAAGGGACTCACAAAACTTAGTAATATTTTTAAATTTTTTTTTGTTAATGATAGAATAATTTATCAATAAATACTACGTTAGTTATAAGAATTATTGATGTTGGTAGTATATATATATATATATATTTCTTGCAGAAAAAACTATATATATAATCTTAAGGGATTCGGAGGCTCATACAAGATATGCATGGCCTCCAAACTAGGGGTCTAACTTACCCGTGATGGGAGCCCTTAGATATGGGTGAGAGACCTCTCGAGCGTAGCTAAGAGAGTGAATGAGAGAGTGTTCGAGATCTTGGATCAAGTATCTTATTTATAGCGTAACCATGATTTATGATCATGATGGCGAACGCTTGTAACCGATTACTTAATGATTTGTAGCGCCTCAGAATCGATTCATAAGTAGCGTGACGTATAACTGCTCTCTAATAAGTTCCGTAATAGAAACCATCCCGGTCTGGTACTACTCAGCCAGCACAGGTCGGCCGCGGATATACGTCTAGCACGTCCGACCTAAGTACCCGACTCCAACCTTGGAGTCTCGCCGAGGTATTACCCGGTTCTCAACTAATATATATATATAAGAATATTAAAATTGTTTTCAATTAAAATAAAAAAAATTAATTAGATAAAATAGAGAAAACAATATAGAATGACAGTTTTTAGCATGTTTGTTTGTTAAATAGAGTTTTTACTTTCCTTCTAGATATCTCTGATTATTGTCATTAGTCAAATCTACCTCATTCATATATTAATAATTAATATAAATTAGGAAAAGACCAACCTATGAGTCTCAATAAATACACAAATTAACAACAATTACTTCTTCTACATAAAACCACCTTTCTTCTTTTCCTATATTAATATATAGATAAATAATTTTCTTCCTATGGCGAGTGGTGGATGCAGTAGAAAACCTGTGAAGATTGTGATCATCAACACACAGTATGTAGAAACTGATGTTACAAGTTTCAAATCAGTTGTTCAGAGACTAACTGGTAAAGATTCTGATGCATCAACAGCGGCAGAGGAAAAAGCTCGGAGAAAGAAGCATAATCAAAGCTCAGAAGAAAATACTTTTTTTAAGATAGACGAGTCGTTTAAGGAGTTTGATAGACTTCTTATTGAGATGCCACCAATAAACAGCTTTTCGTCTGATAGCCTGATTAATTACTATTGAATTAATTATCACTATTGTATACTAGGGTTTTGATTAAGTTTTTATATATACTCACGTATGTTGTTGTTTGATTACTGATCGGTATATTGGTTTCTTTGTATATCTATGTTGCTAAGTTGATTATAATTATATCTTAGGTGATTGATCATTAGTTGAGTGCTAATTTTATTCTGTAGAGTGTTTATTAAAAATTGAAATTGTAACCTATTTTACATGATATACCTTCTATATTATCTTGATAATCTTTAAATCAAGCTTCCTTCTTTAATCATCTTCAATTCCATAGATAACTATTATGTTAAACTAAAGTTGGTTCGAAGAAAAATTACCTCTAAATTTGGTCTTTTTTATGATAACAAGATGTAAGATAACAAGTTTATTCTCAAATATTTGTTACGTGTGTAGAAGTCTATTGAAAGTATTTTAAGTAATTTATACTCTAGAAAAAGAGCATTCAAATATACTTATGTCAAGTGATCATTTATACTCAGTATGCATCTAAAAATCCTATCATCCGACACTTTGGTCAGTAAGCAACTATGGGAGTGATTTTTTTCCCCGATAAACGTTTGTATTTAAAAAGCATCAATCAAATCTCAAAACCAACCAAAGCTTTAAAAACTACAAACCAACATACATCAAAGATTGTCAAACTAAACATCACAGTCAAAACCACCCTTATCTTTGGACAAAATAGATAATCAATCTCAACTAAGCTTCTTAATAAAAAAAAAGAGGCAACATCATTCCAAACTCGAATCAAAATCATCTAATTCTTACCAATTTACACACACCATTGCAACTGAGCATTTTTTTCTTGATAAACACTTGTATTTAAAAGCACAAGAGTGCTAAACCAATATGTTGAAAAGCTACGAGGAACATTTACAACTTTTATGTTAAAGTCAAAAGTTGATTCGAGTCCGAAAGTCTTAAATAATTCGTTGAAATTCGTATATTAGAGACTTTTAGTTTTAAATAATTTTAGGCAATTTTTTATGTTTTTCGACCCGGGTTAGAACCCGAACTCCTTGTTTCTCTTTACCCTAGGAGTCATGGCTACTGCTCACGCTCGCTTGTATAATTCTTGTTCAATGAACTAGCGAGCATATGTGTTAGTCGAATTGACTTTGTGTGCTAATCGAACTAGCTATAGTGTGTTAGTCGAATTAGTCGATGTCGAATTGCTCTACTATCCGTTGGAGTGTGTCGAATTCTTTAGGCCGTTGTATGCTTTGGGCTTTAGTTTAGTTTCTCTTGGGTCTCGCGAAATGTGTCTATATAAGGAACATTTCTTTGTAATCATATATACAATCAATAAATAATCTTCATACAATTTTAGATAACCATTCTCTCTTAATTCCATTACTCTTCTTCTTCTTCACAAAACTATCTTTCTTGAAAACCCTTTGTTCCAACAAATTGGTATCAAGGAGCTCGGTTGCGATTCAAAGATAATCTAATGGAAAACGGAACAACAACGTTGACACAAATTCCAGCGAACCTTCTAGTTTTCAAAGGGGAAAACTATCAACGGTGGATTGCACAGATGAAGGTCATTTTCAGATTTCAAGATGTTGTTGAAATCTTGAATGATGGTGTATCGGAGCTGGAAGAAAATGTGACGGATGCTCAGAAAGTTGCGCACAAAGATCAAAGGAAAAAAGATTGTAAAATGTTATTCTTGATTCATCAGTGTGTCAACTATGATGTATTCAGGAAGATAATTGAAGAAGAATCAGTGAAAGATGCATGTGACAAGTTGAAGAACTTGTATGGCAGAGGCGGGAAATTGAAAAAGGTGAAGTTGCACACGCTAAGAAAGCAATACGAGATGATGCACATGAAATGTGATGAATCAATCTCTGCATACTTCTCAAGGATTGTGACACTGACAAACCAAATGAAAGCATGTGGAGAAACGATCACTGATTTGCAGAAAACAGAAAAGATACTGAGATCTCTAACTGCAAATTTTAACAATATTGTAGTGACAATTGAAAAGGCCAAGACTCTATCTGAGATGAAGTTAGAAGAACTTCAAGCTTCACTAGAGGATCATGAGATTAGATTGAAGTAGAGAAACTGAGAAAGAGAAAAGGTGGTTGAACAAGCATTGCAATCAAGATTCAGCAAGAAAGCTGAGAAGTCGAAGCAGCGAAAGCATCCTGTAGGTGATGAGAAGTCAAGCAAGAATGATGATTTGAGCAAGAAAGGTTTGGGAAACAAGTACTTTGGGAGGAAATTCGACACGAAAGAGGTGTAATGTTACAATTATCAAGGTTTTGGTCACTATGCTCGAGACGGTCGAAGAAAGAAAGAAAGAAAGAAGCAAGAGCAAAAGAAAGTGATGAAGCCCAATATGCACGTGTAGGAGACAGTGACTCAAATGATGTACTAATGAGGGTAAACTCTCAGTCGAACACTGAGAAAACCAACACGTGGTATCTGAATTTAGGATGTAGCTACCATATGACTGGCAATAAAGATTGGTTCACCAAATTAGACGAGTCAGTGAAAAAGGTGATAAAGTTTGTTGATGGAAGAAACATCAATTCTAAAGGAAAATGAGACATCTCGATTGTCAGAAAGGATGGTGGAAAAGCTATTATAACTGAAGTATTGTATGTACCCTCAATGACAAGTAATTTGATAAGTGTAGGTCAATTACTTGCAAAAGGCTTCAAGATGAAGCTTGAAAGGAATCAGATGAAAGTCTATAGGGATGATGGGAGGCTAATCATGAAAGCACCATTGGCAAAAAACAAAATGTTCAAAGTCAAACTCAACACATCAGATCATAAGTGTCTTGCTTCGACTATGGAAGAAGACAAAAATTGGCTATGGCACCACAAGTATGGACATCTAAACTTTAAGAGTTTATGCATGTTCAATCAGAAGAGGATGATGTTTGGTTTGCTTTATGTGAATGAACCAAAGAAAGTATGTGAGAAATGTTGTAAATCTAAGAATGCAAGTAAGGCATTCAAACATGACTGCCCATGAAATCCAAGCATGTTGGAACTAGTTCACTTAATGTGTGTGAACCATTTCAAGTGAAGTCAAATGGAGGCAACGGTATTTCCTTCCTTTTGTTGATGAATTCACCGATATATATAGATTTATATCATTGAAAGGAAGAGTGAAGTACTCACAGCTCAAGAAATTCAAGTTGCATGCAAAAACAAAGTGGTTGCAAATTGGAGAAGTTAAGAACCGATGGTGGTGGTGAATATATGTTTGCTGAATTTGCCAAATTTTGTAATGAGGAAGGTATAGAGCATCGGATTATTTCACCCTATACACCTCAAAGACAATTGCATAGCCGAAAGGAAAAATATAAGTATATTGAACATGACGAAGTATGTTGAAAGCTAAAGATATGCCTAAGAGATTTTAATGAAGTAGCTTCACGCAAAGATACATTCTAAACAGTGTCCAACAAAGAAGGTAGTAGGAATAACACCTTATGAGGCTTGGACATAATCAAGCCAAGTGTGAGTCATTTTAGAGTTCTGGATCAGTGTTCGTGCATGTACCTAAATTATTGAGAAGGAAACCGGATGATCAAAGTGAAGCAATGGTTCTCATAGGTATCATCCGACCGGTGCATACAAGTTGTATTCGCCAATCAAGATAACCTAGTAATCACAGAGATGTGTCGATGAAAGAAAAGGTTGGGACTGAGTCAAAGTTCAACGTAAGAATCGATATAGTTATAATCGTGTCCTAAGAAGATCCACAGTGATGAACCCTCAAATAGTCGGTGAACAAGGCAACGCTTCAACAAGTCGAAATGAAGAACCACCTGAACAAAATGAAAGGAGGTCGACAAGAACAAGAACTGAATCAACAAGGCTAGCTGGATATGAAGGATTTTCAGATCAAGCAATTGATGCTGATGGTGATCTAGTCGAAGAAGCAATGATGATGGATGAAGCAAAACCAATCGATTTGAATGAAGCCATTAGTAATTCGAATTGGTGTGAAGCCATGAAAGAAGAATTCAGAGCCATTGAGAAGAACAAGACCTGGGAGCTTGTCGAAAGAACGAATAAGAAGTGTAACACCCGAATTATTTAATTATTTATTTAATTTAATATTTTCGTATATTTTCCCGAATAATTGGTAATATTATAGGGTGATTAATTAAAATAAGTGGTAGGAATAATATTAATAATACTAATAATATTAGAATTGTAGAAATTTCTATTAAGTGGGCTAAGTATATTATGTTGGTTGTAGCAAAGTGGGGGTATAGCCTAGTAAGCCCAATAAAAGTAATAATAATATTATTATTATTTTAAGATAAGTAGAATAGAAAAATAGAGTTGGTGGTTTATGAGTAGAAGAGAAAGGGTTTGGGGGAAAAGAAGAGAAGAGTAGAAGTTGCAAGCTTGAGGCTAGGTCAAAATCTCCATCTTTGAGAAAATCAACCTTCAATTCACAAGGTAAGGGTGGAGTTCTTACTTTCTAATTGGGAACATGATGGATGATAGGTAGTTGGGGTTTATAATCTTGCTAGTTTTATGTATTGTTGTTGTTGGATGAATTTCAAATTGATGCTTGATAATCCATGAAAATTGATGAACAAATTTGTGCGTAATTAACCATGACGGTCATATGGATCGTTGGGATGTTTGATTGAGATGTATGGAATGTGGGGCATTAAATCGAACTCAGACGTAGAACTGGGTTGTAAAAACTGATATTTGGGCATTTTTACGCAACATGTATTGACACAAGAGGCTATGTATTGATACATGATGTGTTGAGTTTTAAAAACAGAAGTTTAAACTCAGTATATGTCGACACGATAGCTACGGGTCGCACATGATGTTAAAATCGTGTTAATTTTGAGAAATGTAACGGAAGGATGTGTCGACACGCATAACTATGAGTCGATACATGTTGTTTGAAAATTGAAAATTTTAAGGGATGAGTCGACACACGGGCTTATGCATCGACACACCGCATTTAAAATGAAAATACCTTTGAAATTGTTTTGGTCATATCTTTGCAACCGTAACTCGATTTAATTGCCGCTTAGACCGCTGGAAAGCTAAAATTATGATCTATCTTATAAAAATATTTTCAGACACAGTATGTGAACTTTTGATGAATCAATATGGTGTTCCGTGTGTAATGTTGGGTAATTGGTGAACCGGATGTTCTTGTTGTTGCACGTTATTGTTGTTGTTAAGTTGCGCTTATGTTGTTGTTATGTTGTTATTATAACGATGTCTATAATGTTGTTATGATGTAATATTGTTGCATAACGTTTATGATGTTGATGATGATGTCATTTTACTGTCTATATTTATGGGCAAATATTAAGTTGTATGCTTATGTAACATCCAAAAAATTTATTTGATAGATTTAAACTCACTTAAATTTTATTTTTGGTATTTTATTCTTAAATTTTTGGTATTTTACTCTCTCAAAACATGAGAAACTATTTACACTATTTTATAGAATTAATATCCTAAATTAAATGTGAATTGTGTACATGAAAAAATACATATTTAATTAAGTCTAACACTAATAAATTGTTACATTATTATTGAGTTTATCCAATATTATAATATAATAGTTTGGCTATCTATTGCATGTTACGTAGAAAAAAAACAGTGAAGTATGTCTTGTATATGACCTTGTTAGATGGCATGGTTAGTAACTTTAATTTACTCTATGAATTATTATCACCATACAATATTATGTTTATGTTAGGTACAATTCACATTTTGTAATAAAAGCAAAAACAATATCATGCACATGGAAATGCATTACTTTGATAAGTTCTATGGCACTTCAATATAATTTAACTTTTACTTGTCATATAATAGATACATAAGATAAGGATACATGCTTAAAGTAAACACCTCATAACTCTAATAAACACCTCATAACTCTTTTATCTATTTGTTGGACCAATCAAAATAATACACCACTACTTAATTTTGAGTCATAAATCTAAATGAATACACCTCTCCCTACTATGATATGTTGGACCAATCATAAGACACCAACTAATTTTTACTTTTTACAAACTTATCTTTTATCTCATTATTCTTGTAAAAAAACATTAATATTTTATTTCATAAAAACTAGTATAAATAGCTAATGTTTTTCTACAATTTCCATACACACTAGAACCTCACTCTTAGTATAATTCCATATATAAGCTCTTTTCAAGTCTTGTTTAATGCTAATATAAAAGTTAACGAGATTCTAAGGTACTAATCTTCATTGCATTCATAATACTATTGTGCATAAATTTTGTATCAAATATAGATGAGGGTATAGTCTAATTAACATTTAATATTGAATACATATTTAGAGATAATTTTCTATTTACTTTCTAAAATTCGTACAACCCGACGGTCTATGGAATTAAGTATTTTTTCAAGGATTGAAAGCAACATCTGAGGGAAATTCTCATAACGTCTCCAACAACAAAAGGTGGGGGGCAAAGATTTCGTATATGTTGGGATGGTTAGTATATAATAGTTTATATATATATATATATATATATATATATATATATATATATATATATATATATATATATATATATATATATATATATATATATATATATATATATATGTATTGGTGATCCAAGCCCTACTAAAGATAAATAAGTAAGGAGAGCCTATTCTCGATTAATGATTTTCACGAATCACTAAACGAGGTTACGCCGACCTTAATTATTTATCATAGGAATAATCTATGAAAATTTGAGATTGTATTATGTTTGTATTGCTTGATTATTTGCCTACATGTTTATTTGATTTATACCTGAATGATTATGATTGTTGGACTAGGAAAAAGATCCATTAATCCTTTGAGGTGCGAAACAACAACGTCGGTAGATATTAGGTGTTCAATCCGCAATAACATAAGTGAAGTTGAATTCATTGAACTATTGTATTTGATTGGGTTCTGGATAAGGAAAAACTTGGTCGACTATGCCTTTTACAGTCCGCCTCTCTTTTCTGGGAACTCAACCATACACTATTCATTGTACAAACCGAACTTATTGTGTATATGTAGGGTTGGTGAGATGGAAAAACGAATGACAAAGACACATTGAGGTTATTGGTAGCACCCAACATAAGTTCTTAGTATATGTGAGGTCTAAATGATGAGTTCTTGAATATTCAATTACTTGGAGTTAGAATTTCCATGATCCGATTAAGAGTACATATAGACTTTATTTAGGGTGTGTAAGTCCACCATGTGTATGGCACACGAGGTTGATTACCGATCCCGACGAGGATTATTTTGTGCACTTGGCAAGATAATTAGGTCTTGGCCTGCTTATTTAGGGCAATCAACTCATAACACTTGCGATCCACGTGAAGTCGTGGCGCTGCTCTTGGTAAATTGAAGAACGCTGGTGGCGTGGTCTCGTGACATCCGATCTTGGTAATCGAGAGGATGTACTTGACAGTTAGTGACCTAAGTCAAGATATAATCTAGAAATGCATCGTGATAGATATACCCTAGTTTAAAATTACACATTTGGAGTTAACACGCTTAATTGATTATTTGTGTTTGACATATATATTCTTATTTTACGCCAAATCCCAATTTTATATACTTGTACGAAAATAATAAGCCCGTGTTCTCTATGTTTTGTATTTTCATATAACCTTGATGGAGGGCCATTTCTTGACACATATCCGCATAACGGAGGGCAGAGATTATGGAGCACGCTCGAGATTGAAGGCGATAAAGGCGATGAAGGATGGAGGATGATGTTACTAATACTCCGACCTTCATGGTCTAGTGACTTATACATATATAAGTCCCGTATGTTTGATGCTTTGTTTACCTCTCCCGCTCAGATTACTCGAACGTTACCATTCCACCGATTTGGGATAGCCATCGTCGCTTTCACGAACCCGCACTATAGGAATTGGGTAGAAGACGATAGGTGGGGATGCCCGCATTTATCGCCGCCTATTTGTGCAGGTTTACCGTGGACGAGGCCGTGGACATGGGTTTCACGAGTGTCTAGGGATCAACCGGCCTCGAGTGAGGATTCAGTTGTTTCACTTTATCACCCATCTGATCCCTAGATGCTTGTTGCGATGTAAGTGGAATGGCAACTATTTTGGACAGGGGAGTATTTTGTTTGTACAGCCAGTATAGTGTTTGTCTTTTTTTTTGCTTTTCCAACTGTCGTCATCTTTTATGGTTACTCTTGGTTTTGGATCTTAGTTTTGTTCCTTTTTGGTGTGGCGGGGCCACAGTTGACTATAATCTGACTATGTACAAATGTTTTATGTATATATATGAAGTATGTTTGCTTGTATAATACTTATTTGTTTTAAATTTGACAATCTTTTTTATACTTTATATTCGAGTAATTAAAATTCCACCAATGGGACATAGGTTGTCTCATTTTATGGTATCACAGCTGGTCTATTCAGTTCAGACCAATAGTGATCAAAGTTATACTGGTTGTGTCATGTTTGATCCCACATCGGATTACAACATTGTTTTTGTAGGACTAACTTCCCATTATCGCAAATTCTTAAATATGTTAATATGGATAAGTCTTCAAAACCATAAGCCTAAGATTCATTCATAAGATATTAAGAACATAACAATATGTCTATATATATATATATATATATATATATATATATATATATATATATCTTATAAATGATGGAGGCAATTAACTTTTCCTTTTTCAGGAACTTATGGTTCGAAACACTCGAAATACGAGACATGGTAGGGGTGCTAGTATAGGCGCCGTTAGGGGCACCAATAGGGTCACTAGGAATGCAGGTGGCACCAATAGAGGTTTCGGTGAAGTGACTCCTGAAGGAGGAAATACCATTCCTGAAGGGCAAGAAAATCATTCTCAGATAGGAACAAACACCCAAATCGATACTAGGGATATATGTGAGCTGGCTACAACTGTGTTGGTTCAAACACAACAAAATACCCAAATCTTGCAGCTTACTTGAGATCAACAACTTTTCCAACAACAGTAGATGGAAAATGGGCATGAAGATGTAGGTTTAAACTCTTTTCTGAAAGGAAAACCGCCACAATTTGGCGGTGAGAGTAATCCAGAGGGTGCTGAGAAATGGTTGCAAGAAATAGAAAAGATATTTTCTTTCACCCACTGTAGAGAGAATAGACAGGTTGGTTATGGGACATTCATGTTAACTGGAGATGCTGAGGCTTGGTGGAGAGGAAAACATCGACTTTTAGAGGAAGAAGGAAGAGATATTACTTGGAATCTATTTAAGGAAGTGTTTCTTGGAAAGTATTTTCCCAAATTATAAAGGAAGGATAAAGAAAGAGAATTTAGCAATTTGTGTCAAGCATCATTATCTATTGGAGAATACACTGAAAGTTTGAATCTCTTTGAAATATTCAGAATTTTATAGGTTGCATCCAAGTGAAAAATTGATGTGAAAAATATCAAGATGGATTGAGTTATGATATACAAAGGGATGTCCTACCTCTGCATGTCAGAAGTTTCAATGACTTAACTGAATGTTGCCTGGAGATTGAAGGTATTGATAATCGTAAGAATCAATATGGATCTGCAGGACCAATCTGATACAACAACAATAAAAGGAACTTTAATCGAGGTCCCAGAGGGAGGAATCCACAAGGAGGAAAGGTGAACCAAAGAATAACACCGATTAGAATAATGCTTTCAGAAGATCAAAGCTGAAATGTTTCACTTGTAGGGTAGCACATCTCAACAAGGAGTGTCCTCAAAACAATCAGGAACTTGTTTTCGTTGTGGCTAAAGGGTCACTTCCATAAAGATTTCCCTCAATGGAAGAAACAACAAGAAGGCCAATGGAATGGCCAAAGAAACAAGGAGGCTATAGGAGGAACAAGCAGTGGCCCAGGTGTAGGACAAAAACCCCATAGTTAAAACAACATTTCAACACATGGGAAGTTGTTTACTGTTAGAGGTGCTGAAGCCTCTGGATCTAGTAAGTTAATTCAAGGTATGTGCTTAATTAATGATAAGTTGGTGGCTGTGTTGTTTGACTCAGGCGCTACACATTCTTTTATATCTACAACTTGTGTTGATTTCTTGAAGTTAGAAGTAGCCGGTTTAGATAAAAAGCTAACCATCTATACTCCGTCAGGAGAAAGGATGGTAACATGTTTGGTTTGTGTAGGTTGTCACATAACGATAGAAAATAGAAAGTTTTTAGTAAACCTTGCAGTTTTACCGTTACAAGATTTAGACATTATCTTAGGAGTGGATTGGTTATCTGACAACGATGTGACCTTAAGCTGCAAGAATAAAACTTTAACGTTTGGGAAAGATAGTGGAGAAACCAAGAAGGTTGAAGCTCTCACACGAAAATTTATGATGATGTTTTCTATGTAAATAGAAGAAACCCCAAATGTTGAAAACATCCTAGTAGTGTGTGAATTTCCAAAAATATTTCCGATGACGCCCGTGTTTACCACCGCTAGAGAAGTAGAGTTTGCTATAGATTAAGTTCCAAGAACTGGACCAATTTCTATATCTCCTCATCGAATGTAACCTTATGAATTAGTCGAACTAAAGAAGTAACTAGATGAGATGTTAGGAAAGGATTTTATCAAACCAAGTGTATCACCATGGGGAGCTCCATCTTATTTGTGAAAAGAAAGATGGTTCATCTAGACTTTGTGTGGATTATAGATTTTAATAAAGCCACCATAAAGAATAAGTATCCATTTCCTAGAATTGACGACTTAATGGGTCATTGAAGGGAGCATCAATATTATTAAAGATTGACTTGAAGTCGGATATCACCAAATTAGGGTGAAGGAGGATGATATTTCAAAGACGCCTTTTAGATCCGCTATGGACATTATGAGTACTTGGTTATGCCTTTTGGTTTGACTAATGCTCCCATCTTCATGGATTACATGAACAGGATCTTTAGGCCTTATTTAGATCAATTTGTTGTAGTTTTTATCGATGACATTTTGATTTACTCCAAGAATGAGGCGAGCATGAAAAGTATTTGAGAATTGTATTATAGATATTAAACGATCATTATATGCAAAATTCTCTAAATGTGAATTTTGGTTGAAGGAGGTTCAATTTCTTGGTCATGTGATAAGTAAAGAGGGTATTGCAGAGACCCTAGTAAAGTCAAGCAGTTGACTAAGTGGGAAAGACCGAGAATATTGGTGAAATTAGAAGTTTTCTTGGACTAGCTGGATATTATCAAGGTTCATTAAGGATTTTCAAAGGTCGCTTTACCTATGACTCAATTGACGAGAAAAGGTAAAAGCTTCGAATGGACAAAGGAGTGTGAAGAAAGTTTTCAAAAGTTGAAAGAAAAATTAACTTCATCACCTATATTTATCTTACCAGATCCATTAGGACAATTTGATGTATATTGTGATGCATCATATCAAGGACTTAGTTGTGTATTCATACAAGAAAGGAAGGTGATAGCTTATGCATCAAGGCAACTAAAGATACATGAGAGGAATTACCCTACTCATGATCTGGAATTATCAGTAAATCTCTTTGCTTGAAGATTTAGAGGCATTATTTATATGGGTTATTGCAATCATTAGATATTCCAGGGTGGAAGTGGGATGGAATAGCTATGGATTTTGTAACCGCGTTTGTAATACGGTGGGAGAACTGACTTTGGAATTTGTTTTGCTTTTTATCGCAAATGTTGCGGATAGCAAGAGTCGCTACCGACTTTTCTTTTATCTAATTAAGAGAAGGTGAAAAGAACAGGAAAAGACCTTCGTTAGATTCTGAGAAAGGGAGAAGGTTATGAAAAGGGAAGGTATTAACACCCTTTTCATCCGTAGTTATCTACGGGCTCTTAGTTGCTTTTAGCTCACTTTAAAAATTTGCTTTCTGTGTGTGTGTTTGAAAATGTTTTTGAAAAGGCATTTCGCTTTGACTTCGTAATGATTCACGCTAGAATGTATACAAAGTGTTTGGAAATGTTTCGTTTTGAAAAGTGTTTTAACTTTGATAAAAGTGTGAGGTGTGAAAAGTATTTTGATAGAGCAAACAACTAAAAGTCTTATTACCTACTCGAACGGTCGTTTTCATGTTGTTTTATTTTCCTTTAGAATAGTGTTATCCGCACTCATTAGTTGGTAGGTAACCCTATTCGTTGGATGTAAAAGGGACATTCAGGGACATCGGATGGTCATAGAAGGCAACTTGTAGAAGTATCCTAGCACATTCAAGGGACGATCATCACTTTCGAGGCAACAATCGAGGGACAAGATCATGTTTTCGAGGCCACGAGGGACTATGATCTTTGATTCAAGGGACTATGATGATATATTTGTAGGCAACGGTGCTAGGATACCTCTACGCCGAGGACTTGACCATTTATTCGAAAGGCGACGAGAGAGAATTACCCTAAGGGGTGCATGTGTGAAAAGAGTGTGTTAAATTCAGATATGTTATCTTGGAATTAGAAGTGATCTACGCTCGCTTTTATCTTGCCATACACGCCTAGTTACTAGCAGTTTATAGGTGAAAGTAAATCATGGAAAGTAAAGTGCGGAAAGTAAATGTCCCACGCTATTACATGGCTTTGGGGCGCTACATAATATAGGAGCGGAAAGTAAAGGCGGAAATGTAAAGGTGTGGAAAGTAAATCCTACGCTATTACATAATAAAAATTTGGACCTATACATCTTTTCTAGAATTTGTAAAGGCGAGATAATCATAAATAATCGAATAAAGTTAGTAAAATGTTTTGGAAATTACTAGGAAAATGTATTTTAGGTTAGCAACCTTAATTAAAAGAATAAAAATATTTTTGTATTTTTTGAGATTGATTTTAATGTAAAAATCCTAAATCTATGTTAATTAGCATTTAATTAGAAAAATAATTGAAAATGCAAATAAAAAATAAATGTTTTTGTGTCAAAAATTAAAATAAAGGTTTTTGAAACCTAAATCTAAAATTAAAACATTTTTTAGGATTTTAGAAAATAGTCAAATTAATTTATGAAAATAAATAAAAATAAGAAAAGAGAAATTAAAAAAAAGGTTAGAAAAATTGAAGGAGAAAAGTGGTAAAAAAAGGATTTGGTCCCTGGAGGTGTTGAAAGGCAGTGGTGGTGTTCCGTTTAGAACAACAGGTCGAAAGTTTTGAATCTGGATCGATGTCGAAATGAATTCTGAACTTGAAACAAAGTATCGACACAAAAAAAAACTAGCACAAAGATGAATCAACATTAAATCAATGATAATGGAGGAATATTGTCACGGTCAAACCCAAGGTTGAGTTGTTGCCGTTGACAAACTGTACGAAATAGATTTCATTCAGATTTTTGATATGTTAGTTGTTTGTAGTTTGTTTAGAAAAAAAGTGATGTTGTTAATGGTGAAAGATGGTTTTGTTAGAAAAAACTTCACTAATACAAATTAGAAAAAATGCATGTAGAAATATATTAGTAAATTGTAAGATTTTGAATGTGCAAGATAAAAAAGTTAGTATTTCTAATGGTAGATATGAACCGAAAAAAAAAAGTGGTTCGATATGGCTTATAAGTGTGAAACCGTGAGAATAAAACAATCAACCATCAAATAAACATCATGTGGTTAGGACAACAAACGAGTTAAAATAAAAGGAATGCCTCATATGAAAATCATCGCCAAAAACTAGAAACAATTTTGAAAAGAAACTTTGAAAAGAGATTGAAAAAATGTGTGAGAAATTGTGGAAATTTGTGGGTGATTGTTGATAGAAAGAAAAGAAAATGTTAGTGTAGGAAATATGCAATGAAAAATATATCGTGTCCTCTTGTGTTGTATCAAAATTGGCCTCTATTTATAACAAAATATTAGGTTAAACAAATATAGAAAAAATTAAATATGATCAATGACTCAAAAAATGTCATTTAATTGTGATTTGTAATTTAATCAATTAATCAATATTTTCCTAATTTCTTTTTACTTGCTCCCCAAGATTTGAAAACATGCCCAAATAAGAACAAATTGATTTTAAAACTTTCCTTTTTGATTTTGGTCTAAAATGCATAAAATGATTAAAAAAGTAAAATAACATTTTTTGAAAAATACATAAATAGTAAAATTCAAAATTAGTGTTTAAATAATAAAATATGATTTTATGATTTTTGAAAATAGATTTTTAAGAGGAAAAGAAAGTTAGTAACAAATAGCAAAAAAAATGTTAAAAGTGCAACATGTGAGATTCGAACCCATGACCTCATATTTACAAAGCTTACCTCCTTAGCAACTGTGCTATCTTACTTATTCGAAATAGAAATGCAACTGAAAGTATATGGAGACGCTAAGAGATTTGTCATATTTAAAAATACAAATAATTTGAAATAAATTATTATATTTTTAAATAGACCTTGAGAAAGAATATTTATAAAAATCCCTGGAATATTAGTGTAATAAACCAAAAGAAATTTAAGACCAAGTTTAAAAATAATTTTGACCTTAGTATCGGGTGGGCAAATTTTGGGGTATAACAACGTTGCCTAAAACCCCTAAGAAATTTGATGATATTTGGGTGATCATTGATAGATTAACCAAAAGTGCATATTTCATCCCTATCACCAAACTTACAAATTTGAAAGGCTAGCTCGTTATATGTTAAAGAAATTGACAAATTACATGGAATACCTACAAGTATAGTTAGTGATAGCGATCCCAGGTTTACATCAAAATTTTGGGACCAATTGCATTCAGAGTTAGGAACTAAGTTAAGGTTAAGTTCGGCTTATCATCCCTAGACAGACGGTCACTCAGAAAGAACAATCCAATCATTGGAAGATCACTAAGAGCTTGTGTTTTAGAACACAAAGGAAGTTGGGATGAATTCCTACCTTTGATAGAATTTACCTATAACAATATTTTCCACTCAAGCATTAACATGGCTCCATATGAAGCATTGTATGGACGAAAATGTCGTACACCTTTATGTTGGTATGAAGTGGGAGAAAATAAAATCCTTGGATCAGAATTTGTGCAGCAGACAACAGAGCAAGTTAAGCTCATTAGGAGCAAGATGAAATTTGTACAAGATAGAGAGAAAATCTACAGTGATAAAAGAAGAAGACCATTAGAATTTGAAGTAGGAGACCATGTATTTATCAAAATATCTCCAAGAAATGGGATTGGGCAAGCAATAAAAACCAAAAAGTTAACAACACAATTCATAGGGCCATTCCAAGTCCTTAATCGGGTTGGACCAGTATCATATCGTATAACCTTGCCGCCTCATCTATCTAACTTACACAACGTGTTTCACGTATCACAATTAAGGAAATATTATCCGGATCCTTCACATGTTATTGAACATGAAACCATTGAGCTTAGAGATAATTTAGAATTTGAAGCATTACCTGTCAAGATCATAGATCATAAAATCAAAGAACATCGCGGAAAACAGATACCACAAGTTTGGATTGTTTGGGATGAAGTTACCAGTGACTCCACATGGGAACGAGAAGAAGACATACAACGACAATATCCTCACTTATTTCTAGGTATGTTAAATTTCGAGGACGGAATTTATTTTATGGGAGATAGTAATGTAACATCCAAAAAATTTACTTGATAGATTTAAACTCACTTAAATTTTTGGTATTTTATTCTTAAATTTTTGGTATTTTACTCTCTCAAAACATGAGAAACTATTTACACTATTTTATAGAATTACTATCCTAAATTAATTGAGAATTGTGTACATGATAAAATACATATTTTATTAAGTCTAACACTAATAAATTGTTACATTATTATTTGAGTTTATCCAATATTATAATAACTTTAATTTACTCTATGAATTATTATCACCACACAATATTATGTTTATGTTAGGTACAATTAACATTTTGTAATAAAAGCAAAAACAATATCATGCACATGGAAATGCATTACTTTGATAAGTTCTATGGCACTTCAATATAATTTAACTTTTACTTGTCATGCAATAGATACATAAGAAAAGGATACATGCTTAGAGTAAACCCCTCATAACTCTAATAAACACCTCATAACTCTTTTATCTATTTGTTGGACCAACCAAAATAATACACCACTACTTAATTTTGAGTCATAAATCTAAATGAATACACCTCTCCCTACTATGATATGTTGGACCAATCATAAGACACCAACTAATTTTTACTTTTTACAAACTTATCTTTTATCTCATCATTCTTGTAAAAAAAAAATATATATTTTATTTCATATAAACTAGTATAAATATACTAGCTAATGTCTTGCTACAATTTTCATACAAACTAGAACCTCACTCTTTGTATAATTCCATATATAAGCTCTTTCAAGTCTTGTTTAATGCAAATATAAAACTTTAACGAGATTCTAAGGTACTAATCTTCATTGCATTTATAATACTATTGGCACAAATTTTAGTGTCAATATTTTAATTAGTTACTATTTTAATGTTGTCATAATATTAAAATAATTTTATTTAAAAATGTCATTAGAAGTATACTCTCGGCAATTTTTAAAACGTATCAAATATACATGAGAGTATAGTCTAATTGACATTTAATCATGAACCAACCCTTTTGTATTGACTCATACATACTTGCATCGATACATGGGTTTTTGTGAATTCATAAAAACTATTTTTACACAGTATGAGTCGTCTCATATGTGTTATGAGTCTATACAAGCAAGTTTGGAGGTTCAAGAAAATAAGGCTTGCATCAACACATATGTCCATGGATCGATACATACGCATCTTGCATCGATACATACCATTTTGCATCGACTCATATATACATCATAAATTGGATTTCAGTTCTGTTTTATATGCCTTAGAGCTTGTATCGATACAAAAGCTCTTGTGTCAATACATAACTAACTTGTATTGACACATACGATACTTCCATCGACTCATACTGAACTAAATTCAATTGAAATTTATTCTAACACGGTATGCATTGATACAAAACCTCTTGCATCAATACATAAGTCATTTGCATCGACACATACGACATTTGTATCGACTCATACATATGTTTATTCTCTAGAATCACTTCCTAATACTGTATGCATCGATTCAAACTCTCTCAGGCTGACTCATATGTCTCTTGTATCGACTTATATGAGTTATGTGTCAACTCAAAAGTTTATTTTTCAACTAACATTTTTTGTTTCCATATATAAGACAGTTTGGTAGTTTTAGTTTAAACAGTTGTTACAAAAGCAGTTTGTGAGCATCCAAATTTCTGAGCATAGAAACCTGAAAAAGACTTCATCTTCATCATCTTCTCAATCAACTTGGTTCAAGAACATTGAAACATAATCATCATTGTTTGTTGTATCAAGGTATCAAAGAGATAACGTTTAGTGGTACGATCGATGATCTAACTGAATTGAAGATTCGAAGGGGGTTTCGAGAAAAAACCAGAAGGTTTGTCCAGCAAGAATGGAGGTGTCTTGTGGGTTTGTTAGTCACGATTGCACAGAGCAGATTCAGCCATAGCGTATGGTTTGGAGATCGGGGTGATTTGCAAACAGGTCGTGGAAGTGGTGAATTGTCTGTGAATTTTACAGGTGTGTTCTTGATCGACTCAAATCCAGAGAAGGTTGATACGAGAAGAAGAAGATCTGCAGGATTTGTTTTTTTGTCTTTGTATTGCAACCTTGTAAACATTTTTCAACATATTGATATAGAAGCTCTCAATTCCAATTTGGAAATTGAGAGGGAGACGTACCCACACGCGAGGACGAACTTGGGGAACTTCCTTACCAAATCTCTCCGCATATCGTATTCTTTCTCTCTATCTCTTTACTTTTACAAAACATTTGTGATTCAATTAGTGTGCAATCTTTCTGTTCATTGATACAAGGCTGGAAGAAAATCTTTGTCAAAGCTCCACTGCCATTGATCATTGAACAAGCATCCTCTAATTGTTTGACAAAAATGCTAACTTAATTTCATTTCATTGGAAAGAGTGTTATAGTGATAAGTGCATTAATTCAACATAAATTCTGTGTTAATTCATCTTTCTCATCTCAATTAAAATCCAAAGAATCTATCACATGTACGATTTTCTTGTAGCTTGTTGTAATAAACGGAAGTCAATTCAGACCGTGTGTCGTCGCAATTTTAGCATTAACTCTGATAAATATTTTTAAATTCGTGATAATAAAGAGGTGATCTATTCACCCTCCCCCCCTCTCGATCACGTGCCACACCGTCTAACATGATCCTCTTCAACTTCAGAGTCGGAATTCCCAAAATAAAATTATACCTCAGAATAATCTAGAAAGAAGGGAGGCTCCTTTTGATCTAATTCCAGGTCTATACCAACTTCTTCCATATTTGGTTCAAAGTTCATTTGTGGTTCCTAAATTTCTCAACCCACCAAAGTTATTCCCGCTTGGTTATGATCATAATGCACGATGTGGATATCACGATGGAACAGTAGGACACTCAACAGAGGAATGCAATGCCTACAAATCTAAGGTTCAACAGTTGATTGACCAGAAGTACTTGACTCTTCAAGGAGGGATTTTGTTTGTGAATGGAAACCCCATACTCAAGTGAGCACCAAGACTACTGAAAGTCATTTGAATCTACAAGTCAAGACGGATCTCAAGTCTCCTCAATAATGATAGTCTTTTATTCCTTTACTACATTTTCATTTGTATCTTGTTTAATTGTTTAAACTTTGTTTGTATGTAGAAACTTGTTTGGTCTTTCAATATTAAAGCAATGAGTATGTTTGTCTTGAAGTAATCCATTCGTTGTCACTCAATCTATTCGTTATCACTCTTTATTTGATTTGTGAGTACTTTGATACCAATGTTACCAAGTATTTCGCCTAGGCAAATATTAGGAGGGAGGATGACGATAGTTAAAAAATGCCAGGTCTCTGGTTGTATGCTTTTGAGTAGAACCCTGCTAACGATGTAAAGGCGTTGTTTCAAATCCCTAAACACCAAAGTTATAAGGGAGATAGACCCTCGTTAACCCCTTCGAGCCTTGAAGTAGGAGTTTCTTTTCTTTAAGAAAAAAACCCTCATTTTTAACCCTATGGACGGGTAGTGATCAGGTAATCTGATCGAGCGTTCAGAACTCGTCAAGAGAGTATGCGTCAAAGGATACAACAATTGTTATCCTTCAAAAGGTTGACGAAGTTCATAACCGGGATAGTCGACCTTCGTCTATCAACAATGTGCACCAGAAGAGGATAATACTATAATGGTTACTCGCGACATCGAAGGTCAATAGATGACGATACAACAACGATTATTCATCATCTACCCAAAGACTCAGACAGTTATAATCACTTCCAACAAATCAAAGACGGTGTAAAGATCCACGACTTGTTCAAAAAAGGAAGAATGAATTGGAAAGAAAGAAAAAGTCCCGCTAATTCGAAACTTGAAAATAAGTCGCTTAGGCAAAATTTAGGGAAAGCAAATCGGAAAGCCTGAAAGTGAGAAAGGATTAGCAAAGGAAATTCTCATCAAAGAACAAGTTGTGTGGTTAAACACCAAAGACAAAAATATTAGTGACTTTCGTGTCCAAGAAAGCTCATATTGGTTCCTCAGCCATCATAAACGCCTCTCGAGAGATGAGTGCTTGTATCAAGATAGTTGAACTTAGGACTGAAGGACATCATGGAGAATGGGTGGGCACCAAATAATTTTGAGCCTAAAAAATCTATTTTGCAAAAAACCGTGAACCAGGCTACGTTACAACCCTTAAAAGTCCTAATTGAAGCATGGGTTAATCCAAAAGCATACGACTAAGAGATCGTGACCCGACTCCAAAGGCGTAAGCATTACCTGTGTTGGTATCATATGCTTGTCTTATCTTTCATAAAGAAAAAAGTTTTCAACGTTGCACTCTAAAAGTGTTTCATTCACAAAAAAGTCGTAATGTTATTCTTATAGAACTTCAAGATGCATAAATATTTCATTAGAATTGTCATAATAAACATTATTCTACATGTAAAACAATTATTTGACATTAAAGAAGTTCACATAATGAACATCAGTGAAGAATTTAATTTTGTCCAAAGAAGAAATACTTGATCACTCTATTAAATCAAGAGGCTTGACATTTAAGGACTCTGTTTGAGCATATCACAAGTTGTTTTCTCGGGATTCTATTAACTTGGGGACAATCAAGTCGAAATTCAGTTTCTCAAAATTCCGCCAATCTGGGGCAGGTCCTTAAAGAGTAATCTGCAAGTGATTTGGTCATTCTCAAAGAGAAGTTAGCATGGGAAAACCGTCATTTCAAGATTCATCCAGCCTAAAGAAATTACTTCGAGACGTGTAAGTCTCTCTAAGGCTATAAATTGGTGCATTTTTTCCAATCTCTGTAGAACTAATCACTCAGTTCCAATCAATCCGAGGAAATTACTCTGAGACGTTGAATCCTTCCAAAAGCTACTGTTCCATCAAGGGTTGCTCATATGTTGTTGATCCGAAACACTTATTTTGAGATGGTGAAGTCTCTCTCAATTGGAGAAAGTGTTTGTTTCAAGAATCAATCAATCTGAAGCAATTACTTCGAGACGTAAGAGTCTCTCTAAAGCTCATCCTGGGGCAGGTCTTCACTATGATTGCATAGATCTTTATTCAAATGCAGTCAATTGAGGAAATTAATTGAGACGTAGAAGTATATCCAAGATCCATTCTAAGGTATGCTTGTTGAAAAGATTCAGTTGATCTGAAGCAACTACTTTGAGACGTTGAAGTCTCTCCAAGGCTCATGCTGGGGCGTGTCGTCCATGTTTGTATAGCCCGCCACTCGAGGTTCAAGAATCAAGCATTTATTTTGAGATATAAAAGTATCTCTAAAGCTCATATCAAGGCATGTTATATCGTAATATCCATTTACTTTGAAATCGACGATCGAGAGTATTGTTGTAGAATATGGATATGGGGCATTCTTGTTTTAGAAAAGCTTTCAAGGCCTAACAAACTGGGAATGTTGAGATTCTAAAGTCGAGATATCTCTTAAGTGCAAAATCTAATATAGCTGCATTTCCAGGCATGGGGCACTCCTATGATCATCACTATCTGATCAACTCATAAGTTTGTTATTCTTCCTTCTACAAGAATTACCATTGCAGCCCTTCCAGCGGCAATTCAATATTTAGAATTTGGTCAATAATCTTATTATGCCATTTTTTTTCTCTCTTCCGAACCAATGATGTCAGGAAATCAATTTGGTAACCAATGCATTAACTAGTACATTCATGCATTCATTCATATCATATCATGCATAACATACTCATGCATGAACCCCAACCAAGACTAGGGATATTTCAAGATCAGCTAATTATTCTCCTTAGCAGGATCAGACTTTGAAGACTATTTCTCAAATGACAGACTTAGTTCTTCCTGCCACAGGCTTTTTCATAAATTGAACTACAACGGTGATGATTCTTAAATCGAATCTTTTCCAAGATGGTTGATCTTCCCCAAGTGAACTCTTGTGTGAACGAAATTTCTTACTTGGGTTTTCCCCAGTGATATTTCCCCATAGAGTTTCTTTTGAAGTTCCCCAATGAATCTTCAAGTTTCCCAAGAGGACCTATTGCAGCAGTTTGCAACAACTTTAAATCCAATATTGTTATTCTCTCCAAGTAACAACTTCCCGAGTAAGTCTTAGTGGCGGTAGTCCACTATAGACTGATTCTCTCGAACTGCTCTCACCAATCCTCCGTGAATCTCTCGTGTGTTTATTTCCTAGTGTATTCCTCACTTATTCAATAGAAATATGCACTTACCAGTGAGATGGTTAAAAACATCGGTAGATTTGTTGCAACTTCAAGTTGTTTAAACATGTCAAGACGTGTTATCGCTATGCTATCGCACCATACTAATGATGGAGGATTTATCCATCATGAAGCGCCTATCCCCTCATCCGTGTTGAACTTGATTCCCTACCTCCAGTGGAGTTATTTATTGCTTATCGCATTCACTATCACCAAGAGCTACAAAATAAGGTTTTGTCAACAAAAAGTTATTCAACGATTGCGATGCTTATTACGCCTTTTGTCATCAAGATGGCAGCTTGTTAGTTGTTGAAACATTAATCGTCAAACTAGTGCGTTAAACATAAGTTATTTTATCCCCACAGATCCACTTTCGTCCTCAAGTTGTTGACCATGTTTTCTTCGCATCCAATTCATTCAATTTGGGACACTCTGATCATCATAGTTAAAGCATTTTAAGTTTCTATCTTTCCTTATACAAGGATTACCATGGAACCTTTCCAGGGTAGATCGACATCGTAGTTTGGTGCATTATCTTCATGATGCATTTGAAATTTTCTTCCAAAGGTTTAGAAGTCCGTTTGATACCTTTTTGCATTTAAACATTAAAAAATCATGCATATCATATTCATGCATTAGCTTCGTTAGTTCTCTTTTGTAGGGTTTTCCCAACTGAATTTATAAATATCCTTATAAGGATCAAAGTTGAAAGATTAGTTCTACGGTAGAATTATCCTCTTCTCTCCAGCACAAGTTGTATACTCGTATGGATCTTAATAACTGATGGTTTCTCCAATCGAGATTTCTTCCCCAGTGAAACAGTTGTCTTTCAATGAACTCTAATGTCAACGAAATTATTAACCGGGAATCCCCAATGATGTTTTCCACACGGTTTTCTTATGGAGTTTCCCCAATGAAGCTTCGTTAACTCCCAAGAGAGTCTCCTTCACGAAGGGTTGCTACAACAGACCTATGGTATTTTCAAGAGTTCTTTCAGACAAGAATTTTCCCAACAAATTCTAGTGGAACCAACTTCTATAAATTTGTTTCTCTAAGTTGTTCTCAGCAAACCCATTGAACTTCTGGTGTGTTTATTTCCCTAGTATGTTTTCGATTACTCAATAGATAAATATCCACCAAGTAGGATGTTTATTCGATGTCATGATATTTCACCAACTCAGAAGTTGATCTACATATCTACTTGCTACAACGCATTATCGGGACGATGCCAGCAAATCGAAGAACCTTACCAGGGAATTTTTTTAGTCACAAGTGTTGAATCTGATTCTTCTACCCCCGGTAAAGCTATCTGCATATAGATTGAAGATTTTGTCAACTCAAAAGTTATTTAACATGTATTTACATGTTCATTAAGATCTCTTATCAGTAGAAATGTCGGAAACAAAGATTTACCGACTTCATAAACATCTATATCACACCAGTGTGCTGGATATGATTTGTTTATCCCCAGAGAAGTGTATTCTCGGTTGTGCTACTGATTTTGTTCTGCTGGTAACTATGAAGTTACATGGTTAAGACATTCAGCATGCCATGGCTCATTGCACCTTCGCACAACAATTATAATATTGTTCCAACATATCTTTAAAGTTCATGGGTACTCTTTAACTCTTTGGGATCTTCATACAAGTTCTCAAATCAAATCTTCTTTGGGATCTTCAGACAATTTCTCAAATTATATCTCCTTTGGGATCTTCAGACAATTTCTCAAATCATATCTCCTTTGGGATCTACAGACAATTTCTCAAATCATATCTTCTTTGGGATCTTCAGACAATTTCTCAAATCATATCTTTTTTTGGATCTTCAAACAATTTCTCAAATTATATCTTCTTTGGGATCTTCAGACAATTTCTCAAGTCATATCTTCTTTGGGATCTTCAGACAATTTCTCAAATTATATCTTCTTTGGGATCTTTAGACAATTTCTCAAATTATATCTTCTTTGGGATCTTCAGACAATTTCTCTAATTATATCTTCTTTGGGATCTTCAGACAATTTCTTAATCATATCTTCGTTAAAGTCTGCGGGTATTCTTTAACTCTTTGGAATTTTTCCGACAAATCCTCCATCATATCTTCGACAGAGTCTTCTGATATGTTATTTCTTCTTTTCGCTTAAGAAGTTAGGTTTTCTTCTCAAAGAATTTTCGTTAAGACATCCTAAGATGGCTTAATCTATATATTATTTTCACTTGAGATGTTCGGTTTTCTTCTCAGTGCATTTCATTAAAACTTACTATTTATTGCTCATTTTTGTTAATCAGTTATCCCCAGTGTTGTTGAGATCTCCTGATATTTCTCAATTGTTCCTGTTGTTGTTAAGACATTCTGATGGTTCTTAACAAGTTTATTCTCCTCAGTCGTGTCTTCCTTGACTCTGTAGTCAAGATATCTTATCTGCTCTCTATCATGGTATTCTACTGATAATGGTTATTATCAATAAAGAATTGTCAGCATCAAAGTTTAGTCCATATGGTTATATGCATTGTTACATTCGACTGTTAATGGTGATTAGTAGAAGATCACTGAAGTTTCTCATATGGTTATGTGTGTTCTTATATTCGACTGCTAATGGTGGTTAGTAGAAGACCATTGATGTTTCAACATATAGTTATACTTTGCATTGCTATTGGTTATTCTGATGGATAGCAGTTTCTTCATTACAAGAGACAGTTCGTTGTTGATTTGTTATCCCGATGGATGGAAGTTTCTTCATTACAAGAGACAGTTCATTGTCAATTTGATATTCCGATGGATGTCATTTTCTTCATTACAAGAGATAGTTCGTCGTTGATTTGTTATCCCAATGGATGAAAGTTTCTTAGTTACAAGAGACAGTTCGTTGTTGATTTGTTATCCCTATGGATGACAGTTTCTTCATTACAAGAGATAGTTCGTCGTTGATATGTTGCTCTGGTGCATGGCAGTTTCTTCATGACAAGAGACAATTCGTCGTTGATTTCTTATTCTGATGGATGGTGTAATACGGTGAACTGACTTTGAGATTTTTGTATCGCAAATGTGCGGATAGCAAGAGTCGCCATCGACTTTTCTTTTATCCAATTAAGGGAAGGTGAAAAGAACAGGAAAAGACCTTCGTTAGATTCTGAGTAAGGGAGAAGGTTATGAAAAGGGAAGGTATTAGCACCCCTTTCCATCCGTAGTTATCTACGGGCTCTTAGTTGCTCTTAGATCATTTAAAAAAAACTGCTTTCTGTGTGTTTGACAAAAATGTTTTGAAAAGGGCATTTCGCTTTGACTTTGTAATGATTCATGTAGGAATGTATACAAAGTGTTCGGAAATATTTCGTTTTGAAAAGAGTTTGAACTTTGACAAAAGTGTGAGGTGCAAAAAGTATTTTGATAGAGCAAGCAACTAAAAGTCTTATTACCTAATCAGAATTGTCGTTTTCGTGTTGTTTTACGTTCCTTTAGAATAGCTCTATCCATACCATTAGTTGGTAGGCAACCCTATTCGTTGGATGCGGACATTCAAGGGACATCGTATGGTCATAGAAGGCAACTTATAGGAAGTATCCTAGCACATTCAAGGACTATCATCATTTTCGTAGGCGACAATCGAGGGTCAAGATCATGTATTCGTAGGCGACATCATGGGTCTATGATCTTGTATCAAAGGGACTATGATGATATGTTTGTAGGCAACGGTGCTAGGATACCTCACGCTCGAGGGGCTTGACCATTTGTATTCAGTAAAGGCAACGAGAGAATTACCCTAAGGGGTGCATGTGTGAAAAGAGTGTGTTGATTTTATTTTATCTTGGAATTAAGAGTGATCTATGTCCAATTTTATCTTGCCATACACGCCTAGTTACTAGCGTTTATAGGGTGCGGAAAGTAAATAAGGAAATGTAAAGTGGGAAAGATAAAGTCCTACGCTATTACATGGCTTGGGGCGTATACATAATTGAAAGTGGAAAATAAAGTCCTAATTAAACTATTACATCTCATAGGCAATTACATAATTGGAAAAGAAAAGCAATAAAAATCGTCAAACAAAGATAACTGTGAATGATGCAAAATCTAAAACGGAAGAAAATTGCATAAGAGGAAATGTTAGCAAAAATAAGTATTTTTGAATGAGAAAACGTTTTGTGTTAGTGATGACATAAATATGATAAGATAAATTTTTGGTAATTTTTGAATTGATTTGATAATTAAAAACAATTAAAAGCCATTTAAATGATTAATTAGCAATTAAATTAAATATGCATGCAAAAATAATAATTTTTATATTAAAAATTAAATAAGTATTTTCTGATGATTATGCAAAAATAAATATTTTGGTGTTTTTAAATGCATGATAAAAATACTTAAAGATAAATTAAATAGTATGAAAATATTAAAGAAAAAGAAAAATAGAAAATATAAGAAAATATGTTAGTTTTCTAACTTGCAAAAATAAATGTCATGGCTGGACTCGAATCGGTGACCCTCCCTACCAACGCTTGACCAATCGAGCTAGAGTGTCCACGTGTTAGGAAAATACAACGAATTGTTTTTAACGAAATACCTGAATTCAAATTCACGCCAAGAACATCATCTTCTTCGTTTGATTTTGGAATTTAGCGCCTACTTCGACGCTATGACCAAATTTCAAAATCATACAAGTAATATAAATGAATTGTGAGTACATGAATCGACAAATAACATTCTAAACACGATGGTGGTGTTCTTTTGTCCAATTTTTCCGCTTTAAGGAAACCCTAAATCGGTTCAAACCCTAGCAATGGCATATTTCGATTCGAGCCATGAAAATGCAATTCGATTGTCCAGATAGCTAGCAAACTTCAAACTAAACACAAATCAAACATCAAAACATGTTAAAATGCATGATAAATGAATTCGATTTTGAAAATATAAGAACAAACCAAAACTGGATTTCGTGATTCTTGATGTTTTTGAATGATGTAAGGGTCTGGAATGCTTCAGGAGATGTCAAGGAATGCAAAGGAATGCTTAAAACCAATTGAATCAAGCTGGAACTAGGGCTGCCACTTGCTTGCAATACACGGCTTTTTTGAGTTTGGAATAGGGTTCTTGAGGCAATTTTTCTGTTCTTTCTTGTTGTGTAGGCATTGTATATTTATAGTGGATGGATTTAGGTCTGAATTCAAGAGGAAATAATGATCAATGAATGTAGAAAATATTTAATTTTGTATGAAATCAAATCTTTCTTTTTTGATCAAATTTCAATCAAATTCTTGCCTAATCTATGCAAATTTCGAAATTTGCCAGCTTGTGTGAGTTACTTGGACCTCAAGCATGAGAGAAAAATCAATCTTGCATTTAATTTTGATTTTATACCTTAATTTTTAATTTAATTTGTATTTAAATGAATAAAATCCAAATTAAATAGAAAAATAAAGCTAAAATTCGTGACATTGGGCTTGGATGTTCCAAATTGTCTAAGGAACAAGTTTGAATGAAGAAAAACTAGGCCCATTTGCAAAATTTTGGATTTTAACAAGTATCTCTCTTTGTGCAATTGTTCAAAAATGCCCAACTTCTGAATAGTGTATTTTGCTCAATTTTCCACATTTTTGAATGTTCTAGGACTTTTTAGAAATATATAAGTGTCCTCTAAACAACCTCTTTGGTTTCATCTCAATTGGAGTTTCCATGCTCAATAAATCTTCAAAACAAAAGTTGACTTTTGTTGACTTTGAAAAGGACCTGTAATGTTTTGATCCATACCTTCCAAATGAAGCATTTTTTGAACATTCTTGTGAGATATGAAGTTGTACAGAATTGAATTTCCTTCAAAATGAGAGGTGGTGGAAATTTTTTTGAGAAAGTATGAAGAAGTTATGCTCAATCAAAGTTCAATTGACTTTTCACTAAAACCCTAATTTGGAAAGTTTGACTTTTGCAAATCTTGAGTTTTCTTGATGAATCATGATCAACCCTTGATCAAATGATGAATGTGACTTCAAAATGAGGGTGTTGACCAAAAATCGAAGTTTGACCGTATGTTGACCATAGTTGACTTTTGTCCAATACAACCGATTTTCAACCATCCGAGCAATTCTGCGAGGAAACTTGACTTGTAAGGCTTGAAACTTGACATGGAGAATCTTTGAAGCATATGAGGAGGCAAGATGACCATTGGAGATGTTGGAAGTCCATTTTATCTCGAGAATTGCCAAACCCTAGTTTGGGTTGATTGTTAGGAGAGGGTTTGTCGATCAACCCTTGAGGAACTTGAGTATGGATGTATGAAATGTTTTGAGAAGTAGGAGGAAAATTTTGGGGTATGATGATGGCAATCTCTTCATTATGGGAGATAGTTCGCGTTGATCCGCTAAATATTCCAATGGTGAAATTTTAGCTCGTTGTCCGATCGAGACTTTATCGCCTATAAATCGGAGAAGTGCACAATCCCTATCGCTGTAGTTTTAAAAGATATCGAATCCACAGGACTATAAATCGATCTATTGTTATCCTAAGTTACTATATATAACTAAGGCCAATAATTCTTTTGATGATGATTAAAGAATATATTAATAAAATGGATATCGGTATGTAATTTGTCTAACTTAGGGATCCGAATTTCCATCGCTTTTTTCTCAAGTTGATAAATATTCCTTTTCAAAGAAACAATACTTATCTACAAATCCTATCTCAAACTCTCGCCTATTGAATCGATTATATGTTTAAGTCCTAACGTATGCTCGCTATCCGCCGAACTCAAAAATACGCTTTGAAAATAAATAAGGTTTAATCAGCTTTAAAACGTCGCCTTTTAAAATCAATACCTAGTATCCACTATCCGCTTTAACCTCAAACTCCCGCCGTTGGTTTCTAACCTTAGTCCAGCTTTATTTAACCTCAAACTTTCACTGTTGGTTTTAAACCTTTAATGCATAAATTTGGATACCAAAGTCGAAAGAATATTTTTAACAACGTAATATTATGCCAATTTATTTCGGATTCCTTCAGTTCGATTAATTTAAATACCGATATCAGAAAGATTTAGCCAGACATACTAATTAATTTGGACATGCATAAATAATAATATTCAATACATTTAAACATCTCCCTAATCAAACAAATAAAGATCAGGCAACAATACTTTGAATAAATTAAGACAATTAGATTAAAAACCTGAAAATAAGAATACTGCAATAAATCTTGTTCTTCAAAATAAACGAACACTCCACCACAAGTCGGCTGGATCTGCTCGGAGACTCTTGAATTCGAAAGAAGAAAATAAACAAGGAATAAAAAGCACTAGATCTAACGTAAGGTTAGATCAGTGAAAGTACACACGCTTCCTGTGGAAATTGTTGTGAGAAAATTATAACAGGCTTAGAACCAAAAGAAAATCTAAAACTAAGAAACGGAAATGGCAAATAAAATAAAATTGCAAAACTGAAAAGAAAATAGAAATGCGAATAAAGAAAACTAGAAATCGATTGTTCGTTAAAAATGCCGACCCTTTGCATGGCCTCAACGCTACTTTTATAGCTTAACTTAGTAACTTCCTTTTCCAAAATCTAGCACGCCATGGTCTTAGTCTTCCTAAAATGTAGCAAATGAAATTAACTTAGTATGTAGGAACGTGGCTAGAAAATAGGAGAAGTTGGAAGATATTGGATGACATGGCAAGTGAAGAAAGTGGGCATGGAGGCGCATGCCTCAAGTATGGGACTGGGCCCTAGGGCCAGCGAGCGCCCTGGCGGCCTGTTTGGGCCTTCGCTTGGGCATTCACATATTTAACTTTACTTTAATAATTCTCCTTTTCTATATCACCCCTATCTTCATTTCTTTGCCTTTTTACTCAATTCTTCTCAATTTCATTTCTTTTCTCAAGCAACTTATTTAATCTAAATACTGAAACATTAAAGATACCACATACAAAATAAAACAATATAATTAAACAAAAATACTAAAATTACTTATGCTATATAAATTCATTGTATCAAACTCCCCTATACTTGAACTGTTGCTTGTCCTCAAGCAAATGCTTGGTACAATGATTTTTAAACATTGGTCAAATGCACATACATGACTTAAATCAACTTGTACACGGTTGCATCATGTTTATGTCAAAGAATCATAGCTCGATTTATGCTCCATCACTACGGTAATGACACTATATAATCCCATCCTACATAAACCAGTTGCATATGTTATCATAGCTCGCCCCAAGTAGTCGTCTTGTTTTACCCATTTCATTCAAGCGCAATCACATTAAGCCCTTTATCCGCATACACATACAGCGTAATCCACGGTTAGTGGTTATGATATTTTTAGCACAATGGTTTCGCACAATAATGTGGCAACCTTTTCTATCCAATTGCAAGATACGGGATCAAACCGTAGTCCGCCTCTAACAAGTTCAAGACTGGATGCTTCTAAACCACCTAACAATGGACTCTTATGTTACTTAGTAAGGTTTGCATCCGTTGGATTAAACGACGGCAAGGATCGCCCAATTTAAGTGCATTACCTATTTCCTTAAAGCATGTAACATTTTTCTAAATAATTAACCGAGATCATCCACTTATATTCATCGATCATGTAGTTTGTGTTTAAGACGGCACATCGCTAAATAAACTACTCGGGGTTACTTCAATACTAAAACTCGTGGTTTCGTAATAATAGGTATTTTAACTAGCTTATTATATGGGGTTGTAGAATGTCAAGTGTAGTGATTTCGCCTAATCTGCTAAAGTTTCCAACTAGTTTAAAAATTGGCAACCTACGTACTTGTCGAATGAGTCAAGTTATGCATAAAACGTAAAAATTTTGTTTGGGCTCAATAAAATAGGGGAATCGGAAAAACAACACAAACGTTACATAAATAATTTGATGAAGACCAAATTTTTATTGAAGGGAAATAACTAGAAGGGAAATTACAAAGAAAATATAAAATTACTAGAAAAACGGAAATACTTCCTCCCCCATACTTAAATCGCATACATGTCCTCAATGTATTGATAAAAGATGAAAAGGAAAGTGGAAACTAAATATTCACCTCGCTTGAACTTTTAGCGATATATTCGCTTTCCATGGCCACTTATCATCGCTTCATCTCATCCATCCCCTCACCTTTTCTTTCTCTCCGGGGTGGTTCATTCTTTGAATCGTGGTGGTGGTTTTGGATCTATCCTAAGTATCAACTTTTCAAGTTTGGGCTTAGTGATTTCATCCACCACCTCAAAGGTTAACCTTACCTCTTAACCGTAATTATATCCCTAATTTCATGGTCCTCTAATTTTCTCTTTAGGCAAGACTTCAAACAAGCAGTATTGTGTGGATATTTTTCAATACCTCGATATACTTTAGATTGAGAGTCTACCTTAGCTTCCATAAAACTCTTCGAAAGGAATCAGGTGTGTTGATTTGGGGTGACAATGTGTGCTTCCTTCTCTACCTCTTTACAACCTCTTTCGAATGATGTTAGGGATTTTTCTCAACCTCGACTCTTTTCTCGCTGAACCTCCTCGCCACAATATCACTCTCTCAACCTCAATCACTCTCAGGATTTTCAAATTGTTCGCTAATATGTTTCAACATCCATC